>JAHLSL010000175.1:2357095-2487655 GCA_025920805.1 Petroica traversi | reverse complement strand
ATGTGACAGATCGAAAGGGGAAGAGGAAAGGGAAAGGCTGGGAAGCCTCATCCCCACCATTAAGGGATTGGGTGCCATTATCAACAAACCCCCAGAACATGCCACTGAAACTAGGACACAAGGTGGGAAAGAAAAACAACAGACCGTAAATAGATTGAACAATTCCTAGTAGGTTAGCTAAACTCTCTCTATAAATCAGTATCACCACCCCCAGCAAAACAGCAACTTTAAGCCGTACCCCGCAATGGTAAAAACTCCATGCCAAAAACAACAGTGAGTAACCAAGCCAACCTAGGAACCAGTTAGCTGCTTTCAGGGAGAGGTACATTATAAGCTCAAACAGCATGGCTACTGAGAGCAAGCACAACCAAGATACAAATCAGTACAAGTTTTTTCCACTTTCTCGAGCCCCACGTTGGGCGCCAATTATATTGTCCTGGTTTAGGGCAAATATTTAGGAGGAAACCTCTGGGAGGTCTCCTCTAGGAAGAGCCGATTCCAATCGCCCCTCCCCCTACCGGTCCGGGAAGAATTTCCTTAGAGAAAAGTGGAAAAAACTATTTATTTAACACATAGAATATTTACAAGTATAGGGAAAAAATTGGATAATATGAAAACAATGAAACCTCTCCTTCCTCTGAAGAGATGGTAGATTCAGAGTCCGTCTGAGTCCGGTTCAGGTCTCCAGTGGGGGGACGATTGCCGGGCCCGGCTGTAGCAGTCGGCGAGGGTGGGGGAGGGGCCCCCCGGGCGTTCCCTGGTGTCCTGGGCTCACGCGATGCCAGCCAGTCCCAAGAAGAGGGAAAAAAAAAAAAGAAAAAAAGAGATAACGCTGTCTGCTGGAATGCAGCCTCTCCGCTCTCTTGACCTTGGTTCGTAGTAATCTGCGGGACGGGGGGCGATGATCCCGGGGAGCTGCGAGTTCCGGCCGCGCTGGAGCCACGCGCTCCCTCCTCTCCTCTTTCTCTTCCTGCTTCCTGCTGCCGCTCCGCCTCTTCCTCCACCTTCACTTTCACTGTCTTCCTTAGACCAACTTAAAGCTGCAGAACTTAATGTCCAGCATAAGCCAGGGGACGATTGGGGATACAAACAGGCCATATGGCTAACCCAGGACATCGGGTGTCTCAATCTCAGTGTGATTCCCATGTCCTTGCACCCTGAATGCTCCTATGGTCATAGCCAGAGCTGTAAGTCTGTGTGGGGATGAATTAGTATAGTCTGTAGTAAATCACAGTCCTTTTCTATGTAATTAAAAAATACGTATTCCCAGACTTAGACCTTCAGATACTTTCAAAGAGTAGTCAGATATGGTTGGGTCATTTTTCTGGAATACTTAGGATGAGACCTGAACTAGGATTTTGAAGTGAAAGCTGTTTAATTCTTGTTTTCTCAACCCACTACTGCTGGATTTGCACCCTCCTTGCATGTACAATTTTGGTCCTGAGAAGAAAGAGAGTAGAAAGATATGATTTACTGTAGAATGTGTCTACAAGCAGTTACACTGTGGTAAAATTCTTCATCTGTGGCTATGTAAGTGATTTTCTCTGCCACACATGAGTGTAATTCTCAGCCCCTCCTGCTGCATTTCCTCTTTGCTGAACTCATCACTTAAAGGTGAGGCTCCCAGGTCTGTGGGTCAGAGGTGACACCTAGACTCTTGTGATTTAGTTTTGTAGAGTAAGGCACACATTGCAGCACCTGTTTAGTCCATCTATGAATTCAGGAAACAGGAAAAAGTAATTTGTAGCTTAAATAGGGCAATTCTGGTGCAAGATAATCATTAGGAATCTAACCCTACGGCTGCTGAAGTACACAGCAAAGTTCCATCAGGCAGCAGTGTTGGTCCCTGGTGCTGGAAGAGTTGTTAATGGAAATGTGCAATTCTGCTAAGAGCCATTCCAATTCTTACTATCTGAAAGACTAAATACAAATTTAGAGACTAAAGGATGCATTTGAGATTTTTTTCTCACACTTATTTTGCTGTGAATACTTCATTGTTATGTCCAACAGTGAATTTTGATACTATGTAAATTTTCAGTCACATAACAGCAATATAAAGTTAGCTTTTAATGAAAAATAATTATGAAACCCAAGTCAAGCAAATTGCTAATAAATTAACATTTTATACAGCTGATGGTTAGCAAAAAAACCCCAAACAGCTTGGGAGGGATTAACTGCCCACTCATCTCCATTTGGAAGTCCCTTTCCGAAACTGTAAAGTAACACTAATTTAATATTTTTGGGCCCTTCTCACTAACCACCCCCATTTTATTGTCCAGAGGATGCCTTTGTTTTCTGTGCCTCAGCCTCAGCAGTCCCAGGAACTGTAGATATGATTATATCCTCTAAATATGTTCAGTATAAATATTATTAGATAGAAATCCAGACAAATAACAGAGCCTGTACAATCAGTAGAGCTAATGACAGAAGCAATGCAGGTCACTGATCAGTGTATTCTGTGACTTATTGCCAAAACATTTATTCAATTTTAAGAGTCCATCAGGGGAGTGGTGATCAGCAGTTACCTGTTAGATTCCATTCCCAGTAAATCATGAGAAAAAGGGCCAGATTGGAATCTTACATGTGAGGTCAGGACCATACATTTTCCAACTATGGAAAAATCCTTCATGCCTCGCTTCAGCTGATGAAAACCAAACATGTGTAATGAGGAGGATGATTGAGAAGTCATCAAAAGTCATCATAAATTCTACACCAACCACTATTTCCAGAAGTCAGCACGGTCATGAAGAGAAAATGTGCCTTGGGGAAGATGCTGTCACAGTGTCTGTGCTGTCGCTTGTCCACCACGGGAGTGGCTGCTGAACATGAGAGAAGTGGGTAATAAAGGTTTTAGTTTTTAACATAAAGATTTGTATAAGTACATGTTTCAAGAAGCCATTTTGGTTAAAATTATTTTTACTTGTCAATTGTCATTTAGATGCTGATGGAAGCCCTCTTGTAAGGGCTTCCTCAAGGAGTTTTGCTGTCAGGGCACACCCTGGGTACCAGTTTTCTGAACAAGCTGAGTCTCCCTAAAAATGGGCTGAATCAGTCCTGTTGTGATATGAGCAACAGGGCATGAGCTTGAGTGTTGCTTCTTGGGTGAGACCAAAAGAGGAAAGAAACACTATTTTTCCCCTGTGTTCTGAGGGTGGCAGATGGAGATAAGTGTCTGAGTGACAGATAAGCACAAGCCTGGTTCCTCACCTGTCTTCTCTCTGAATAACAGAACTGCTTGACAGTTAGTGATGGCTGATTTATTAACTGGGTTTGACCTGCGTTTATTGAGTTAGCACAAGCAAAATAACATCTGCCAGCTTCTGCCATTGTCAATGAAAGTTAATGTTTTAATGTGGGTACCTGAACCACAAGCATCTTAAATCTTTCAATTTCTGCTCGTGCCTGAAAATTAAACTATTCCTTATTACACATGGATTGTTTTGCCATTTTTATTTAAATATATATATGTATAAATGTGGTATCTAGTTCTATTTATAGTGCCTTTAAAAAAATATATATATGCAGCCTGGTACAGAATTGCAAAGCTGTTGATAGCAGTACAAATATTTACAATCCAAATGAGCAAGAAGAACATGTGCTGTTATGCTAGCTTGCCATTGGAAGCGTGTCATGCATGGCTGAACAACTGAGCATTAAAGCTGAGAAAATGCTAAATGGTGCTGATTAAAAAAAAAAAAAGAAAAAGAAAAGGTCCCTAAAGGCCAAGGACTCAAACAGATTTATTCCATGAAAAATGCAATCTGTTTTCAGACCCTTGTACAAAAGCAGCCTTAATCTGTTAATCAGTAAGACTTAAATCAGTATTTTTATTTCTAACAGCACCCTAAATGTTTAAGCTGTGTTCAGCTATATGGAAGCAGAGTATTTAGAGACATCAGTCACTCCATATATTCCGCACAGGAGAAGGACAGATCAGACAACACCAGCCAAACACAGGATCATGGGAGAAGTTTGGTGCATCACACATAAAGCTAAATCTAGAAAAGGCACTAGTCTGTGAGACAACAGTTCTGGATTCCCCTCTCTCCTAGCAGTATGACTAAGTTCACTGATTTTCTGCAGTTTCCTTTCTTTCTAGTCCCTCTCTATTTTGCAAGCTTTTTGTAGCAAAGCCTGTTTGTGAGTGTGTGTGAGCTTTTCCAAGCCAAACTGAAACCAGATTCCCATCAGAACTTCTGGTGCTACTGCATTTCTGTGTTACAGAAATTATCTTCTGCTGAAATACCATTGTCCTACAGTTCTCAGTCCTAAAAAACTCTGCAAATTAGTCCTTTGTGAGTAGCATTTGTAGCCAAAATGAAAAATGATCTTAGTTTGGAGTACTGCTGGTAAAACTAATAATTAGTGGTACTCCACAGGGACACCAAAATGAAGAAAATTTTTGGTAAATATTCCCGAATTAAGGTGACATATCTGCAAACCACAGCTGGTAATAGGTAGCTGAGATTTTCATAGCTGTCCTGGATATATAGTACAAGCCTTCTGTGTGTGTTTATTCTGCATTCCTAAACTGGTTTTCAAACCCTTATCCACTGCAGCAGAAAGAGGTGCATCTTAAAAGACAATTAAGTTTCTCCTTGTATGTTCAGCAAATGAAGATGAGAGGACCATTACCTACTTCACAGCTTAAAAACATATAAATATACTCAGTAAGAGGTTTTGACCTCTTAAGCAAGGGATGGGATTTTTTGTCTTTTCCTTCAATAATAAAAAAATCTTCTTTTCTAGGACCATGAGACAAGACTGAAATAAAGGATGTATTATATTATAATGTCATGTCCATAATATAGGAACATTTAAAACATCTTTCTTTTGGTTTGGCAAGTTTCTTGAAGGTATAACAAAATGAAAAGCATTTACTTGAAGAATAATCTCCTTTCTAAGCTCTAGATAGGCTGGGGTTTTTTGTGAGTTTGACTGAAAAGAGAACTTTTCAGGAGTAATTCCATATTTAGGTATTGAAAAATCAAATCCAATTCTCATTCTCTACTCCAAAACAGATGATTAATATGTTGTTGCAGAGTACCACGATGCTCAACTTCCATGTTACAATGCCATTACTTTTCCTTTATTGCCAAACACCAAGAAGCTGTAGTTCCCTGTCTGAATATAGCTGAGGCTTTCTGGCATCCAGTGTCATGTTTTTCATGTGATAAATCTACCATTTTTACAGAGAGCCTGCATAAGGTTGCTATATCTCATTTCAAGTGTTTAAGTATTTTATTTAAACTCAAACATACAAGGTAAAGAGGAAAAGCACGAGGATGGTTTGAGCTGAAGTGCTGCAAAGTCAGAATGAAAAACAGTAAGGAAAACAGAGCTCAGAAAGGTTAAGGTAAAGGTCAGTAACACATTACATTTGATTTTCTTGTATACCATTATGTTTCCTTTAACTAAAAAAGCTATGAATATGCTTAAAGCAAATTCCTTGGGAAAATGCAGAGTTCAACTCACAAAGATGGGAATTATCTTATATGGAACTGCTATTCCATAAACTAAGGTGATTTTTATTTCATTATTCTTTTTCAATAAACGAAATGCCAGACCCATGAATGTCCCCTGTTGTGACATCAGGAAGTCACCCCACTGATATTGCAGATGGCCACAGAGAAAAATCAGAACTGGCCAAGATCTCTAAAACCACCTCTTCTTCTTTGAGTGAGTCACAGTGCCAATTCAGTGACAAAAGGTTCACACAAAGACTAATCAGCCCTTTTCAAAATGTCTCCTTACAGAAAAAGATGTAATTTTACTTTTGTTTGAACATTTTAAGGCAAAGTTGGCTTTCTCTGTTTATGTGGCTTAAAAAATTTAATTTGTGATGGGCTACATTTGGAAGTATGCTGTATATTCCAGCTAGCATTACTGAACTCAAAATCTATTGCTGTTGTGTTTATGATTGCTAACAGGTTATGGTTTAATTAGCAATGACCTGTCATCTGCATAGTGCATAGGTGTGATGTGGCTGACTTTGCATGAAAAAGCACCGAAGTTACTGCTGGATAAAGCAATTTCAAGTTCCACACCTTGACTGGGGTAGATATGTTGTGTTATCAAGTTGTCAAAACTGCTAGATGGTTTCATTTATTTTCTTTGTGGTATCTGAAAGTCATGCCTGCGTCTGCTGTTATGGCTTAGTTTCTGCATAGCTCTTTAATTTGTAGACGTCTCATTGACAGCAAGAAAAATTAATACTGGAGCCAGTGGAATACATAATGCCTGCCTGCAAAATGGTGTCTCATCACATCCAAATGAAGTTGGGAAGGTAGGGGAGGCATTATAATTCCCCAGAAAAACGGGATTGGAGGATGCAGATGTTCATGGTTAAAATAAGAGCAATGTTACCCTCAGTGCTACAATAAGGTTTCACATAAACTTTGTGTTAAAACTGTGCTTGTAGGAGGAATTTGGATGTATTTAGGGCATTATGCATTTGAGGTTTGTTTGATTAAGATTTAAATGTTTATGTGAGAACCTGATAAATGTGAGTCCCGTGTGACTGGAGGGAATGAAGGACAGCACAAAAACGAGAAGGCAAAATAGAGAAATACTGAAATGAATTATGTAGTACCTTGAATAAGCCAAGAAAGTGAGGAAAAATATGTGAAATGTCTCTCAAAAGGGAATGGTGCTGTCGTATTTCTTTCAAGGCAGGGAAAAACAGGGTTTGAAATTACAGCAATGATACTCAGCAATTGTTTGTTGGAATATCAAAATATTTGTATGAAACTGACTTTGTGTTGATTAAAAAGGTCTTTTCAACAAACTCTTAAATAAAGCTCTCCACAAACTATTTGAGTGGATGAGGAAACAGAGTCACAGAGGAAGAAATTTGCCCATAACCCCTGAAAATGTAAGTGTAAGAGCAGAGAGCCCAGGAACCATTGCTTGCCTTTACCTTTGCCTTTGAGGGTGCACACCCCTGCTTGTTAGGGATCCTTAAGTTCTAGTTGTGTTGCTGACATATCTGGGTTTTTTTGTTTGTTTGTTTTGTTTTGTTTTGTTTTTTTTTTTTTTAAACTTTCTTCTGGGACATGAAGTCTGTTGACAGCATGCTAGAATAATTGGAGTAAGAAGGTGAACCACTGTACTTATTTTCATTTTCCATTGAATAAATGTTTCCAAAGCCTAACCAAGATATTCCTCCATCTGATTCCACCTGGTATTTTGCAACATGTTACATTTAATGTGTTTAGTATAGATATACAAACATAAAGCCAAAAGCAGAAGTGAGACTAAATAGGTACATAATTCGTACCTCTTTCTGCCACATAGGCTGTGCCCTTCAGCATGGAATTGATTTCAGTGTTGAGAATCTGAACTGTGCTCGATGTGTGACAGTGCCTTGGGAAACCCAAAAGTTGCTTGAAAATGTGCACATATTAAAACAATCTGGAATTTACCTAAGAAGATCAAGTAAATACTGATATCATGGGTTATATTAAATTTTGTCTTTATTTATTTATTTTAAAAAGCAATATAACTCACCATGTTCAAAACAGTTTTCCTCAAAGCCTTCATTCATTAATAATATATTTCTAAATTTAAAAAAAATTAGAATGATTTAATGATTTTATGGCTCTCCCACTTGGTTTATTTGCTCAAAGAAAAAAAAAATTAAAAATAATTTGCTTCTGAGTTCCAAGAGTTTTAACTGGACTCCATGGCCTATCTCCCTCTAGTACTAAATTACAGCTGCATATATATAGTAAAATTATTTATCAGTGTTTGCATAGCACTTCTCTTTCAGAAGGATCCAGAAGTACTCAATAACCTTGAAAAATTATAATACAAACTACACCAAGGCATACTTTCCCCATCATTGAAATGCAGGCAGGACGCTGCTCTTGACAGAACAATCTTCTGCTCTGATATGGTGCATCCTGCATTCCTGTGTTATTGTAGGCTGCTCTGGGGAGGGCATGTACAGAATGGCAAATTAAGCATTGTACTTTGTATGATATTTTTTATTTGGGGTTGTTAAATATAAATATTGCAAAGCTATTTCTGTCATAAGCTTTCTATACTGTAATCATTTCCTCTGCTTGACTGGAATATTAAGTGTTTAGCTGGAAGGATTGTAGGTCATTTGCAGTGGCTGTTCAGTCAGATACAGACCTGACCTTCATTTGGTTAATTCCCTCCTTCAGCCACAAGCAAACATTTGTGGAGATTAAGCACAATTTTCTGTCACCTTTCGCTGAAGTACTAAAGAATTAGTTTAAAAAGTGAAATTGTTTATGAGCTGCATTTAGTGTCTTTACATGAAGAATCTTCTCATTTTGGTGAATTAGGAGTACAGTGTGAATTTGAAATGTTCTTATTAATATATATTTGAGTGGACCAATGAGACAGTGAATGAAATATAGTAGTTCCTGAGCAGATTCAGTGTGGGAATTTGTCCATTGTTCTGAGAAGGTAACAGTCGAAATAGATTGGACACTGAAGTAAATAAGTCAGCATTTAGCTAGGTTGCATTCAGATAATTTTTTGATGCTTATGATGGGTTTATTTTTGTTTTTCACTTCCTCCTCCTATGTTTCCAAAATCTCTGGGCAATTGCAGAGTTAACTTTTCCTATGCTCACTCCTAGGAAAAGTAATGCAGCAGAAATAAGACAGGCATCAATGACAGACAGTGTCAACTCCTTCTTTCAGACATCAATCATCTCTTCCAAGCACCTCAGAGACAGCAGGCTTTGGGTGAGCAGTAGCACTTCATTATTTTCTTCCATTTCTGTGGCGTTTCCCCTAGTTAAATGAGTCCAGGCAGAAATAACAGAGTCCAAATGTACATTTTCACCCTTCCTGAGGGCTTGACCTGCCTCCTTGGTGAGCAAGCTCTCTTTGGTAAGCTGAGCCCTGAGGGTTTATAGGTGGTAATACACAAATGTAACAATAAATGCAAACTGTGTCTGTGCTCTGAGGCACTTTGCATTTACCTGGGGGCTACAAAACCACATGTTCTACTGCAATTGCTCCCTGTGGGAGCTTTTCAGAAGGGTGCTGCATGTTTGGGATTCTCAGCATGTCCAGGTTTCACCAAACTGTCTGAGGCTTCATTTAGGCAAGGGTATTTCAGAATTCAGTTTTATGTATCTCACTAAAGGTGTTAGAAATGCCTTTGGATCACGGAAGTGGTATGGGACTCCCTGTTTTTGATTCAGTTCTTTGCTTTGCTGAATCACCCTGTCTGACCCTGGGCAAGTCTCCAAACCTCTCTGGGTTAGATTTATCCCTCCTCACTTCTGATATTTAATAAGACACAAAGTAGTCATGCTGCTGCCTAAGGCTTCCTGAATAGCTAATGGACAAATATGTGGCATTTCTACATAGCTCTACATAGATCTTCCCCTTGAATAAACAAAAACCTTTATCCTTATGTTCTCTCAGCTAAGGTAATTCAGTGAGTTTGTTTATATTTAGGTGGGATGAAACCACTGAATTCTTTGATTTTCCTGCTATCTATAAAATGAAGAGTGCTTGCTTTCTCTCCTCTCTTCTCATCCTAGTTATTATCTCAGACAAATATTGTCTGCAACAATACAGGTCTGTTCAAATGCAGCCTTGATTTCCATTTTCAAATTCAGTAGTTGGGCCCTTTCATTGATGTAATAACACAAATAATAGCAGAAGCTCTCCCTTTTTCTGCTTTGCATCAGTCAGATTTCATTTCCTCTGCCAAACTATGGGGCTACCTAATTTGCATTAACACAGGGCCAGCTGTTAATGATTTTGGAATTAAATGTAGCACCTTATTTCTAGATTAAAGTTAATGTATACCCCTGGCAGGACTGTGAGTGATAGGAATCTGTCCAGGAGGATGATTGGCATGTGCATTATGTGGAAGTGGTTCTGTTCTATGGGTGTTGCTACCCTCCTTGTTAAGCTGCCTTCAGTCACTGTTCAAACTAAGCCTTTATTGCTGCTGCATTTTAATTCCTGTTACTGGGTGCTGAATGTTGAGGGCTTTAAAAAATTCCTGGGAATGTATTGCCTGCCTGCATACAGTTTGCTTTCATGGAAATGCATCAAATGAGTGAAGCAGGTTTACTGTAGAGTTGAGAAGTACACATGCCCCCCTCCCCTTCCCCATTCAAGCTAGAGTTAGTTAGTTCTTTGTTTTTCAGAGTTCTGATTCTGAAATTTCCTGATTTATTTTTCTCATTAACTCAGTTTTATTAGATTTTTCTCTATCAATTTAAGTACAAGAGTCTCTGCAACTTGCCCACACTCTTATCATGCCTGAAAGCTCAAAAAGCCAATAGGAATTTTCTGGTAACACAACGAAAGATTTCGTTTTCAAATGTCACGTTACCCCAACAAATTGATCCAAACTATGTGATTCTAAATGTTTTGTTATTGCCACCTTTTTTCCCCCCAGTTTTTACAAGGAGACTGTAATGTCATGGCTCTCTGAGAATGCAGAAAATGACCACGGTACCTGCAGTGTTTGTCTTCAGACCAGGCTGACTTCTAGACGGTGTTGTCAGGAGTAAATAATAGAGTTACAGTTTTGTAGACTGAGCCAAAAAGATTCTCTTATTTTAAGACAAAGTAGAATGACAGCTACTGGTCTCAGAAGAAAAGCTTAATCAAAGCTTAATTCCCTCTTTACAATTAAGTCTTCAAAATTGATACATGACACATTCAAGCATGGTATTTTTAATTTAATTAATTTTCTAAGGACTAAAAGACTAGTTCTGATTAAAAAGTACAGTATGCCAAGCAAAACTTCCAGAACCATACCAAGAACCCTCTGCCTGTGGTGCTGCAAGAGCCAAGCAGGCCCTGGGAGATACAGCAGCACTACAGTAAGAACAAAATGTGACTTTATGAATGCCAGGCTGGCTCCTCTCCCTGCATTTCCTTGAGAGCTGGGGCACAGGGCTCAAGGTTACTTGAAGGAGGACAAAAATGAAACCTTGAATTGTTGTATTATCTTGAATTATCCCTATTTAAAAAGAGGTTCCCACTATTGTATTATATCACCTCAGAGAAAATAGTTCCCAAGGTCAAATGTTATCTATGTTTTCAGTGGCATAGTACAACTTACCACACATTTTACTCTATGGTTCTGGTGCTTGCTGCCTTTATCCTTACTGCCGGTTCAAACAATAAATTGAGCATTAAGTAAAAAGTACCAATCATGTGATACAAATCATATGTTCACGTGCACTGTTCAGAAGTGTTGATGTCTGGGTGTTTGTCTCCAGAAGTTCTCTACCTGCTCTCAAGCACTTTCTATCTCATCCCACAGCTTGGTTGGGTATTTTGATGCTTGTCAGCTCATGAAGACAGTACAAGGAGAAATGGTGGAGGGAGTGCATTTAACCACTCTGTGATTTTGTATTTCTTCTGATGAGCTTTATAAAACTCAGACCTTGAAAGACAATCAGCCATTTGAATTGGAGAATGCTGTAAGGGGTCACAGTGAAACTGTTCACATCAGAGGGAGTAATCTGGAAGCACCTTTAGCTCACCCTTCCGCCATGTAATAATCCTGTGCTTCTACCAGCAGGTAATTCCCAAAACAGGAAAGGACCAGATCTTGGTGTTGCTGCACTGAATTCAGCAGAGCTAGTGCAGACTTGTAAATGAAGTGGAGGGAAAAACTTTTAGGGGTCATATTGTTACCAGTTCTCCTGTGTCACATTATTAAATAAATTATTTCATTAGAAAATTTGAGAGAACAGGCACCAGCTGGCTGAATGAATTCCTTTCTCTTAGATTCTGAAAAATTTCAAATATAGTTGTCTCTCTTTTGAGAGTGCTTGCAATATGTGGTGTTTCCTTGAACTATATGGTGGGTTTTCTTACAATTTTTAGATGTAATATTTATATATGTTTTCATAATGCATTCCAGGAAAGGAATATACTGTGCCTAGAGCATCCTGAGAATAATCATTCTTTGATGAACAGATATTAAGTGTATATTCTCATTGGAGTTACTTCAGGAATGTCTTTGGTATACCCTGCACACTGATTTGAAAAGTTTCTGCTTCAGAACTAGACTGTGCAGGTGGTGACAGTGCTGAAATGAAGGAGAATGCTTTACCAAAGTTTTCTCTAAATTGATTCATGCAGGTAGAGAGATAGTTTGTTCTTATATGAGATAAACAAGAGCATTTGGGTCTCAAGCTATTGGAAAGAAGTGAGAATTAGAAATACAGCATGAGGGGTGGATTTTTCTTTACAAGCCCATATATCTTTGAACACTTGTCTCACTTTGATGCTTGTACTTCCATTTCTTGAGTTACAGACAATTGAGCATTTCTGCCAGCTTCCTTCAGAAGAGGTAATTTGTGTTCTGGTGCTACACCCTCTGAACAACAGCAGATTCTGTTAAATTGCTGGAAAAACATCTTTTTGACTTAGTGATATTTTCCAGTTCTCCCTTTTGACTTAAGCTATCCATATTTTCAGGATGTCGGTGATGTGACTGCACCCGAGTAAATCTATGTGCATTTGTGTTCTTGGAAATATTAGAATCAGATTCAGATGGTAATCAGAGGAGAAGATTTTGCAGAAAAGAATAAAACCACTCTGCCTTAAATCATATTTGCATGTGACTGTTCTCAGACTGAGGACAAATGGAGATTTTATGATTGCAGTGTTCAATCTTGTGCGCACCTGGCCTGATCCCTTGGAAGAGCATTACTTGGTGTAAACTGTTGGGAAGAATTAGACATTTTTGTCATTGCCAGCGTGGATGTTGTGTTGTGCTTGAAGGTTCTGCTGCTTCTGGTGAGTGAGAAGGGTTGCACATACCCTGTGATCAGTCTTTCACGAGAACTCAGGTTCTGAACTGCTGCACTTGAGTTGCTATTGTCAGTTGTTACAATCTAGCTGATTTTTATGAGGGGGAAACTCACATTTCTATGCAGGCACCTCTTCCTAATCAGTTAACTATTTCCTCAGTAAATACCTTATATATATATAATTTGCAAAGCAAAAACTTGTTATTATTCAAATTTTTGGAAACTGAGTGCTAGCTTGGAGTCTCTTACTTGGTTTAGTTCCCTTGAATGATGAGTAGCTCATAAGCTGTGTTGATGTTACTGAAAAACATAATGGGAGCAAAGCTTAGATTCTGAATCCCTGGTTGGTACTAAGCCTGGCCTGTATTTTAAGGCCTCTGGTGTCACAAAACAAGTGCAAACAGAATTCCTTTTTTTTGGTCACACCTGGGTCTGAGATCCTTTACTCACAGGGAGATTGGCTGTTAAATATATAGTGCATTATTTTTTTCCTAATTTTCTATGAGTTTTCAATATTGTTGAAAGTTATAATATTGAATAGAGATTGCTCCACCCCATCTCACCTAACTGATGTATCTGCAAAGAGATCTCTTTTATTTTTCCAGCATGAATTATTTCTGATCCTTGCTGACAGGATGCATTTGCTTCCCTCCAGCACTGCAGCTCTGGGCCAGATCAGTTCATGGCTGCATGGACCAAGTTCTCTTGCTGAATGGCTGGGAATGCTCCACGGAGCAGAAAACAAACCCACTCTGGTTCTAATATCCACACCATCAGCACAGTGCAACATTAAAGTATTTTTTTAGTAAATCTGAGCTCGTAATAAGGATGTGGCATAAATGTAGAATGCAAATGTAGAATGCATTTAAATGCCATTACACCTCAGTAACAGTAGTTTCATTACATTACACGTGTATCCCTCATAATTTGGTTCAGACCTGCACAAAAGGGCTCTTTTGCAGAGTCCAGTGGAATTATCTCCAAGGGGCTTTAATTTGGAAGCAGCTTCAAAGGAATGAAGAAAGAAATACTTCTATAATATACTTTGATATAGCACTTTTCAACAGCTGAAAAAATTATACAAGAACAATTAATAGAGGCTAAATCAGGTACTCTAACATGAAAGTAAAGCTCTATCAAAGAGAAGATAAAATATTAGCTATTTGCTTGGATCTGCTATGACAAAATGTATTTGGACAACAAAGATCATGAATGTCTTCTGGCATTTATAGAAATTACAATGAATGAATCAGCTGCTAATCCAGAGCTTGAGGCACTCTGGTTGTACAGATGACATTTTGAATAACTGACAATAATGTTTAAACCACATGGACTGCAGTGAATTTCCTATGGAACCTTTTTCCAAATATTTTGCTCACCTTGCAGTAATCCCCTGTCATTTTGAATGTATCTCCATTTCACTGGGTCCCAGAAAACCAAAACCTTGATAAAACACTTCTAAATTATTATTTCTGAGCATTTCTGATGACTGTGAGAGTGTGAAACAAAAGCTTCTGAAATGGTATTTATGTACTCCACTGAGTTCTAATAATGCTGGGCAGCTCTGCCTTTTAAAATGTGTCACTACAGCTGTTTGAAAGACTATTGCACTTGAACATGTAGAAGGTCAAGAGAGGAGAAGATGAAATGATTCCATAACAGAAATATCAATTGAAATAATAGACTTCTTTTGGACGTTTATATAAGTACCAGTTCAACATTAGCTGCCCTTTCAATTCATCTCAGTTATAACCTGCTAAATAAAAATGCTGTCTGAATAGTCTAGAGATTATTTAATTTCTTCCAGTGGAAATTGTTTTATTGTTTTTTTTTTTAATAAGAGAAACCTACATAGATGGAGTTTAAATCTTGTGGGAAAAAGGTTAATTTCAAATTTCCAAGTTTCTGGCAAATAAATTAAAATAATATGTTACGATTTAGGAAAGAAAGAAAGAAAAAAACAAATAATACCTTCATTGATAATTACAAATATACTTCAGAAAGAATTTTTGTGTAGAAATTATTTTGTCTACCATAGAGGGCTGGTCAATTTGTGCAGCTCTAATTCTGATATTTACTGTTTATCTTAGAAAGTAGACCATGGGTTTTCAGTTATTAATTCATGGGTTTGTTTTTGTTCGAGTCAATTTAAATGATGATCACATTGTATTTGGTGGAAAATCCACCAATGTTAGCAAGATCTCACACTGCATTTTGTCCAAGGAGTGAAGGGAGCCACTGCTGGGAGTGAGCACATCTGGGTCTCATGGTGATCTTGGTCATTGCTACAATGTCTCTGTGGAAGTTTTCTTACTGTTTTATGAGCTTAGATAATGTTATTTTCTGTGAAAATAATATTGCAGTTAATTATTAATAATGTTGTACTGTGATAGAATCTCTGTCATACATATTTTATTAGCAGTTTTTGAATTATAATGTTTTTCATTAAACCCATTTTCTTAAACTTTATGAATCACAGTTAAAAATTGAAAGAATAAAAAGATTTGATTGAAATTGTTAGGGTTATAGAACAGGTTTCTGGTCCTTAGAAGTTCTGAAATAGTTCAGTGAAAAGACTTTGAAGTAGGCTTGAAATATGCATTAAATTAAAAGTCTCTAAATCAAAATGAGGTCAGTTGTGTGCTTCTTTGTATGGCTAGAAGACTAAGCAATTAAGGAAAATGCACACTTTCTTTGGTAAATAATGAATTCTTTCATATTTTTAAATGACTGTGTCTGTCTCCATTTTTTATATCTGGAAGACTGCATGTGTTTACATTGACAAATTAAATGTAATTCAATCAGATTATAAAAATTTCATGACTTATTATTTATTAATTTTAAATAGTGTTACTTGAATGATCTGAATATTTTGTCTATTTTACATTAAAAATAACTTCCTTGCTTATCAATTTTGTTTAGTACAAATGCTGACTAAATTCCTGCCATAGACTGCAGAAAAGACTTTGCTTTTACACTTTTAATGTTCAGAAAGGCTCATTCCCCATTTACAAAAAAGCTGCCAGGCTTTTGTGGTTCTAACTTGGCTAAATACTGTATCAAACAGCAGAGCACATCAACGATGGCAAAGCACTGTCTGCGAGTTCTCTCTCAGCTGTCTGGGCAGGAATTTTCGTTTCATTCACCATTCAGAGCTTCCTGTAGTGATTCCATGAAGTTACCCAGGAGCCTTAAAACAGTTAATGGGAAAGAAAAACTTCCTTTTGGATTGGGATAGTTTTTCCCATCTTCTTTTATCTGTGCAGTGTAACAGAGTCCAGTTGTATTTATGTACCTCCTTCTAGAAAATACTGAATTTGCTGGAAATCAGAGACATTTTGCAGGGGGTACAACAATAAACCCACTGACTCTCCTCTGTATTCTGGTGTGTTCTTCACTTGCTGAAACACAGCACTTCGTATTTCAGCTTTACTGAAAATTTCATTTAGCAGTTTTTGGGCTGTGTTTTAATTTTGGTAATGTAAATAAGTTATGAATGAACAGCTGGATTTCTGTCTTACTACAGAAAGGATATACAGCATCAGAAATGCCAGGGAACATAATTAATAGATCTCTTAAAACCCAGAACTGTGAAAATACTGGGTACAGTAGAGGGAGTAAAGCAGGATTTTGCTGGATGTAGAGAAATGTTCAATTCCTTAAAGGTAGAATTTAAAAGTCAGGGATTCAGAATTTGACCTAAATCATACCAGCATAAAAGTAGAATTATTTCACTGAAGTTATTGGGATTTTCTGGAATTAGGGTACTGTAAATAAATTCAGTATTTCTAGGTAAGCAGTTTACTTGGAACCATCTTCTTCTTAAAAAGAAAAAAAAACCCAAAGAAATCTGAAGCTTAATTTTGTACAGCAGTGCTGCCATTTTTCTTTCCAAAGCCTAGTCTAAAGTGGCATTAACTTTATACTTCAAGACTGGACAGTAACACGGTCATATATGCCTCACTATCATAGCTACCTATTCTGCAGGACAACAATCATCTTTATGGCTTTATTTTTTTAAATGTCTGTATCTGTTCATCTCTAAAAAATATTAGAAATAATTTGCACCTTTTACAGATGAATTTTGTTAAATAATGGGTACAGATTTGTAAGGATTACCTGTGTGGAACACAGGAAAATCCAGGCAGAGGGTGCTCAGTGTTTGTATGCTGCAGAATTTTGCCAGAATTTAAAAGAAAAAAAATATGGCAATAGAATTTATGAATTTATTTTGGCAACTTATTTTACAGCAGTTAATTATTTATATAAATGAGACAGAATTATTGTGACAAATCCAATAAAAAAGTTCAATTAAAAACCTAAATTATAAGTTTAATCAGAATCTTCGGCAGCATAAAACCTGATTTGCATATAATCTCACTGAAAAATGCTTTCTGTAAGATGAATGTTGCACTTTTGTGCAGTCTCAGCTCTATTAGTTATTTCTGCTGCATAAATGATCATATATCATTTTATCAATGGCAATTTTCTCTGCAGCTGCAATTCCTGTAAAAAAGAAATCAGCAGCTCTCCACCTTTACACTGAGAATTCAGAAAGTTCCTCTTTTTTGTGTATGAGCAGTATGTGAATCAACACAAATTAGAAAATCCAGGGTGTTCCAAGGGAAAGCTGTCCCTATCCGTCCATTTCCTTTTTAGTTATACTGAATTGTTTGCCTGACATCATAAAAATCACATTACTGCAGTAATAGCAAGTTTCAGAAAAGCTTTCTCATTATGAGTAAAAGCAGATAAATCTCAGCGTATCAACCATAAGACAGAGTGAGTGACGAGGTCGGTGTGCTCAGGGTGACAAGGGAGACCTCAGGGGAGCTGATGCCATTGACTGTGGGGGGAAACTGCACTGGAAAACTCCACCTCACCTGATGCCACTTTGTTTAGAAAGAGAAACAAGGTTGTGCAAGAGAGAATTCAACCCCCAAATTGTGGAAGGACATTGGCTAAACTCCACAAGAAAACTGTTTTTAGCATAAGAGAATAGTCAGAACAGGAATGTTCTGTGGATTGACGTCTTCAAATTTTGATGGTTTTGTTTTTTGGTTCTTTTTCATCTTCTTTCTTATGCAGTATTGTCAAAACTAATGCTTAGATCTCAGTTATAGAAATGCTTTATTTATTGAAGTGAGAATAGTGAGTTGATGGAGACCTTGTAACACAGATGGCTGTACATGACTCTTTGGGTACACTTGTGATAAGGAAGTGTTCTATTTGAAAAGCCCATTTGACTAATAATGACTTGTGAACAAAATAAGCATAATGCAATAAGCAAAAAGTACCTCTATATATTCATACATATGTGAGAGGTTGCTTACTTCAAGTTAAAACGTTACTCTACAGTGGTTGTGTTTTTGTGTAGCAGAACTCCCTGCATTCATTCTCCAAGGAGGAGTCACCAAGGAACAGTGATCACTACTACCTCCATTTTCTTGTACAGCCCTATGTTCCATCATTCAAATAATTCCTCAGCTCCTATAGATAAGCTGCTGAGGAGGCAAGAGAGTATCACTCTTTTCATCTGGCAGCAAGGCAGCAGGCTTGGTTGATCAACGTCTGTTATGAGGGCTATATGAGAGCACAGATATTTGGATCAAAGGGTAATCTCTCTCTTTTATGTAACTGCAGAACCTCACATATCACTGGATTATTCTCTGCACTTGCTGTAAATAATTCTCACCATCAGAGTTCAGCACTCTGCAACCATTGCCTCTAAATTATAAGATGATCTACACCACCTCCACCTCTGTGCAGTTCCCTGACCTAAGGTTGCTTATTTTCACTCAGCTCCAGCTTCAGATTTATGATCACAGGATTGCATTTTCTCTCAAGGGGACATTTTTCATATCAAACAGAATTTGTTTTTTTATTCAACATTTCATCATCACCTATTTTTATTACTATACTTTGGAAAGTGTGGTGAAAATATGAACTTATCTCCATGTATTCAATTAATAGCTTTGAGCTGTAACATGGGTGGGAGCAGGTATAATTTCCTCTAGAGGGGTTTCAAAGAGAGCCATCCTGTCCAGGTTGTCTGTGGGCTCAGTTGCCTCTTTAGGTGACTTCTGACATTATCAGGTGAAGAATGGGTACTCAGCCTCAAAAATCTTTACAGCTGTGTCCATAAAGGCACCTAAATGCTATGATATAGAATCTATAGGCATTCAACACCTTGGTGTCTAAAGAAATAGTCAAGACTGTGCATTGCTCTGTGATCCTGACTTAGAGCCCACCCCTGCAGCTGTACAGCTGTGGGGGCTGAAATTAGCACAGTGCTGTAGCTTTCCATCATTCTGATGTTACCCCACAAAGTCTAGAAAGACGCATATGGCAAAGAAATCTGGGAAAGGAGGGTTTGTGAAGGCCCATGAGGTGGTTTCAGAAATTCTAGAACTTTAATCTACCCAAATGGCAGCATTACACCCCTTTAGAATAGGGATGAAATCCATTAGGAAAAATCAAGTAGAAACCAGCTGCTGGCGTATGGCCAGTGCCATGGAACAGAAATAACCTGTCTGACAACTGAGATATAGCAGGGCTCCTGGACTGTCCTGCCTGTTGCAGGTTCAGCCTGCCTCAGGGATGAATAAGGTACTTTTCTTAGCTAAGCTTTCACTTTGCTCTTTCTGTAGGAGCAGATACCCAGAAGACAGTTTTGAAATGTGCATTTCCATGGGGAGTGTTGGAAGGGGAATGAACACTGCAGCAGTGAGTCCTGTGCCTGCCTTTCCTTTGGTTCTGTTCTGTTAGGTTCTATTCTGTTTTACACCTCACACTTGGTATCACTTACCCTGAGTTCTCTGCATCTGCCAGCCCCTGTACACCAGGCCAAGTTTCAGTCAGGTTCATTGCAAACATCACTTGCCACGGTCAATTTTCCCCAAACACACTTAGTGTCAGGCTTTGCTGCTCAGTTTCAGATGTCATCACACTCTTTTGATGGGCACTGGGAAAATGAGACAGGTAAAGGGCAGAGTAGGAATTCAAAGGGTGACGAAAGGAGTGAAATACAGAGCATACACCTCACCAGAGGAGTAAGGCATTCACTGCTGTGATAGAAGGAATACACTGACAGGCCAAACGCATGAACCTCCTAATGCTTCAGCTCTCGTGGAGCTGAGTGATCATGATTGCCAATGGTCTCTTAACCTCTTACTGAAAACAGATGCACTGAAAACTTGGTGCACCTGCTTGTGTCTATTCACACAAGTGTCAGTCTGCATGGAGAGGAGAATTCTGCTAAATGCTTATACAGAAAGGGTGCAGAGTCATTTCTACAATAATCTGGGAGACAGAATATAGTAGGGGCAAATTTGTCACAAAGATACTGACACAAAAATATTTGTGACAAAGTTTCAAAACAGGAATCAATTCAGGAGAAGTATAAAGAGTTGCAAATTCTAAAAACTAATTTAAACTAATGAAAACACTGAAATTAATGAAGCATTTGATGAGTTGCAAAGAAAACAGAACATTCTCAGTGACGAAAAGTTTAGCTGAGGTGAAACTAGAGATGTTCTTCTCATAGACTTAGTTGAGGATATGTAAGAAATGAACATTAAAGCTTTTTCCATAACATCCTGCTTAACACAGATGATGAAGGGAGGGACAAAAATCTATGAGAGAAACATAATGCTTACTTTGAGCATCTCATGAATCACACTCCATGACTGGAACATGAGCTTTTAACTGAGGTTCAAGGAATCCTAAATTATACGTCTCAACCAACAAATACCGGGCACACAGATTAAAAAATGTAGCTGATTAAAGACGAAAAGGTCTGGTAAGACAGATCAGAAGTATCTTTTGAAGTTAAGTAAAGTTGATAATATACATTCACAGAATTCAGAGGGCAAATGAAAAACATTGCCAGTGAAGCAAGAAGAGACCCATCAATCTATCTATCGTATATAATTGAAATACCTGAAGGTGCAATGCTCAGACAAGAGGAAATAAAACAAAATGCCAATAATAAGGGATATTACTCGTGACTTTACAGACAAAGAACTAATATTAACAGGAGGGAAAACTAAGTCATGAACAAATTTAGTTCAATATTTCCACTTCTATAAATTATGCTGAATTTTGCTGATTGAGGTGCTGTAATTTTTTTTCCTTTCTTTTGTTTGATTTATTGTTGATTGTGACTTAGTGTTACAATGTGTGTATGTTAACCTTTGAGCTGGCAGAGCATTCTAAACCACATGCAGAGGCAGACAGGCTTCATATCTTGCTGAGGGATGACAAGCCATAACTGGCTGCAGAACAATGCCTTAATTTCTGAATTTGGGGCCTTTTATTCCAGTACCCTTAGCATTATGCCTGTTGTAACACAGGAATAACAGCCTCTGAGGTTTCCTCTCTTACAAATACCCAGGAGCCAGCAAGGTCTATCCTTTCAAAAGAATGCTCTGTAGTTTTCATCTTCCCATTTTCAAGCAGCTGGTTTTGAACCTGCCTTGCTCGGGTGGCACAGCAGCACAGATGAGTCCTTCTGGAGAGAACTTAGACCAAACCTGCACAATCCAGAGCAGTGGAGGAGAGCAGGAAGGTGCAAGTGAGCCTCCCACAGTGTTTCCAAGTGCTGTGCATGTGCTGCTGGCTGATTCCTCCGCTGAATACTGGTACAGTGGGATTTGCACCAGCAAGGGCTCTCCATGCAGGAGAGCAACATTGCATGAGCTGTTTTGAAGGGGTCTCTCCACACAGCTGTAATTGGGAATTTAAACACAAAACTCAGCTCCTGTTGACACTGCACATTGCATATCCTGTCAATTTTTCATAGCATAAAGGGAACTGTTCAATATCTGCACTAAAAAGTGCTTTTCTGGGACTGTTTGTGCTGTTACTGGTGCCCAGTGGATGATGCCACCTGAATCAAGGCACCTGAAAGGCTTAAATTATACAGCAACTGCAAGAGCAAAATGTTGGACAAGAGAGGCTCTCTAACTGAAGTGGAAAATATAATAGTTTAAAATATTAACAAAGAGAGGAAATGGAAAGGATAAAGCACAAAGGAAACATTTAGTGTGGATTAAACTCACCCCAGAACAGGTGAAAATCACTGTACCCATGAGTTATATTAGTTAGCAAAACAGGAGACAGGCCAGCTGCCTCTTGGGATGAGAGTCTTATCCATTGTCAGTTGAAAGGAAAGAAGAGAATTTTTTTCTACATTCAGAATAAATCCACACATGATGGTCTCGGTGGTGGAGGGGACAGATGTATGTAAGTTCTGCCTCAATTTGATCTTTTTTTCAGCACAGAATCATGTTCGACAATTTTAAAAGTTTATCTTCCTTTAGCTAATGCAATGAAATTTAATTTCATTGTCATACAAGTTACTCCTTGAGCTTAGACATGCTTAAATTACTTACATGCAGACTGATTTTATCTGTCAGTCAGGAATCCATTATAATTGGTAGTTTGTTCGTATTTTTTAGCAAATATCAAGTAGAATCAGAACTTTTTCCCAGCAGAGATTAGTTCAATATGTCTTTGATATTTCTGATTGTAGAACTTGGTGTTGTTAGTTAGTATGCAAAATCACATTTCAGCCCTCTGTAGCCTGCCACTGAATTTTATTGGAGTCCAACTAATATTTCATGATAAATTACTAAAAGAAGAAAGGTACACAGGTAGGGAGGAAAAAAAAGTCATGAACTTTTGCCTGGATATTCCTTAGCCAGTGTCCTGGTGGGAATTGTATAGGGTGGTGCAGCTGGTTTTCCTGCCCCTTGTGCCGTAGAGTGAGAGGAGGAGATTCCTGTGATTTCAGAAGTCAGTCCATGGCAGCCATTAGCTGCAGACTTTCTCCCAGAAAAACACTGTGCCCATCACCCTGGATGCTGGTGTTGCAACCAGTATGACCAGACATTGCTGGCCTGCCTTTAGTGCTTGCTCAAGATTGGATTATTACAAATGCTTGAGAAGCAGCGTGACTCACATGTATATGGTCTGTCAGAAACATACAGTAATTTCCATCCTGATGAGAAGGGCAAAGGTTGCTCCTTGCAGAGAAGATTGAGTCATGTATAAATCTGTCAGGAAAACACATAGAAATATATTTTATGTGTTTTGGTTTAATTTTCATTATCTAAAACTAGATTTCAGACACCACAGAATATTTACATGTAGGTGTCCATTTCACAAGCCAAAAGTGATCCTTGCTCATATACACTAATTTGTGGAGATTTGGTGGGTAGGAACTGCAAAAGTTGCACAATAAGCACTTTAGGCAAGATAACACTGAACTTGATTGAAAAACTGCTGGAAGGTCTTCAGAGTAATTTCTAATGTTAAGGGAGAGGCCATGTAAGGAAGACTTCAGTTGCTTGTAAATAAAGCATGGAAACAGTTCAAGGGCTGAATTTGACCCTAGATCTTAGAAAAGTGACAATAAATGAGGCCCAAACTAATTTGTGATGTCTTATGAAGATATATTTTGTTAAAATTGTCAATAATGAGAAGTGAAACGAGATTAATTTTACCAACTGCTCTCTTTCTATAAGATCTGTGCTAAAACCTTAACAAATATTCTTAGAAGACGCTAAGAATGTTCATAAATTTTCTCTCATTCTGAGACGATGAAGTCTTCAGGCTTTTTCCTCTGGGTGTTCTAGATTTGATAATAAATAGAACTCAGATTCTTAAGGCTAAAATCATTGTGAATTTATTATTCTACCGTTAACTGCTGTCTCTCACAATTTATGACAGTTTCAAATGTTCTGTTTTGAACTTAAGTGGATTAGAGGATAGGTGTTTGAACAGTCAGGATTTAAGTTTTCAAATACTGTCTTGATAGAATTTTAAATTTTTCTCTTAAAAGAAAGTAAAAGTTTTTTTCACAGTCCTTATGAGCCTCAAAAATGCATTCTTCAAGAGGAAAAAACCAGCATGTTTTGAAGATTTGCAATAAAACTGTTGGCTGTATATTTGTAGTGTTCTGTACAATGGGCTTATGACTGGAACCACGCCATTCTTTTTCCCCCAAAGTTATAAAGACAGAATGTTCATGTTTTCCAGATACTATTTTCCTCTTTTCCTACCTGCCTGTCTCTTTCTATATATGTGTATTTTAAGAACAGAGTTTCAAGGGGAAAAGAGGGGGGGGAAAGGCAAAGAAGAATGGTCTGAAAGATATTAATTTTCTTATGACCCCAGTAATAAAAATGAGGAAACACTTACTGGTGTTTTCTTCTCTTCTGCATCAAACCAGATGTGTTTAAACAAACTCATTGCTTGGGCTTGTTTAAATGGGGAATAAACTGTCTTGATCAGCAAAAGATCCACCAGCCCCAGCACTGGGAGGTTGTAGAGCCATTTTAGCATCCCGTGCCCATCGTGATTTCCAGCTCTCTCACCAGGGCTCCTGAGCTGGACGTGGTGCTGGGCTGACAGGGAGGCATCCAGCTATTTACCAGCATCTCTACACATCCTCTCTATCAGCAGCTATGCAAGCATCTCTCTAACAGCAATACTGTGTTGCACAGGCATAGAGCAGTTAATATGCGCTTTTAATGAACCAGCAGAGATGGGAAGGAGTAGAAAACCCCTTCTGTTTGCACCAGCTCTAAAAATTTTGCTCTCCACTTTTTAAAAATGCCAAATGGCTCTCTGAGAGCTCAGGAATTGCTTTAAAACAATTGGCTTTTATCCAGTTAAAAAACTGCAGATAAAAAAAAAACCTATTTTTTTTTTAAAGCTGTGGTATATTTTGAAAGAAAATGAAAAAAGGACTCACTGATTTGTTTTGGTCAGAAGTCTATGCCATTAATCTACTCTCAAGGTCAGTTGGAGGTGTGAGCAGAAAATAAACTTGTGTAACATAATAAAAATTCTGATAGTACCTTTCCCTGTAGCATTTATGTCTGTCTCCCCTAATGGGAAGTCATAATTTACATGTATATTAAAAAAAGGTAATTTATCTCAACTCAGAAATTCTGTGTAAGTAGGAGCTACTCTGGAAAGCAGTCTTAAAAACCCCCTTACTCTGGAAATTTTCAAAAAACAGTATTATAGAATATGTTTTATCCATTGGAAGGTTTTTTGTTTTGGTGATTTTTTTTCTGTTTGTCAGGAACAAGCAGATAAATTGGATTACTTTTGTGGGAATAACCAGCTCAATTGGATTAACCAGATGAACTGATAAAATCCCTTCCCATTGCTACATTGCCCAGGGATTTTTTCCTGACATCTCTATTTCTATTAACATCTTGCTCCTCCTCATTGTTTGAGATGCTGATATGTATTTCAAATTATGTTGTGAAGTGACAGCATATGGAAATTTGGGTGGTATAAGATAAAAAGCTTGATGGCTCTTGCTCTAGGACATGGGGAAAGGGTCTGTTTGCCTTGATACTCAGTGTTTCCCTCCCATCATAGGCTTCCTTAGAGAATGCCAACCAGCTCTTTCCTGTTTACCGCTTGCTGTCCAACCTCCCTTCACCACACAACAGGGCTTGTTTTCTACCTCTGGCAGATCCTGGAGCCCTAAAATTCTATTTGCTTAAGATCAAGAAGAATGTCCTTTTGTTGTTCTCACTCCCGTTTAACAAAACTCATTTCAGTTTAGCATGACTCCAGCTATCTCTTGGAGTTTTACATTCCTGGCCAGTGTGAGAGAGATTCAAATCATTTGATGGTAAAATTTACAGTGTGCCAAGTGCCTTGGGACCATGCACAGGTAACAAACCACAGCTGCACTCTGCTCCCAGTGAGAAGAACCATTAGGTCAGTGGCTGCTATATCAGGCACTAAAGTTTTAACACTGTGCTTGTTAAGGCCATCAGTGACAGCCCCAGTCACTTCAGTGGTGCACACATCTCTGAAGTGACTTTAGGAGCTGTTTCTGGGAAAGGCATGGAAAACAAGCCCATGCTGGGTTTATTTGGTAGTACTTGCAGTGATGTGACTTCAGGGGTAGGAAAGAACTGGGAATGATAGTTAGGAAAGAACTGGGAATGATAGTTAGAAGTAAAGTTTTTTCCTGCTTCTATTTGAAATGCTGTGCAAAACTCAAAGACACTATTTACAGGATATTAGCCCCTTTTGTTCATTCTTTGCTGTCTCAAAGGCATTTCTGTTATTCATTCACCTTTGTGTTCACCCTCTATTTCACAGTTTCTCTACAAGGATGAGGCCTTTCACAAAAACAATAATTTTCAAAATTTGCTCTTATAACACAAGGTGAAAACTGATTTTCACAAATTCATATTCAACTCATTCCTGGACTGAATTAAAACTACAGAAGGACAGTGAACGCATTTTAATGTTTGCCTCCATTCATAGCAGTCTAATGAGATACCTGAAAGTGTTTGGGGTGTGAAACCCATAACAGGATTTTGTGCTAAGTATGGGTTGCTCTTATGACTATCTCAGCCTCATGCTTAGACTGTTGGTTGTTTGGGGACTGCAGATTTTATCTCTGCTCTGTGACAGACCATTATGTTGTTATTTGTCTTTAAATAAAATTAAAATTTAGTTCACATTGAGACCTACTTAACCATCTTTGTTACTGAGTTCTGGGCTTAGAGTGTGGGATGTAGAATGTTGCCTGCAGCTTACATATAATTTTTTTTTTTTTTAAGTTGAACCCTTAAGAAGAACAAAGCTTTTTTAACACAGCTTCAGTGAAAGCTGTTTGGCCACAGGGAGTTTTTCACTGCCACATGTTACATCCTTCAACAGAAGTAGAGCGCTGCCATTTCAATTTGCCTCGTGTATATCTGTGTCTCCTGTAACTGTGCAGACTAGTCTCTTAAATCTCTTATGTTGTCACTAAGTGCTAGTCTGGAACAAAAACCAGTTCCACAAATGTGCTGTACAAGGAATGACTAGGTAATAAGTAGTACAGGTAGGAAGTGGCACAGATCTTCAGGTTAATTTTCATCAGACTAATCTACCTCCCAGTCTACATGGCCCAGTTTTTATTCAGTTATTGAAGGCCTCTCTTGGTACTTCTACATTCTCTTTCCTTTGTTCTTTATACTTTATTTCATCCACTTATTTCTCTTCCTTTGACGTCACCTCTCACTCTCAGGTGCCTACAAACCCACAATTCCTCTTTGCCTCGCCGTGCTTTGAAGTCAGCAATCATTTTATTACTGACATTGACTCAAGACTCCAAAGAACACTAAGTTTGTGACAAGACTAAATTGGGAGAAGCTGTTGCCTCCCTGGAGGGCAGAGAGGCCCTGCAGAGACACCTCGAGATCACAAGCTGGATGAAGTCTAACAAGGACAAGTGCCAGATTGGGACAGGACACCCTGTTTGTGTTTGTAACTGGGGAATGCTCTCAGGGTGGGGTTGCTGGGCCTGTCCTGTCCAGGGCCAGCAGCTGGACTCAGTGATCCCAATGGGTTCCTTCCACCTCAGCCTGTTCTACAGTTCTGGGATTTCCTCCCAAGATGGTCGGAGGGGGGAACAAGAAAGCACATTTGGCTTTAAGGCCAACTTGTAAAATGTGTTGAGAAGCCAAGTCTAGACAGATTTGGACATGACTGGAAAGCTACTGGGTGCTTTCCTTAAACATTGATCATTTGAGAAGGTGTTACTCGTTTAGAGGCACTTTCCCCTTCTAACCTGCCTCTCTTTAAAATTCTAAATTTTAAAGTGTTTGTTGAAAAGCAAGTTACAAAGTTAGAAATTGGAGGATTCATGCCATTATGCTTAGGTTGCCTTAAAGCTGGGTTTTTAGTCTCTGCCAGGTGTCTTCAGCCACCTGTCTTTCTGTGACTATCCCATCCTTAGATGGTTCCCAGGGAAATGAAATAAGCTGTCCCTGCAATGAGGCTTTGATGTGAACAAAATAATATTTAAACATGCCTGGTAGGATTATATTTCCCATACTCTGAGACATAAGTTAGTGTTTTCCTCCCTAGCTTACTGATTCAAACCCAGTTTGATATCTGTTCCTGTGCATAGCATTCTTTACACTATTTGCTGGCAGGTAATGGGATTATGTAGATAAAACAAGCAAATGTGTTTTATGCAAGTTTCCTGCCAGTATGGCCATGTATATATGACAGGTACTAGACACATGATTTTCCTTGGTTGAGATGAAAGGAAAAGCTGTACAAATAGATTCTCTCACCAAGCAAAAGTGCAAAGCAAAATATTGCATTGCAGTATTTTATAAACATGTAGGAAATGTACTCACAGAATGTTGTGGATTTGTCAGTTTTTGCTAGGGGTAACTGACTTTGTTTTTGCTGAAACACCACAGGAGCCAGAGATTAAAATCCAGGTTATTTTTCATTTTTTTCCAGCATGTTTTCATAGACCAAATGTTATATGGAAGGTCAAGTCTGGGAGGGAGCTAGTGGATATCCAGAACTGATAGAGAGAAAAATCCAGTTGGCAATTTAAGAGACATTGTTTGAGAAAAAAAATGACGAGGCTATTGAAGGCTGCGAATATATTATCTTTATTTGTGAATAACTGTTTCATCTATTGCTTTATTAAGATGGAAATATGGAAGAAAGAAATAAGATAGGGAGTATTACAGGGGTTACACTACAAGATTTTTGAGAGGAAAGCGACAAACAGCTTATATAAGCTGCTTAAGAAAATACGTCTCTGAAAGATCTGTGATTGATGAAATGAGGAAGGAAGGCTGGGAGATTAATTAGGTATGGGGTTTTATGTTCATTTTTTTAATATTGAAAAAGTAATCACAGGAAAATGAATGGTTCCATTAAAGAGGGACAAAGTAAAGGAAAAGAAATGTGATGGCAAAGCAACACGGTTTGGCAGTACCTGCTGCAGCTGAAATGCTGTGAGGGAAAGCTCAGGCAGTCAGCAGGACCTGAAGGCACTGAGAGAGTATAAGCAGCAGCGATGCAGGAGAAAGCAGGTATGAGTCTTCAGAGAGGTGGTGTCTGATTCTGATATCATTCACATCAGCTGATGGCAGAAACTGCTCCACAGGAGTCAGAGGAATTTCAAATCTTAAAACTAGTGGGGGGTTTAGTACTTTTGACTCCTGATTGAAAAGAAATGTCCTGACTGAAATCTAAAGCCCTGGAATTGAATTTAAGAGAGAGAATTTATTTCACACTTGGAAATAGTATGGTGGGTGCCTCAGGACTGGCTATACAATATTCCTCTCCTGATTATTGTGATGATGACCTGAAACCTGCGATTAAAGCCATTATGCAGCTTTGGTAATTAATGAGCCTGCGCTTTAGAAGTTGTGCAGGTTTTACTGATACTGGTTTATGATATGTGGCAAGGTAGCAGTGGGTCAGGGAGCCTCTGTGTAGAGCTGGAGCTGCTGTTTTCTGACATTCTTGGGGCATGGACAGCAGTTAGGACATTGAGATAAAGCAAAAGGAGGAATTATCCCAGACAAATCTGTAGGTTACAAGACAGCAGTCCATCTGGGTATTGAAGACATTCATGTTCTCTAATGCCATCATTATTACAGTCTATCCTGGGTAATTTTTGTTGGAAAAGTCGTAGCAATTCTTATTCTTAGGCTGCCTGCCACTTCATATTATGGAGGGTTCGTGTAACCTTTATCTGAATGTTTTCAGCACCTCATCTGCTTGCAAGAGACTTTTGAAATTCAGTGAAGTGGAAGTGTTCAGGGTAATAAATGTTCACAAGTAGAATCTCCTGGGAATGTTCTGTGAAAGATTTAGAGGTTTTCTGTTTGAAAATTGCTGAATCCCTTACACTGAATCTTTCCTGATCCCAGACTTTGGACAGAGGCAGAATGGAAGACCTGGTCAAAACGAGAGACAGGAAAATACATTCACAAAATGGCCATTATCAACAACGAAAAGGAGACAGGAAATCATCTACATGAGAACAGCCAGGCACCCAGTACGTAAAATACTTAGAATTCATCATATGGAAGGCTCACATTTTAATTGCTGCTCTAGATTAATAGCCTGAACCTGTTCTTTTAATGTGCTAGGTGAACGCCACAGAGACTAAGCTCTGGAGTTTGTAGTTATTCCTTCTCTCCTTCATTTGAAATGAGAATTTTATCTTTGACATTTGTTAACAGCCTGGAAACTCCTAGGCAGCTGCAGATCTCTTTGCAGGTACAAAAACATTGGCAGAGCTGAAAGAAAAAGTTGGACCTCACCAGACCTGTAGAAAAGTTTTGCCTCACCAAAAATGCACTGAATTACATAGACCTGAGCCATGTCATCTCAGCCAAAACAATTTTAAAGCAGTGTGATTATAAAGCTGGAGTTACTGCAGGACTAGATGAGCCACAATTTGTAATGCATGTGGCATACTCAGCCCAGACTGGGTGGTCTATTTTCAGCACAGACAGCATAGTTCTTTCTGTGATAAGATGTTTCCAAAACAACTCATCTGAAAGATGAAGCTATTCTGTAACTCAAATTACCTGTAGAGAAAAGTCTGTCAATTCATAAAAGGTGTAAATTCTAAACTCCAAATTATATGGCTCTTAAGGTGACTGAACCTATTCCAAATTAATTCCATATTGTCCTGCTCTACAAATACTTGAAGTTTTACACTTTAGTGGTATATATCTGATAAAAAATGAGATGGACATTTCTGCAATTGCTCTTTTGCAGCAGGTAAAATCATGAATCACCTTCAGTACTCTCCCACTGCAGCATGCCTGGGGATAATAAACACCCATTAGAAAACAACAGCAACAGACCATTCTCTTCTGAGCAGTATGGTTCCCTGTAATGAAAATGTTTTTCAGTAGAGCATATTTTACCCCACTGAATATCTTTTCTATTTGAGACGTGAATTTAATGGTAATGGAAAGTGTTCAGGTGATGGTTTTATAAACTCACATGCTCTGTTACTTCACTGTACTCACACAAAAATATTTTCACTACTTCTGGTCTGTTGGACTAACTTCTTAAGTGAATTCTTCCTGCAGCTTCCACATCTGTTCTGTCCTCAGAAAAAGACAAAGGAATATTACTGTGAGGAGAGGGAACTCTTGTCCATGGGAACAGAGAATTCAATCTTTCAAATTTTTCAACAACCAGAAAGGAAGCTGAAAGGAAGCTATGATATTTATTTTTATAATTTACTTTAATGTGGGAGTCACAGTTTCAAGTAAGTACTCCAGAGTGATGTTGATGCTTTCAAGTAATTTTCCCATGGAGTGTTTTATTTCTTCCTTTACAAAATGGAGGAAATGGCATTTTCTTACTTTACAAAGACTGAAAAAGTCATTACAACAATGAAACACTACAGGAACCTGAGGCTGAGGAGCAGCATATTTCTTCCATCATGAAAACAAATTGCCTCAAATTTATTGCATTAATCCCATTCGTTATTAAATTTTATTATCATCAACACAGTTTGCATGAAGTTATGTGTAAGGCCTCCTTAAATCTTTTCCAAATCAGATCCTGCATCCTCTGAACAGGACTTGGTGAAACAAAGGTCCAAAAGCAAAATAAATGAGGAAAACCTTGGCAAAATGTGACTACAAACATTTTCAAGCCAACTCATATCTACATTATGATGCTGATGGTTATAGGGCAAGTGAAACAAAGAGGATCACAGCAGTTAAAAAAATGGTAATTATCAACAGAGGTTTTGCAGGTTATCAGTGTGTATGCCTGCATTTAGCTCAAGTTCTGTGGGAAAGAAAACCCTTTTTTGCCCATTTTGCTTCACACCATGGCATGTGGAGGCATAGCCAATTACACCAGGAGCACCTTAAATTGCAAAGAGTTCCTCAACTGAGTTGCTTTTCCCTCTCTGTATCTTCCAAGTGCTGCTTGTTTTTCTCGAAATCACAAAACTACCCCTCTGTCTTCACATTTAAATGCTCTTTGTACCAACTGGTAAGTGATTTTCTTGTTATCCTTTTAGTGAAGCTCCCTCTAGCTATTGTCATTGTCATTTAAAGGGCAGATACATTTTAAAATTTCGAATAATTTTATTTCCTTCTTTGTTTCTATTAGAGGGCAGTGTTTTCCTGCTTTTTAGAAAATAATAATACAGCTTTGTTGACACATGAAGCTGCCTTTAAAGGCCAGAATTTGGGATAATTTTTTGAATTCATTTTGCAGTAGGAGTAAGTGTAGCTAAAGGAATTAAAAAAGAAAAAAAGTCATCAAGACAAAATATTAAAATACAGAAATGAAATTATACACTTATTGTTGTAATAATGGGGTAATAAAACTAATTCCCTAAGTAAGCTTAGCTAACAAAAACTGGATCTGGATGTCAGGTGCCAAAAGAATCTTAGATGTTTGCAATTCTGGCATTTGTCACTTAAACTTGGATGAACTGGAAATTCCCAGCCCTTGTAGTTGATGTGTGTCTATGGATTCACTTTGGGACATCAGTGTTGGTCAGTGGCTGCACAGCACTGAGCACTTTCTGGAATTTTGGGGTCAGGAAAAGGTCTCAGAAACATGCTATGTACCTTTTCTTTCCTTTTCCCCAAATATTTAAGAGTGTGAATTTGCTCATTAAATCATCTGTGTCTCTAACTTTGTAGCAATACATTCTGAGGCTTTAAAACTGTATGTGAAAAATTTATTTAGAGAAAATATCTTTACTAATTGTTCACCTTTCTGTAGATTCACTGGCATAAATCTGAACTATGTAATTGCTGGTTGATTCAGAAAATCATAATAATGGTACTTTTGTTAGGAAATTCTAAAGGCCCAGGACTAAATTACAGTTTTCAATGTTCTTTACTTCAAAAAATTGATTCAAAGAATACTTTAAAGTAGTCTGTGATTTGCTTTTCCTTTCATCTAATAACTTTTAACATACTTGCTCAGAGAATAGAAAACTTTAAACGTACAGGATAAGATTGCATCTCAGGCAGAACTAATAACTTTGAAAAACTTTTGCATTTTACTATAGATTTATTTCTGATGAAAATTATTACATTCTTCTACCAAAATTATATGTCCACATTCCCCACTTCTTCTATTTTATTTTGGCCTCTCTTTTTCACCCGGGAACAAAATGAGATTCAGATTAAACCTATAGTGAAAAGTAATCTTTTACTTCTACCTCCAAGTTCACTTAGCTATGGTGCAGAATATTAGCAAATTTCTTTCCTTGCCTATATTTATCGGGCCAGATTGTATTGGTTAGAGCCCTTATTTTTGTTAGATTTGATTTTCTTTTAAAGATGTTCTGTGTGTAGATGAAAAATCTCCAGTATAACAAAGTATTTAAATTGTTTTGGGAGCTAAAATGTGGACTACAGGTAGATTTCAGCTGCTATAAATCTTTTTTAGCTTCACAAATGTGAAAGGTTAGGTTATTTCAACGAGGTACCAGGCAAAGAATGTTTTATATGAGGAAAAGAAATATGAATTCTTTGTGTTGCCTGCGCATAATTTTGTATGTATAAGTTATTTGTCTAAGAACTGTCCATCCTAACCCATTAGTTCATGAGAAGGTAACTCTGTTAAAGGATCAATAAAGTGTGCTAACAATGTAAAGCTGTACAGGGAATATTTAGACAGGATCAACAGTGTCACTTTTTAAGCCCCTGCCTGAACCCAGGCATATTTGGGGAGGTGCTGGCAGCTCCTTGTGCTTGCTACCTGCAGCAGCAGCAGCACTCCTTTCTCGTGCGGTACAGGCACTGAGGAGCTCCTGGTGTGACTGCCCCAGGGCCAGCATGGGTGTGCATGGAACAGGCACATCTCCCAAGGCAGAAATCATCCTCATCCCCTCCCAGTGGTTCCTGCTAAGAAGGAGCTGACACCATTTGATGGTGCAGGACACTGCTGTCTGCAGCAGAGCTTTGTTTTAAATATGCCTTGAGCATATTAGCAAGCCTTGACTGTCTGGAGCAGCCTCGCCTGGGATCTCCACCCACACTTCCTCTGCTTTTCTCCTCTTCAGGAGCTGTGGTTCCTACCCCTTCCCCTATCTGTTCTCTCATTTCCTCCTGTCCTGACTTGCCAAGTGGGGTTTCAGAATTTACCTTGGCCTTGGTTTGTTATTGCAACTTTGTCTGATGGTCACTGGCTGGCCACCTGAGCATGTCACTATCCACAGCCCAGCCCTGCCTGGATGCTGTGGCACTGCACCCTGACAGGTAAGAGTGCTGCTTGGTCAACCTCTGCTCCTGGTCTGTCTGCTCTAGTGGAACAACTGTTTGTGCAGTTTCTCCCTGACATGTCCATTAGCTGTTTCCCAATTGCATTTACAGTGGGAAGAAGATACTGTCTCACAACCCTTGCTGAGCATAAAATATGTTTGAAGTGCAAAGTGCACATCAGGTGCAAATGGGTCTGTCACATTTGTACGAGGGTACTGGTTGAGTCTCTTTGCTGATTTACCACTTAAAATGAGCTTTCCATTTGCTATGGGATGTTTTGCTACTAAACTCTAGGTTACTGAGTAGTTACATTGCCTTTGGAAAGTACAGGTTGCTCTGTTGACTCTTTCTGTTTGTTTGTTTGTTTGTTTGTTTGTTGGTTTGTTTGTTTGTTTGGAGTAAAACCACATAGACAGTTTTCACCCACCCCATCTGATTGGGAAGAATTGACCTTTGGTGGGGGTATCCAAGAGAGGGAATGCTGAGGAATCCATTCAGTGCAGGTGCAGCTGGGGAGCAGCTGCAGGTGAGCTCTGCCAAAGACAAGAGGCTGTGAATTGCTGACCCTTTGGTAAACAAAGGGTACCTGTGGCTCAGCCAGGAGAAGACACTCAGGGACACAGCAGAAGCTGGGAACCTCAGACTTCCTTGTGCTTGAACTGTGAGGGGACAAAAGCCAAGGATTTCCTTTGTTCAGGGTTCCTCCTTGGGGACACCAGCTTGGACTGTTTCTGGGTCACTGCCACAGGAATAAATTGTTTTATGGAATGAGAGCTATGGGAAACCTGGGGTGGATCTGGTAAGGAAACCTAGGGTGAAACCTGGTAAGGAAACCTGATGTGAGTGTGGGGGACACACACCATTGGGTACTGCAGCTGCCTCTGCAAAGGGGCTTCAGTCCCAGCAGTGACACTCTGGGGTGGCTTGAGTGTCACTTAAGTGGCTTCCAAGTCTCAAGAATTGTCCAAAATCTAATTACCAGGATAGAGGAGAAAAGAAGGGTTTTTATGTAAAGGCATTCAAGTCAGGAGGGACTAAATGAGGGTGAGAGATGGACAGCAAATCCTACAACTAAAGTCCAGAAGTCTCTACAAAGAGAAGACTGAGCAGTGGGAGAAAAGGGTTGCTGAAATGAAAGTGTTTGTGTGAGAACAAACCATATTATAAGGAGTTGTGGGACAACTGGTTATTGAAATATGTGATAATTCTTGAAGCTGGAAACAGAGACTCAAGATGCGCCCTATTCTAGAAATTGTCTTACAAATTCAGGCCATTTAACCTCAGTTTCACTAACTCAGAAACTCACACTGAATTCATATTTCCTCTGCTTTTACAGAAAGGGCGTGGAGTAAATCTAAATTAGTTTTTGACCATAGGATATCTAGTAGAGTGGGAAATATGAACTTGAAGAAACATAAGAAAACATCAAATATCTTTAAAAGGAGCCACAGGCACAAGTAAAAAGCTTACTAAGTTAAGAATCCTGGGTTCTCATGGAACTCTCAAGGAACGTCAACACTGTGTTCTGGCACACAGATGTTAAACCTGCTGTGTCACTTTGAGAAACTGGACTGATAATCATTGACCTTTATTATTAATCTGGCATTTAGAAAACTCTTAGGCTTTCAATGCATGCTTAAATATTAGAATGCTTTAATTTACATATTTCATTTCCACATCTTCGTTGTGAAGCTGTTTTATTTAATGAGCTATTGACAACTAGAGGAAAATTCAAATGCACCCAAATCTGGCCTCAGTTATTGGTGTACTCAGGGTAGTTTCTTTTCTTCTGGCAGGATGATATAAACAGTAGGCTAAATTGTTATTGACAACAGATGTTTACAAGACTGCAGGATAGGAGTTGGTTGCCTTGTTAGGTCTTGGCTGAGAAAATGTTGCCATTCATAAAATTTCTAACTTTTAGTAGGAACTTTTACTAGGATCAATTGTCAGTGATTGATCTTCAGATTGCTTTCATTATGGGGCTTCCACATAGAAAGGACACTGTGTTTGGTTTAATTTTTTGCCTTTTTGCCAAGAAAGGTAATTTATAACATTAGCTCATGAATAATGGCCAAAATAGATTGTGAAGCTCAGAGAGCTTCATCCTCAGAGTAGTTTAAGCTCAGGGCACACTGAAGATTGACATTAGGTAAATTCCCTCTGCAATTCTTCTAGACTATTTAAATGTCTAGCTTAATTTTGTTTTGCCAGAATTAAATCTGCCAGGACCTCTCCCATAAACAGTATCACTGAAGGTGAGTTAGCTCTAAAAAATACATTTATTATCTGGATAAATATTTAATGCATTTCAAAAGAGGGATGATCTTTCCTCTGCATGCTGAGAAAATGACTTTCCATCTGTTTGATCTCTTTTGACTGTACAACTGCTACATTCCTTCACAATTTCTTAACTATTAATACTTAGTTTTTCAATAAGTTTCATGATATTCCATTGAATTTTTAATGGTTAGTTGAAATACAGCTTTGTGAATTCTTCCTAGTCCATATATTTTATCACAGTAAACTTATCTGTTGAAGATTAGAGAGCATTTAATACAAATAATTGTGGTAGTATCCAGCTGAGTTAATTTCCCAGTGGTTTCATCAAGAGGAGTAGATCACATCAAAATTAATTACAAAGTCTTCTATAACTTATTTAGCAAAGCTTCTGCTTAGTTGCAAATAACAATTGAGGTACTATCAATAATAGGACAACTTGAAGTCATTGAAAAAAACTAATTAAAAATTTGTTTACATTTAGTAACAGCAGTTCATATCAGAATTGCCTTCCCAAGTGATAATTCATTGTCAGTTTTTTTTTTCTTTCATATGCTAGCTAAGGCATGCAATGAATGATTCAGGCTAATTCAAACTGCTTTTGAAATTCACTAGCAGCTGTAACCAGGGTAACCTGTAATTCTAATCTTAGTTCACTTGAAAGTCTAAAGCTGTTATCAGATCTTGTGATGAACTCTTCCTTTATCCATCAAACATTCATTTAATCAATGAATCTTCTGTCCAAGGAACTGTCAAGTTACTGCAACACCCAGTGGGTGCTGTCTCTAGATTGTAATTGTTGAGGCTTTTGAAAGGTGTGTTGTTTCTAATTAGTTTTTTGTTATGTTCAAGTGAAGCATTTCAGTATATTAGTTTGGCAATTGACTGAAACAATATGTTTTCCCATTGTCCAAGTATGGGAAAGTAAATGCCAATAGTTATAATATTAGGTTGGAAACTGAAGCTCAGTAACTGGTATATTTAAAAGTGCTAATGCTTCTTCTCCCTGGTAGTGTGCTGAGCCCTGTAAGTGATTCCTTGTGTCCTTTCAGCTGAGGGATGGATGTGGCACACCAGGAGCACCCCTTTGTGTGTGTCAGAACTGAGTGCACAGCAGCAAATTTGCCTCACGTGAGCTGTTCTGCCCTGGCCTCTGGAGGCAGAAGTGCAGGAGTACACAAGTATGAGTAGTGCCAGAATGCTACAGCTACTGTGGCCTGGGGGTTAAGATTGGAACAGATAGAAATTATTTCCTAACCTCCACCAGGAAAGCTTGCACCGACACAGAGAATCTATCAAAAAGAGCCCTTCCCATAATGACTTGGTCATTTGGAGTAGTAGCAGTCTTCTACTTTCATCCTTAGTGGGGAGACTTGCCCATAAGCACCTTGATAGTTAGATGGGTGTCAATATGATTTAAAATGGAAATAATATATATTTTTTTCATAGTTTAGTTTATTAACTTCTGTTTTCAATGTTTATTTTTAGCTATATGAAAAAAGCAGTAGTGATTACCCTAAGTTGTTACACTGCTCATACATGATGGATATGCTATATAGAACACAGTTAATTTTCTTTCTAACTGCATATTGCACTTCCTGCAGTGTCAGTTATATTGAATGATAAAGTTAAACCCACTTTGGGATTTAATATTTTTTATTAAAATTGTCAGCCATATGAAAAGGGAACCATCAGCATCAATGGAGCCTGTACTTGTCCCAGCTGCTTGTTATTTATATGCTCCTCTGGTGTATCACAGATATTGCTGAGCAGACTCTGCATAAAGTCATACACTTCCTAAATACAAAGAGAGATTCCCCTGCCTCTACCAGGGTTATTAATTGAGTTTTACATAGTAGTCATCTAAATAGAATTGGGAGAGGGAAACAGTTATTCTAACATTTACACAGAATATATACTGTGTTATTATCTTTCTTTCCTTATTTCTAATCAGTTGTTCAGATTTGTTTAAATTCATAGTATTTTTTTCTCTTCAGATGTAGCCTGTAGTATAAATAATATTTGGTAAACCGGTTTTAAGTCTATGCATTTGAAAGCTTTCATTGTTGATAGTGCTGTAAAAGTCAAGAATACAGCCCCCTGTGGGCTAATGTGTAAGACAGGGATAACTGCGTTTTTTGCTTTCATAAGTTCAAGGTCTAGAACTTTCAGTCATGACTCTCCTAGGAGGACTGAAATGCTGATTCAAAGTCAGCCTTGTTATTCTGGAGCATAATGGAAACTGTGGAGACCAACACTCAGCCAACAGTGACTGCTCTGCAGGGACAATTGAATATATGCACACAGACAAATGATGGCCTCACTTCTTAGGTGGTGATTGCTTAATCTCTTTCTTAGGTGAGGAACTTCTATGCTGTTCACAAATATCTGAATCCCTTCCTGCAGTAGAATCCATTTACCATTGTGCAAATATTCTGTGTTAATTCTAGACCACACAGGGATCTGAGTGACATCAGAGTAAGACTGCAGTAACCCCAATTAATTTTAGGAGGCTTATTCCAGGTTTATCCTACTCAGAGATAAAAATGTGTGCATTTATCTTTGAATTGCATGGCTCAGACTATTATGATGAGGTGCACTGAGCTCCATTCTCAGCATAAATTAATTTGGGGTAGTCAGTTGAAAAGTATTGTTGCACACCAGATTGACAACCTAGATGGTCCATTATCACTTCAGTTAAGAAAAATATGAATGTTAATGAATCTATTTTGTTCTACCACAACTTTTGAAAATAAAAGAAAATTCTAACTCCTATGAGTTTTTTCTGTTTTGGTTTTTTTGGGGGTTTTTTTGTGTTTTTTTTTTTTTTTGTTTGTTTGTTTGTTTTGTTTTTTTGTTTTTTTTTTAACCTGCTTGTGAGCACTGAGGATACTGGCATTTGTAGAAAAAAAAAAAATTCTAACTGGTTGGGCAGCTTTTTGTTGATAGGAGTTGTGTCCTTTCAACAGAATGCTTTGACACTCCTTGAGAAAAAGTGGAGTCCTTTAAAATATTCATTTTCTTGGTCTTTATTTATACTTTTTTTGGCAAGAAAAGGTCAGCGGCAAAGTCTAGCTCATTCTCCTGCCTTCAGACCTGAGGCAGATCCTTCACCTGTGCTATGTAAGGCTTCACCACTGCAGAGGCAACTGTTCAGATATCCAGCTGTAGTGGAAGAACAAGCTGTGTTGTGATACATGTTGGCATAACTTCTGAAATAAAAATACATTTTGGGGAGGAAATTGTCACAGTTTAGGTGAAAACACATTAATTTCCTTTTCCCTGTACCTCTGCATTCATGTGGCAAGTGAAAGGGACCTGGATGGCTTCTCCTTTCCCCGTGGTGTTTGTCATCCCTTTCTTGTGTCATGGGAATAGCTTGGCAGTCTCACTTGGGTGACAAATCTCATTGCATAGAAGGATTCGCTGTGCACACCATGGAGAGGATAAAATCAAGATACTCCTCCTACAGTTCTGCCTACTCGATATGTCCTGCTTGGTCATGTCTTCTCTCTTCTACTCAGTCAGGAAAATAGATTGTAAAATGAAGCAAACAACAAAAAATCCTGTTTCACATTTATGAAAGCAAATATCACAACCTCATTTGCTGTTCTGGGAGGTTTTCATAAGAATGCTGATAGAATTGTGATTTCACTCATTCATTTTATTATTTTTTTTTCTAAATTTTTATATTTTCACTGATCTTTTATTTTGAATTTCATCATGTTTCATTGCTTGAATTTAGGTTGTGGAATGGGTGCCTGTTCTGTTTTAGGCTTGGCAAAGTACTGCACAAAGTTATGAAACTATTAGAACTGTGTATTGTCTCATTTAAATAACAATATAGCCTTTGGTTCAGATGATTGTATTATTTCAATAAATGCATTATATGGAACTGGTGCCTTTTTGTCTGTGGATGCTGTTTTGTGACCACTGAATAATCATCGGTTTTAAGAAAGGGAAAGGAAACTGCAATGCAGTACAGTATTCCTCTTCAGCTCTCTTTTTCATCAATTTGCTTATTTAATGATTGGAAATATGATTGATGGTCAGGTATTTCTTCTGAAACCTTCTTTTTTTTCAGGGAGATTTGGAAAAGAATAGCATTTGACATTTTAATAAATAAATTTGGCTTTATGCTGCAGTAGGTGTGTTTGTCTAGAAAACAACCAGCCACAAAGGAAAAATAATAAAAATTATTTTTTAATGTCCTTTACCTTAATCCAGTAATCAACAGAATGATGTAGTTCAAAAGACCTAATTTGAATATAAATTTGTAATGTTACTGAAAGCTTTAGTAGTTTTCTATTGAAATCCCTAGGGCCCAGTCAGCTCTCAAAATGATGTCATTGCTGTACTATGCCTGAGTATTTTCAGTTCTGGAACAAATCTTGACTTATTAACAATGAAGGAGGAAAATACAAATCCCAAAACAGCACCTTGTTGCATTTATTGTGGTCTGACCATGTCTATTACTTCAGATATTTTAATTTTTCAGTTACAGAATGAGATAGGTGTTAAAAACTGGTACAAGTTTAACAAATAGGTCTTGCTCAGGGAATATATTCTGGATCACATAAAGCAAACTCAATTTTAAGACAAACTTGGTGACATTTAGTAAAGTTGACAAATTATGAAACAAAGCTCTTAACATCTGTTCCACCAAAAAGCATATCCTCATATATCAGGATGTCGATTAGCTCTTTTAGTTATGTAGATGATTTCCATAGGCTCAGAAAGCTTCATGAGAGCAAAGAAAATTTGCAGTAAGAGTCCTTTTAACGCATTCTCAACCTGTTTTTTTTTTTTTTTCTTTTAAGAGTAGCTGTTTAGAGAGTTTTTGTTCAATGTCTATGTAGATTATACTGGGATAATTTAGGGGCTGAAGTTCAACACATGTAGGCCCTAAAACTTTGATGATATAAATCTCAAGGGAGGTGAGAGGAAGTCTGCTCCACTCAACATTTGCAGGTTTTTTGTAAATCATTACTTTAAAATGTGGGATTATTACAGGAAAAGATGGTGACTGTTTCGTGTCTAAACTAATTGGCCTGATTTTAACAATTATTTGAATGATCTTAATAGATAAGCATAGATTTCATCTTTTCGCCTCAATTAGTTTAATATTTTCAGAAGTCCCATGAACTTTCAGCCGAGATTTTTGATTTTGCTTGTTTATTACAAGGAAACCTGGCATTTTATTTGCTACAAGTTGTTTTTTATGCCTTTTCTTTGCAGGCAGGAAGAATTACTGTAATTTTCACTGCCAGTCCTTAAATGCCTCACTGATGCTTGGTATGCAATGAAAATCGGCTCCAACTCTGTGCTAGCAGGAGCCCTTACCCAGATTAGAGTTCGGGGACTTGGAAAACAGATTTTCTTAAACTTCTGCTTAAAAATGAAACAAGGACATTCTATGAGTGTCAGACTAATCTGCTTCACAATGCAGTTTTTTATGCACCTGGTAGTAACCCTGAGGTTATTCTGCACTTTGCGTGTTTGCAAACATTGTCAGTGAGCATACGCTTGTGTCAGATTTGTGAGAAAGCCAGCAAAACACAGTGAACTACAGTTGGCAAGCAATTCTTAACTCTGAATGCTCTTCAAGTTGCAGTTTGATTTAATTTTTATTGACTTGGTGAAGTATTGCAAAAATACTGCTTCTGAGTTTTGGGTTTTTTTGGGGTTTTTTTTTTTTTTGTTTGTTTTTTTCCCCCTACATGAGCAGATCTGTGAGTTCGATATACTTCTTTTGAAACAGGAGTTTTGTCACATAGTCCTTTCTTGAAGAACAGAACGTGATGCTCGAGTTAAGTCTCTTTCAATCATCTTTCCAATTAATGAGAAAATGTTTCCAATTAAAATCAGCCTTTGATTAATTATTAGCTGACTTATTAGGAAGGAGACAAGAAAGTCAGGAGTGTTAGAATACATTCAATGTAAATCAGGGGAGGAGACTGTTACAGGAATTAAACCATCAGTGCCTTAAAGGATCCCGGTTGTTTTTCTGTGGAACACCCTTCAGCAGCCTTTTCAAGTGGATTTGAACAAACTAATAAAGAAAACAGATGTAATTTGTAAGTACTTTACTTAGTAAGAGCACCTATCCTTCAGCACATGAGCATTATGTGTGACTGAGTATACCTTGCAAATGGCAGATTATCACACCAAAATAAATGTCAAGGACATGTGCACATCCTCATACAATATTTGAATAACAAATAGGTTATAACCTATAACTTTCAAAGCTGATATGTTGTCCCTACTGTACCAGAAAATAAAAATGAAAATAAATCTCTTGAAATATTTTCGTTTTCTCCTCTTGTACAGCAGGGACAAGATATCAGCTTTGAAAATGGCACAGACAAAGAAGTAGCACTTAGTTTTAGAAATTCTGTGTCCTGGAGATACTCTTATAAAATGAGTACAATATTGCTTTTCGTTTTTGGTCGTGGAAGTTGTAGCATTTAAAAGAGTACAATGAGTACAATTCTCAGCAAAGTAAAATTCATGTTTCATAAAATTTATGTGAAATTTGACCCCCAGTATATTCATTTTTGCAGATGAATTGCAATTTTTGGTACCTGATCTCTTGATCTAGAATCATAGAAAATCCTGAATTGGAAAGAATGCACAAGGATCATTAAAGTTAAACTTCTGGCCCTGCACAGGACATCCCCAGGAGTCACACCCTGTGCCCGAGAGCATGGCCCAGACACTCGGTGAGCTCTGTCAGGCTGGTGCTGTGACCACTGCCTTGGAGAGCCTGTTCCAGTGTCCCACCACCCTCTGGTGAAGAACCTGTTCCTAAATTGCAACCTAAATATCCCCTGACACAATTCAGCCAGTCCCTCGGGTCCTGCCAGTGTCACCACAGAGCAGAGATCAGTGTCTGCCCCTCCTCTGCCGCTGGTGAGGGAGTGCAGACCCCAACGAGGTCTCCTCTCTGTCTCCACTTCAGCTGGAGAAGCCAAGTGATCCCAGCTGCTCCTCATCTGGAGGAGCAAAATGGAGGCTTTCAAACAGCTTTATATCCTTCTGATACTGGGGTGCCTAAAGCTGTCAGGCAACAGCAGAACCCTTCAAAAGCCTTCCTATCAATTTGCCTGTTTACCTTTGTTATACCATCACAGTCTAAATGTTATTAATAGCATGCATAACACAAAGCAGCTTTATGGTTTCTATTCCATCTGAAATACCAATGCAAAATGGCCTCAGCTCTAAGGGAAGCAAGTGATTGACTACTTGGTTCTGGTTATTTAAATTAAAAATTTCAAGTAGAAGTAGCAAAGATTGTTGATATATTATCCAGAATTCAGAGGAAATCAATACAAGCCTTAATGGCCTTCCCCCACTGCTCTGTAGCTGCATTAGTCACATCTTTGGAGAGCACTTTGGCCATCAATCAAAGAAAAGAATCACTTTATTTTCATATTGTGAACTTTGTGGCAGCATGTGTGCAATCTTGGCAAGCTTTTTCTGAAATTCTGCAAGAAAAATGCAAGAGGAAAAAGTTCTGAAAGGACGGTAGGCTTTAAAGCATATACAAGCAGTAATTCAGACACAAGATAAATTTTATATAGCAAACTTTTATTCTTGTTGACAATGGAATGATCTGGATAAATGATCATGCATGTTTATGTGGCACCAGACATGAAAAGAGCTGTGCAATAAAAGCCATACTGGAATAGATCAAGTAGAGCAGCTGCCCAATTTCAGAGATCCCTGTAGGATGTCGTATAAATAAAATACTCCTAATAAAAAAAAAGGGTGTATTTTAAATAAAACCTCTGCTCTAATTAATGGTTTACTAGTGACCATATAGTCTTCTCTATGATGTAAAGACTCATTTGGCCGGTTCTGATGGCTCTGATGTATTGACTAGAAATATCTACCAAAACCTTATTTCATTTCTGCAAATGAGAATAACCAGTGGCTGGGAAGGAGGTGGGACAGGAGATTCCTGGAGCACCAGTATCTGGCACACGAACCCTTGAACTGTGCTCTCAAGTGGGCAGTGTTTTCTCTACTCCAGCAGAGATGGAAAAAATAAATAGGCTGTGACCCAGTGAGGGGATCTGACTCTTACATCAATTTCTTTACAAAATTATCCAGGAAAACTTGGCAACAAATGATAACTTTTATTTTAAAGATTTTTAAGAAAACCACACTTAAAAGCTCTTCTGATCTGTGCCTGTTCATGTGAGCTAATTTTGGATGTAAGTTTTCACAGAGAGAAGCAGGTGAAATAATTATATCCATTTGCCCAGCATAAAGTTTTTTTTCAGAAGGCTAAGTGAGGGATTAGGTTTAGGTGAGGATACTTCATGATTTAAATATATCTTGAAAGCAGTTCAGTAGAATTAAACTACTGCGATGTACAAAAATATTTTGGTCTGGTGTCCATCAAACAAAAGAGGAAATGACTTGGCCTGAGCGACCCTTCCAAATAGAGAACAAGGAAGAAAGTCATGATGCTTTAAAATGCTCTCTTAGCAGTCCCACTGTGTCCAATGAGGTCTAGCAAAGATAACAATTGCTTCAAGAAATATACTTAACAGATTAATGTGGGTCTTGCTGATTGTTCCTCATGCATGCAAGATGGTAGATACTGCAAAGGTTAAGAGGATACAAAATCTATTTAGACTGTAAATTCCACTTTGAGAATGGATTTATTTCTGTGCAGCTTCTCTGTAATCCTTGATATAGTGGCTTTCTAAATCTTGATATTTATCTTGGATATTAATGTAAGACAAATAAGCATGAATAATAGAAGCCAAAGTTGTGTCTCCCATTAAGCTTCTCAGTCCCTCACAGTGCTAAAATGATTGTAAACTGCTTACTCTGAAAATGAGTCTGACCCTCAGAAATTAAGCCATGTCCTAAACATAACATGAAAAGAAGTGAAGTTGGACAAATGCCTTCTGAATAGCACCTGAAATATAAATCAGGAGTACATGTGTTAATAATTTGCCCTGCAGTTTAACACAGTACTATTTAGTACTTTTTGCATTAAAACCTAAATGTGCAGAAAATAGACCTGTTAATAAATTAAGGTCAGCATAATTTATTAATAATAATAAGACCACGTCCCAAAAGACAAAACACTGATTTTTGCAAACTAAGCATTATGGCATTACTCTTAGCATTGCATTATGGCAGAGTGATACTAATATGACCTGCAATTGGAGCAGAATGACCTTAATTAAATTCCCTTTTAAAATACAGCATTTGGCTTGGCCATAAGTAGTAAGCTGAGGTTAGTGTCAAAATAACAAAGTTGCATTAATTTTGTTCGCTGTCTAGCCAAATAATAACTGCATAGTTAGGTTCCTCTGCCTCTTTCACACTGCATTGAACAAATTAGCCTTTTTCCTCTCTGATGGAAAGGTGATAAACCAGCAGGTTACTCTGGGATCAGAATAGAGATCTTATCTTTGTTCCTGAGGTACAGATGATCTGAATTTGACTGCACAAAATCTTGAGTTTCTAATAAGAATGATGCTTTTCAGTCATATTCCAGACTCTGGATTTGACTGGGTGTCTGTTTTCACCTTTTTACCAGTGCAAGTCTCTTCTGCAACTGCAATGATACTTTTAATGACTGTTTTAATAAAAGAAGAAAAACTATGTTAGAGTAGTACTTTTCCCTTTGAAATTTCTTCTGTGTTCTAGTCTGTCTTTGGCGTTCATTTTTGTTATCCTGTTTTTTTGTCAAAGCTGTTAGGAATGTGACGGATAAAGCATCATACATGGTCAAAACCCCAAAAGTTGTTAGGGATAAATGCCTCACTTTGGTCAGCAGTTTTCCAGATCACATAATAATGAGTACCCCCAAACCTCCTGCACCTTTACTATTCTGGTACTGTTTTAGCCTGTTTTAGGCAACTCTCATAACTGAACTCTTGAATTGCCATAATCTCTCTGTACCCCAGAAGTTGCCTTTCATAGCATTTAGTGCCCTCAGTATAAATTCTTTTGGGTCTTTTTTGCGGTGCCTGAAGAGTATTTCATGCTGTGTTCTGCTGATACTGCTGCAAAAGAAATAATGGTATTATCTACTTCTTCTAGCATAGTGAAAACTCCACTAGACTCAGTTTATTATGTCCCATATTGAAGTTAAGGATCTATATAATTAATTTTCTCTTCAACTTCATTCCAGCACAGGCTTTTATTATGGAGTAAGAAAGGAAGGTTTCCCTATCTTATCCAGAGATACAGGTGAAAGTGATAGGTTCTAAAGAAATTTTGTACTGTTTAAGATGATTAATGACTACAGATTTGCAGTTCCTCTTTGCTCCAGTGACCTTCATCCATGATCTCTTTACCTTGCAGTGTAAAATACCATCATCTGACTTCTCCATTTATAAAACATGCAAAAAATGCTTCTATTTTTGAAATGTATGTTTCAATTCAATAGATGAAAAAAAAAAAATCACAGAGATTGTGCCTCTGCTATTATTACAAGGGGATGGGTGCCTGTCTGGGTTTGAGAGACAGGTGTCTGATAAGGAAGGCAGGAGCCTCCCTTGGAATGGAAAATACAACCCCCTTCCCTCTGAATTATTATTTCAAAATCAAGGGGCTCTCAGGCAAAGATACTAGGATAAGAATAACAGTTCTTTACTAATATGTAAAATAAAGCTAACAAATAACAAAAACTATGGCATAAACTACAAACAAGCACAAACCCAGTACCGGCCTGCTCGGCCTCAGGCACTTTTCCCTTCGGTGCAGTTTCAGTCACAGCCGGCAGGGGCGCTGGTGGCTCCCTTTGGGCAGGGCGGGTGCGATGATTCCCCCGCGGCTGCAGGGGGCGCAGCGGCGCCAGCCCAGGTGACACGAGGGAATGGCAGCTGAGCTCAGGGCAGGGAGGGATGGAGGAGAGGCTTTGCTTCACAAACCCTCGGGGCAGCGATGTTGGTGCCGCAGCAGGAACCTCAGAAACAGCGAGCTGGGACAGCAGGATGTCTCAGCAGGCAAGGGGCGCGGGGCTGCAGCATAGGAGAAACTTAGAACGATGCCAGAGGAGCAGGGAGGGACGGGGCAGTGGCAGCTCAGCTCCCGGCAGGGCAGGGGGAGAGAGAAACTCACAGCAGAAAGAAAAGCAGCTCTGCGCTGGGATCCGGCAGTGGCAGGGAATTTCCTTCCCCAGGCAGCAGCTCTGACCCTCCTGCTCAGAATTCCAGAGTGTGGGAAGTGCCAGCAGCTGCCCCTGCCTTAGCTTTTATCAGCCCCATTCTCGAGTTATCTCTGCCCTCAGAGAGAAACTCCCTTCTCCTGGGCTTGGCCACCTACTTTTGTTCTCTTAAGTACCCAGCTATTACAGTTCCTTAGCAACTTATGGGAGAAAAAAAATTCCTTAAGAAAAAACAAAGTGAATAAATCCAACCCCCAACAGTGCCACCCCTACACTCTATATCCTCATATACTAATTTTATTTATTTTCACTGTAGGCTTTAGTTGGACTATTTTGTAGTTATGGCATTTAATTATGAAAGAGCTGCAACCTGGCTACGTAGAAGCTTTCCTTTTCTTTTTTTTTTTTTTTTTTTTAACCATTCTTTACCTTGTCATCCTGCAGGAAGACTGCTTTGGAAAGGCAACTATTTCTGTTACGATTTCTTCAACTCCTGAAGAAGTAATACAATGAGACAAAGTCAGTCAGTCACATACTGCAAAATGTGTGCCTGGATTGACTTAAAAAGCAAAACCAGTTAAATTATAATCACTTAGTCTTTCATGTCTCAGAGTTGTATCCCTTGCACATGGTGGCTTGGCACAAATAGTTCAAAGAAAACAATTTCATGTGATCTTACCTTCAACTTCAGTAATAATGCCACTTCTTTGCATTTTTTTTTTTTTTGCCATTTTGTTGTGGTTAAACTCTGTACTCCTGAGCTCTGCAAGTAAAAAGTTTATTGATTAGTACCAGCAAAATTTATGTATAGGCAATAAAAGCAACCATTTTTTCACTCCCTTCCCCCTCACCCAGGAGATACCAGTGAAAGTTTATTTGTTCAGTTTTGAGCAATAAGTAAAATCACAATGAAAATCTCTAAGTAAGTCAAAAGATCTAATAAATGAGCAGTCAGTAGAGCTGTGAAAAACTGAGGGAGGCATGAAGAACATACACTGCCAAATTTAATTTCTTACGTCATGAGACAAATCTCCCTGGGGTTATGATAGACCCAAAAGATGGGGGAATGAGAGAGATTCTCTCACAAGCTCAGAGCGTGGGCTGACTGAAAGATAATGGCAAATTATGACAAAACCATTAGTGTCTTGTATGAATTTCCTTCTTGCACACTCTTCTGGCTTCCTGGGAGACCTGACAGCTTGTACACCTGAAAATGCTTGTGGTTCTGACAGGCTGGACTCCTCAAACACAGTATTATGAGAGTAGCTTTCACTGATTTCAGAGATGTCGTGATCAAGTTGATATTTGCAATATACATGGGGGGGAAAAGTGTGATCACTGTTTTCTCACCCTTGGTATGACATTTCAAGGAGGTGAGTATTTCACAAGTATCTGAGTAAAACGTTAGTAATTTTTCTCATTTGCATGGTGGTCTATAATTTGGAAGTGGAAGCTTTCAAAGCTACACACTGTATAGGGTTCTGTGAACTAGGTTTAATTTTTCCAACTAAATTAATAAATTTGAAATAATTTGGAAGTTAAATCATGGAAGTTAAAGCAGAGTGAGGCTTTTCAGTGTTTGGCTTCGTAAAGCAGAGCTGACAGAGGATCCATTTGTGCTCAGCCCACTTGTCATATTTCAGGATTAAGAAAATAATAATGAGAAGCCAAACTTAATTGATTATGATTTGATGTCTTTGGTGTGATGTGGTATTTTTGCATTAAATTTACTGCCATCTGACTCACAAGTCAAATTTGACAGCATTCTTCTGGAAGCACTTGCAGTCCTTAGTATCAGCTGGAAGGATGATTCCAAACAACTGGGGAAAAGATGAGGTTCTTGGGGCCAGTGGAATATAGGAATATAGTTTTGTACTACAGAGGGTATTTGGTGCAGATTGCCTCCTTGGGGTTTCTGGTCTTAATGTCCTACTGGTGAAGTGAAGCATTTCTGATAGTTTTCAGCAATCCTCAGTTTGTGTTTCTGGCCACCTCTTCTGCCTGCTGTGGATCATACGTTTTGTTCCTTTGCATGATATTAAAAAACTGACCTCTTCCTGACCCTCACTAAGGGGTAAAAAGCCAAAACAATTCAGAAAATAGATTCAGTCAATTTCTCAACATCTCTGCATCCTGGAGGCTGAAAGAACATTCCTCCCTGTTCACATCTCTACAGCACAGATTTATTTGGCCTGAATTCAGTGCTTTGACCTGATAGATAAAAATATAATAATATATTACAAATGAAAAATGTTTTCACTCTCTTTTTAAGCATCATTTGCAATAAGAACCAGTATGAGAAATACCTAGAGGAACAGATCATTAAGCTCAGTTTCCTGTATCCAGAGGCTGAGTTAATCAAGTGAGGGCCACAGTAGCATGTGAGCTTCTCAAATGACCTTAATTTGAACTCTAAATGCATGGCAGGTTCAGAAAATTTCAGGATAAGCCAGTCGACCAAAACTGTTCCTCTCCAGTGCAAGTGAATAGTCTGCAGATATTAAAAGTATATCAAGCAGTCCACTACTAATGCAGGAAGTCAGGTCAAGTTGAGAGCAATTCTGCTTTTGAACCTGCTGAGCCTGGAGATAAGCCTTTTACAGAGCTGTAACTTGAATACCAAACTTTAAGAAGTCAGTAATTGAGAGCCTCTACCATTAATCAAGATTATTTCATGGACTTAAATCCTCTTGAGCATTTACTATAAGGGAATCTTGTGAGTTCATCTTCATACCAAGGTGTTCCACTCTTGCTCAGAAGAATATTCATCCCTGTAAGTTACAGAAACCATTCAGGGACCTAAACAAAGTCTCATTAGAAGTCCCCCAGCTCCAGTGGAAGTGTGAGCGTGATTGTTGGTTTCTCTGTGAGCTGGCTCAGGCTCTGTCTTGTGCTGATATGACTTCAGTGGTCAGTTTTTGATGGGTGTTCTACATAATGCATGCACAACTCCAATTAACCTATTGTGGAAAAAATGTAAAGAGTGGCTCTGAGGTTTCTTCCAGAATCACAGCTTTCTCTGAATGCTATAAAATTCAACAAGACTTTTCCAACTGACCTCAAATGACTCCGAATTAAATGCCACATATAAAGCCGTGCACTGGTCTGCTTATGCATGCCAGTAGCTACAACCTGATAGTGGTTCTCTTTCATTCAGTATTTATATCTATTCCTTCCTACCTAGCTTAGTCATTCTGCAAGAAAAGAATTTTCTCCTGGCCTCTGTAACCTTCTTTCTCCTTTCCCATTGTACTTTTCTAGAGTGACAAACAGCAAAAATGTAAGTCACCTATACTATCAAAGAAATAAGTGTCCTTTCATGGTTACCTGGGCCATGTCTTTCTGTAGTGTGAGTGCAGGCGTTTGATATTCACACAAAAAAAGCACATTGATGTACTTAGGGTTGGATCAAGTGTTGTCTCATTAGCATTAAACAGCTGTAATGGGAGAAAGATGAAAATAACTACAGAAACATGAGGAACAACAAAGATGAAAAGGAAGATGTGAGAATGGTACAAAACCATGGTTCTTTATTTGTAGGGTAAACTTGAAAGGTACCCTTTTCAACCTGCTTGGCTTATAATGTATTCAGAAATGGAAATTAATCAGCAGTTGTTTATAGCTGTGCAAATCTGGCACAGGGATTGGATAGGATAGTTAGCAAGCAACCTGCAAATTTTAAGACTAAGCTGCAGCTCTTCCACAGAGCTGCTTTTTCCCATTAATTCTTCTCCACAGTCTCAGTATCTGAGCTGCTTCCCTTGCTTTTTTCCCCTTGACTTTGATGTATGAACATATTCTTCACTCTGACTGCTCAGAGTCTAAGATATTAATCTTTTATATTTGGATTTGTTAAAACTTTTCCACGTGAATTTTGTGTGCATTTCTCTATTGCAAAATTGTATTGATAATTTCCAATGTTTTCCAAAATTTTCTGAAATACAATGTTTGAAGTTTAAAACCAGAAAGATTCAAAGGAAATAATGGTCCAATAAAAGCTCAGTTCAGTCAGTTAGATGTGGTTTATTGCAACTGTTTTTCAGTCAATTTGTGTGTATCTTTAGCTTGGTTCAGCTCCAGTTTGGTCCTGTTTTGAGCCAGAAATTTTCTTAATGTTTATACCAGTCAATGTGATCTCATTCTCTCAAATATCCTAACAGCTAGGCTAAAATACACAGGTTCTTTACCACTTCCAAGGTTTTGTAGATGGAAATGAGTTATATCTGTTCCAAACTGGAATTGATCGAAAAGGTGTGAAAGCTGAAGGATTGGTTATTGTTGTCCAATCCACATACATCAATACAATTGGAGTTTTTTCAGTGGAGGCATTTGTCTCTTCAGGTTAGCATTAGATTAGATGTTTTGAAATTCTTAATTCTGAAGAGTCAGTGCAGACAAATCTTCTGCTAATTTCTAGTGGTTATTAATTTGCAGAATGATGGCAGAGATATAATCCTGTGGGGTTATTTAGACATTTCATCGGGAACTGTTGCCATTTAACTTTGACTCTGCCTGGTCTCAGCCAAATTCTGAGGGTGCAGTCTCACTGCACTGATTAGAGCAAAGACAAGGAACATAAGTCAAGGGGACACTGCCCAGCTGCTGTACCATTGGAAAATCACCAAGCAAAAGATATCTCTCTCTAAAACCAGGCATGTATAGCAGGGTATTTTCTTTTCTAGTCTCTGCCAGTTGGATGCAACTGTCTTTAAGAACACTGGCAATCCTTCCTGTGACATTCAGAAGTTTTGGGTCAGAACTCAGAAAAATAATCTTCATAATTTCTCTGCCATTGAGCACATTATTTTTATGACAATTAATAATTTAAATTGCTAATTTACACTGATGCATGTATTATCTTAGGTAAAGATTGTTGTGCATTCCACTATAAATAACTTTGTTCCTTCAGTTTAGTTAATTGGAGGGGTCTACCGGGGAGGTAGAAAATGAGTAGAAAATGCATTTTTCATTGCTGTATTGAATGGTGCAGTAAATGACATTCTTGGCAGAGATTCTTAAAGCCTCAACTCTTTCATAACTATTGATCTGTTTTTGAAGCATGAAAATTCTGCTCTGGTGATGTTAGGCACACAAAAACTTGTGTCATGATCTCTGAGCCATTACTTTCTTTTACTTAGTTTGTATAAATGTCATTTCAGCTGTGCACAAAATTTTCCTCAGATAGTATTGAGTGATTTAAACAAATTTCAGGATTGTAAAGAAACAATGTCTAAGAAAAATATTTCACAGATAAATTTATTTGTGCAGTATTATATCTGACCTTTTATGCTCATTTTCTTAAACTCATTTGCTGCGATTCTGGAGGGGATTTAATCAGTCATGTTTCACATGTGATGTTCCTCTTAATGAAAGAATAATACTGATTTAGATGCATGTTTGATATGCACAGCTGAATGAAGCAGCGTGTTGTTTACCTGAAGGACACACGTCAACCGCAGTGCTCTTGGTCAGCATCATGCTCTCTCCCAAGGACACAAGCTTTGGATCCACAGAAGAGTCCTTAGTAAAGGATTTATTTTCCTCCCTGATTGTTCTGTTTCATTACTCTTTCCTTCATTCAGCTAAAAAAATACTTCAAACACGTCTGGGTGTCTGGGTGTATATGGTAGCTCATGCTGTTCCTACAGACTATTCAGCTATGATATTATGCAGTTGAAGGATAATTACAATGCCAGGAATTGGAGGTTATTTAAAATGTGAATGGGTAATGATGAAATGGCTTAGAAAAGCATCTCAAATTCATAATGGTCATTCACATAAATAATACTTTACCATTTCCTGTCTGTCATCCAGTGTGAAGATTTGTGGCACTCTTTGATCAGGTGACTTGTCCTTGAAGTACAGTTAGAATTCCAGTGTGAAATGCCAACTGCTCTGCTGACAGAATGAGTTGAGGCAGCAAACATCAAACGCTTGGTGTGGCACTCATCGGGGGAACCAGGACAAAAGAGTTTCAGCCCTCGGGCAGAGCAACCTGCACCCTGGGTTGTGTGAGGGTTATGAGAGGTTTTGATGTTTAAAAACCAATTCTGGCAGCACTAATATTAGATAAGCACTAATATTACTTAATTTGTTTTATGAACCAATGCAATGACCTGTGGTTAGCCGATAGTCTTGCCAAAGTTTTCACTCTTTATTTAGGAAGTTCCTTTATTCTCCCACCACTTAATTTTTATTCAAGTATTTTTTGCAAGTAACTCCTGATGCTAGTTCTAAATGCATTGTTCTCCCCAAATTTACATTTTTAGATAGATAGGCTTGTGTTGTAAAAGGAAGAGCTGAGTAATAATGCTGGATGTTAGTGTGTGAAATGACTTGAAATGAAAAAAACAATAACATAACAATTATATCCCTGTTGATAGAATATATAAATTAGCCAGGTGATATGTGTTCACCTTTTAGAACTTTTATTTTTGATGTCCTAATACTTGAAGGAAATGAATACTTATTCCCCACACATCAGTCAGGGAATATGTTTATAGAAATTATTTAGCCCTACCACGTTGTTTGAATTTACTGTTTTCATGCTGAATAGTTGTCATCCATATTCATTTGGGCCCTGATTATGCAATGGAGCAGCTGAACTCTGCAAATTACTTGATATCTTCCATGCTTTCTTCATCCACAAGTTCTCTCTGGCTCAAACATCCGAGTTGCCTTTGTATGAAAATAAAGTTTGATAAAGTACAGCAAAATAAACTACACAATGTACAAAATGTACAAATATAGCTTTAGCAAACATTTGGAGCCAGGAAACACTTCCTTTACCTACAGTGCAGCCTTATCCTTAAAGTTTGTTCTGTTTCTTTAGTTTTTCTGAAACAGATTTTAGACTGGTGACAAAGGTGACCAAGGGGCTGACCTTGAAGAAGATCGTGCTGCAGCTTGTATGGAACAGGGAATACTTGGAACACAAAGTAAGGATGGCTGTGGTTTAAGTTGACAGTGCCACTTCCATAATGGAATCAGAACACCTTCATATATACCTTTTCCACAGTAATTTAAAAATGGAGATTTCTTGACTGCATTAAATACTTTGCGTGCATGCAGATCTTATGTCAAAGCACAAGAACTTTAGCCAGGGCTGTGTTGTGTTTTAGACAGAATGCAAGCTTCAGATTTTATTCTTCCATCACTGTTCAATCAAACACAAAGTGAGAAACAACCATGATGTACTAATATTGAAATAATTATTCTGTTACATGCAGTGCACTTTTATTCTGATACTAGCTCCAGTTTTGCTTTTGCATCATGAAGGAATAAAAATTGAGTAATGACTTAATGAATTAGCTCTTATAAATTAAAAGAACAACAAATGCATGTAGATCAATACACCCTTCAGTTTATTCATTCATTAAACATTTACTTGTTATGCTGATACAGACACTCTGCAGGGTCTAGATATCTGAAGTTATGCTTCCTTTCTATCAAGTATGACATAGATTTAGGTATTATGAATATGTTAAATCTCTCAACCTCATGTTCATGTAGTGAATAGACCATGGATGAGCTTCATGATCTATTTTGCAACAAGCCTTTCTGCCTTTTCTTGGCAGAAAATTTTTTTTTTTCTAAATAATCAGATTTTAGGATAGGCTCATAAACTTCCATTAATAGAATAAAACAGTATATACTGATTTTATGCATTATAAATCTAGTCCTTTTAGAGGCTGAGGAAGGTGCTCCTGTTCAGAGGACTGGAGCACCTCTGCTACAAAGATGCTGAAAGAATTGTTCAGCCTGGAGAAGAGAAAGCTCTGGGGAGACCATAGAGAACCTTCCAGCATATAAAGGGTTCATAAAAGAGAGAGAGAGACTGACCTTTTACACAGGCAGGTAGTGATAGGGCAAGAAAGAACAGTTTTAAACTAAAAACCCAGGGATTATATTTATATTAGATGTTAGAAATTCCTCCCTGTGAGGGTGGTGAGGCCCTGGCACAGGGTGCCCAGAGCAGCTGTGGCTGCCCCTGGATCCCTGGCAGTGCCCAAGGCCAGCCTGGACAGGGCTTGGAGCAGCCTGGAACAGTGGAATGTGTCTATGAAAGGATGAGTTTCAAGGTCCTTCCCCAGCCAAACCAGATAAAGATCAGAATTTCCCACATATTTATTAATCATGTTACTCTTCATAGTGACTTAGACTCAAGTGACAATCTATCCAAATAATTTTCTGTGAAGAGGAGAATGTGATTTTGGCCACTTTTTACACAACAATTTATTTCTTTAGTGATCATTGACAGTTGAATTGCTGAAACTTCAGTTCTTAACAGTCTGAAACAGTCAACATCTGGGAAAATTTTCAGGATAGAAGGAAGACTTCTGTTTTAGAGGTAATTTTCCACATGACTAAAGGACAACAAAAGGTTGTTTCCCCCTCTTTTGAGAGGCTAGCTCCATCACATTAATTTGATTATCCTAATACTGTTAACATTTAATAACTGTTCAGTGTTCTAGGAATTTAGAGCCTGGATTCTTTTAGCTGGATTTCATAGACATAGGCTAGTCTTCTCACCACAACAAATGAAATAATATATGGGTCTGATTCTGCATTCATTCAGTCAAAATCCTACTGTCATAATGGTATGGGTTCAGACTGCTTGTATGGTGTGTGTGTAAGGTGAATACCTTTATAGTTTTTCAGTCAAGAGCTACATTAAATTTTCCTGGTGTGACTCAAACTCACAAAAGGATGGAAATTCTCTACATTAAGCTTCTAAGACTCTGCTGTAAAAGCTTGACTTGAAGTTAGGTTACAGTGGTTCCCTGTTGTGCATTGATCCTGCTCACAAATGTCTGTTTTTCTGTTGGTGCAGACAAAAGTTAAAGTGAAGACTTTTTAAAAGTTAGGAGGGATAAAAGAATCCCCAAGCTCTTCTAGGGATATGAAAATATAAAGGTCTGCAGTGACTGAGGTTTTGAGAATAAGAAAATTTCCTTTGTCTGCCTGTCTGGAAGTGGTAAATGGAGCTGAACAAGGGTAGCTCTGTCTCGAGGACACAAGAGCCCATGAAGAATCATGTAACCTGAGTGTCTGTATGCTTTTTGTAACACCTCAGAGAGCCTCCATTTGATCCTTCCACAGTATCTTATTATTTCACTAGGCCTAATAATTTACAAAGATCAGTTTGACACTACAGATTGTTTTTCATTACCTTAAAACTATGTCTTTTCAAACACTTTTCTTAGGGAGGGGTGGAGAGAGAAATATTTCTACTATAGGGTAATGAGTTAGGGCACTGTGTCAGTCTCCTGTGCAAATTAGGAGACAGATGGGTCAAGGCAAGTGAAAATGTAAGAATTGGTGTTGCACAGGCTTGGTAGCTACAATATTAATGTGATGGAAGGAGCAAGTTCCTCATTTGGTGACTTTGCATGAAACACAACTGCTCTTGTGCATGCGTGAACTTTGCAATGTTTTGCTTGAAGGCCTCTGTGTAATGCTGGGTAGTAGATCAAGCAGGTGATGCAGATAAATTGCAGGACTCTTACCCTAAGGTACGGGAAAAGTTCAGCAGTCAGTAAAGCACTGAGTTAACAGTAGCTTGTTCCTAGGGTCATGCTATAAATATTTATAATTTCATAATTAGTTCAGAGGCAGTTGCTGTGGAGCCCATCAGCAGGAACTGAAAAGAGAGAAGAATTTTTAATACGACCCATTTAAGAGCAGCTCTTCTACCTCTACCACACTTAAGGGAAAGAATTTCTAATACAGACTTATTTTACCAGTTTGAAATAGTTATCCTGCTAAGGCCACATTAGGAGTTCAGTGTGGCACCTAACTTAATGGAAAGTGATTCTATACATGTAGAATGTACTAGATATTAGAATACAATAGAAAACAATATAGTAAGTAAGATACCTCGTGGATACTGATTCAAAGTCATCCTAACGTTCAAGCAAAGTTATAATTTATTTTTGTCTTTTCTTCCCATTTTCCTTTTGAGAATATACTGTGAGCTTACAGTTGTGCAAATGAAATGCACATTGACAGCCCATGAGTCAAACCAAAGGGATGCTTATTATATTGCACGTGAAAAAATATTTTTAATAGACTGTTCTTCAAGAAAGCAAAATGACAACTATGACTCAATCTTAAAAGCAGAAACAGGTAATACAGGGGAAAAACAACTAATGACAAGATGCTCTTTCATGCTCCTAGAAATTCCACTTTTACTCCTTTTTAAACCAACCCAGCTTTTGGAAAGAAAAATATGTGTGTTTAACTTTTAAGCTCATGTTTCTTTTCAGACAGAAACAATTCATTGATCCATTGGATTAATTTAATTCAGATTAATTAATTGCTTTTATATAGATTATTTTCACATTTTAAAAGGGATTTCAATTGGCTTCTTCTTCTAGAAGAATTTGTTTTGGTGTAATTTCATCCTGTTCACTTAAATTGCCTAAGGTGACTTGACATATGACCTGCTAAAATGATTTTAGTTATCTGATTAAATTATTTTCTAATTTTTACTTGGAAGAAAATTAGAGAATGGATTCTGATAGCTGGGAAATGCTTTGGAGTCCCAGTGTGCTCCACCTATTGCATGGAAATTACAAGTGAGCTTGGCTGTGTCTTGCAAAAATTCATAAAGTGACCCATCAGGCAGCTTTTATTTTGTTTGCTTCTTCTACAAAATGCAAGGAATGAAAGAACAGCTTTATTGTTCCATGCTTATTGAATGTGGCACTAAAGACACTGTTTATATGCAAAGACAGCCATAATGAACCTTCTATTCTCTTCAGCAAAGCAATGAAGAGCCTATTGCATCAGTAACCTCAACCATCATCAGATTTGTTTATGCACAACAGTACAGAAATCTTTCAAACTCAGCTGGAAAACAGCTGCTGTGGTCATTTTTCCTGCCCTCAAATCTGATTGAGGCTTCTAAATCCTAAGTGTACAAATCATGTATATTTGTGTGGAGGTAGGGAATCCACCATTTTTCAGCGGTTACACTCCTAGTATTGAACAGAGTATATGAGTTAATGTATAGTACTAAGTAATGTTGTTGTATATTTCAAACTATATTAATACATCTAAACCAAACTTAAGATAATCATATCATGCCTTTATTTACCACCGTGATTATTGCAAAATAATGACAATTTCTGGAGGTGAAAATGTATTATCCTAAAAGATTTGATTGGCCAATACTTGTCAAATATCAGGACAAAGCATAAGCTTTGATGGACCTTTAAAATATATTTTCCCTTTTGCATATTATTCCTTTTATGGAAACTAAACTTTCTCGACGTACATAATGAATTTAATGTGTTTGAATAGAAATATAGTCCAAAGTACTTTCCTAATCCACAATTTCACTTGAAAAATCCTGAGGATTTAGGCATATTAACTGAAGTTCTTCAGAATGAAACAGCCTAGTTGAATACTTTAATAAAAATGATCACTAAGTCATAAAAAAAATACTGTCAGTATGTCCTTTTTATAACAGTACTCTGCAGAGTGAGATAAAGATCACCTGCTGGCAAAGTCTGGAAGATTCTGTACAGAATCAGAAAGGAAGAAATAAATGTGATTTGTCTATTCCTTTTTCCACCTTCTTATGGCAGGTTCTTATAGAAAGTTTAAGGGACAGATCTCCAATGTCCTTCTGCAAGTAGTTGTCATTCATAGAAGAATTCCTTTGTGAGCTATCAGAGTTACTAATTTTAAGAAAGGTTATTTTGTCTTTAATATGAAAGGGTTTTCATAGCTGAAATATATTTGGAAGCAGGACAGGTTGAGAAATGTTTTTAACTCATGGTAGAAATGGAGAGGCAAATGAAAGGTTCTGGCGTGGTGCCTTTGAGTAGAGGAATAATGGCTTCAAGAGTGCCAGGCATAAAGTGTCCTACCTGGACATTCTCTTGACAATGATGACATTGAAAGTCAGAGTCTGCACAGATTAATGTGCATAGTCTGTGATTTGTCTACAGAGAACTAGATAAATGAAGTTTGAGAAATGATTTAGTTAATTTATTAATAGATATGTATTAAAAAAACCCTTGATGACTTTGTAAGCCTTCTGTTTGTTGTGTATTATGGTTAACTAAATTGTCTTGGCATCAAGAATGAAAAGAAGATTGGCATTGCTAAATACTACGTGGCTAATGAGACCCTCACAAATCTTTGATTGTCTGATAATCAGAAAGAGATACTTAGTTCGGGGCCAGGGCAAAAATTGTGGTCAGATTTCTTACCTGCTCACTGACAATTCTGTGTTAGAAAATAATTACATTATGTAAGCATGGAGTACCAAAAACCCATGCTCTGTGTATTTGTGGTTATATCTTTATCCTTAATATAAGAGCAGGAAAGAAATTAACATATCCTGTCTCCCAAAGCTGTTGAAAAATATCCACATTAAATTAAAAGAGTTTTAAAGAAATGCTTATGGTAAAGGAAGATGGAGGCAAGAGATGACAGAAAGAAAAAAAGAAAGAAATTGATTTTAATGGATGCAAATTTTGCTATAATAAGGCTCTGCACCATGATATATTGGACTTGTGTTTATATTTCTGAGGACACTGCAGAAGTCAAGTTCCACTGACCCCATTTCAAACAGCCTGGATTAAAGACCCAGATTACTGGCAATATTTTGAGATCCAGTTATGATGAAACTAATCTCCCCCAGATTTATCATCCTAAATCAGAAAAGACAAATTTGGTGTTTTCCTATAGTTGTAGTTTTTAGCTCTAATACTTTTCTTGGCCTCCTCAGATAAAAAAAGAGGCAGCTTTTTTTTTTCTTTTTTTTAAAGCAAGCTTGAAAATCAGCTGCCGATGTCTTCTCATTCTGGCAAAATGAAGTATCCTTGAATGTACTTTCATTAGTGCTTTAACTTCTTTCTCCTTCATGCATGGTGACACCTTACCAAGTTCTGCTCCCAGCAGGGATTAAAACAGCTCCCAGATCCCAAATCTTCACTGCAATCCTCCCAGAACTGTAATTTTTGCTGCACGTTTCCCAGCCATCAGGGGGAAACCACAGTCGATAATCAGCTGTCAATGAGAGAGGAAAGAGTGAGCTGGTTCAGACACTTGTTTTATTGCACTCAGTTTCTACCAGATGCTTCTGGATGCTTTGTGGTGTGGTCAGATGCTGACATTCCTCTTCCCAGATCCTTTAGCCTTTCTGAGCAGCAATGAAGAAGTGCTTGTGGAGAAATGACATCTTAAAATTTTATTTCTGACTTGGCTTTTAAAATGCCATTTTCCTCATGGCTCCCATTGACTTGATTAATTCGCTATCATTATTTCTGAAACTGCAAAGTTTGCATCTACATAGAAAGTACTTTTTCAATATTCCTTTGTTCATTAATGAACCAATTAAACCATTTCCCTCTCCTTAGTAAAATGCAGGAGCATTGAGCCGTCTACTTCTGCCTTTGTTGGGAATTGCCCCAGATATGTTCATTATGTTTTATTTGTAGCTATTTTACACCTGATAGTGCAATAAGACGTTGTTACATTTTGCTTTATTAGTACACTAATCTGGCAGTTCCCAAGCGTGATTCACAGTTTCCTCGTGCCTGGTTAGTAGACGTTGCATTCAAATGTAAAGGCTTCCTTTGCATTTCTCAGTCTGCCACATCACATATGTACTTTGGAGCCAACCATCCAACCAACTCAGGTTTTGTACCTTATCCCTCTGAATTTTTATTAAGCTTTGAAGTTTCTCTCTAGGCTTCCCTGGGTTTAACTTTGTGTTTTACGGTCTGGTAAACAGGATTCCATGAGTGTCCCTAGGGAGTGAAATGCCCCTCAGAGGAGGGATCCACCAAAGATGGGCTGGTTCTGGCAGCCTGCAGCTGGGCCAGCAGCACAAAAACTCATTATATTTGTTCAATTCGGCTAACAAGGATCCTGACCTCACCAACTCTTTATTGTTCTTGGGACATATCTCTTTCTAACTCAGTTAACTGAAGATGAAGAGGAATTAGGATGGAAACTTGTGGTGGCCAAGGGATACTGGTGATCCTGTTATGAAGAGTCTCAAAATAAGTATTCTTTCTTCTCTACAATAATGATGATAATAGTGCTGCTCTCATCTATGATTTTAGGTCTCTTATCTAAGAAATCTATCTGTGAAATAGTCTGTCCTTTACCAGACAGAATCTCTTTTGATCAGTTTATATTTTTATCAAAGATAGTTATTCTGGGGCAGGCTGTCTGTCTTTTAATTAGCTGAAAAAACATCAAAGGTTTTGGATTCCATCCAGCACAGAACAAGGACATTCTGAAATCTCAGAGATTTTAGCAAGAAAACTGCCTCAGTCCAAAAGGAAATTTATGGGCAAATGAACGTGCTGACTGAGGAGCAGCACGAGCTCCCCAGGAGGCCTGGAGAGGAGAGGAAGACTTCTGAGGATGAAGGATGATGTGAGTTAGAGCATAAATCCTTCCCACAGCAGAAGCCTCACCCAAGGAGCTGAGCTTCAAAGACTTTCCTGCAGATAACCTTCTACTTCAGGCAGTGGCTGTGGAAAAATCCTGGAAGGAAGTTAAAAGAAAATAATCTTTTTCAGGGGTAGGAGAGTCAATGGCAGCTCTGACTCAACTGAGTCTGTGTTTTCATTTGTTTGTCAAAAATAGGCTCACATAATGATGACATTGGTTTTGTGTCTTTTTATTTTATTCTTTTTATCTCCTGGCACTTTAGGCACTAGGTCTCCAGACTGCAACAAAAATCTCGTATATTTTTCCAGGAATTGGTAACTAGAGCTGCCTAAATGATGGTGAGGATGGATGCTAGTTTGGAACATATTAATTATTCTGAGGAAAATGTCATGGTCATAATTTAAATTATGTGCAAATAAAAAATCCTGTTAAAGGTGCAGGGAATATTGAATTAGTATCTCAGTTTAATAATAGGCAGAGTGATTTAGATAAAAGTTTGAAAGTTGAGCTGGCACAGCTAGTGGAATCAGTAAGCTGGGAGAAGGTAACATTCATGAAGTTGCTTAGGACTGAAGGTACATCTCTAAGAATTACTGAACAAGAACAGTTTTTCTAAGATTCATCACTATAGTTAGAACTGATGAGTTCAGACAGAGGCTTGAGGACTTGCCTGTGAAGACAACATTTACAACTTAATTGATAAGGCTGAGGCTTTATTTGCTTTAACAATCTTATAACACAAAGGGAACTTTGAAAAGGATTAAGAGAAAAAGGCTTATTTTGTTAAGGAATAAAAGGACCCCCACATTTCGCTGGTTTAGTCCCTAGTTGCAATCTGATTTGATGTCCCTGTCCTAGCTGATGTAAGGATTGAAGAGAGATCCAGTCGGAGCTGCACTGATTCATGCTTGCAATGGTTTGTGGAATATGGGACTACCAAATCTGATCCAAAAGTCGCCAGAATAAACAGGAGCTAATGAGATGTTTCAGTACATACCCACCCTTCTGCACTCACAGGCACTGAGGAATAAAGCACAGGATTACCGAGTGATTTTACTGTTTAGGCATCTATTTCTCTAAACAGTCATGAAGGGATATCAATGTCATTATCCTAAGAAGGAGAATTCAAAAGTCTTTTTTTTTGTGCATGGAAGATCTGGCATTTAATGACTTGGAAAGCTCTTACTTGAAGCAGAACATATTTTATAACACAGCACCACCCCTCTGAGCACTGCAGGTTTGTGGGAAGTGCTGATGCACAGGAGCTCATAGGGACCTGCAGTAGCTGTTGCTACTTCCAGTTGCTTATTAAAAGTTTGAGAAAAGCAGTTTTGCTTATGTTCTGTGGGTTCAAAAAATATAGCTGATTAGCTATGGTACTGCACAGAGTAGGCTGACAAGGAATGACAAAACAGACTGTCGTGTTAGGAATTTAAAAGAGACTCACTCTGTTAAATACATATACTTCAATTTAAAGACATCTTTGATCACTTGTATTTTTAAATTGTACAGGAGTGTGTAGTATCATGTTAGGATTGCCTTTCTCTGCAAATTGCAACCACAATCAAACATGTACATGGAATATTTGTTGCAGGGCAAGTGTCTTTGCTGTGCCTCTATCCATTGCTATGTATGTTTTTTATTTGTCTTTCACTATACCCTCTTTCTATCTTATTTCTATAAGAGCTTGCTTTGAGAAGCTAAAATAAAGATATAAGTTTTATTCAAGTGGGTTTCTTGGGCTGGAGGAAGAAGGTATAAAGCAGCCCTTGATATTTGGAAACTCATGTATCACTTAATATGAAGAACATCTGCCAGGAGAAAGTAAGAATAAAATTTTTAATTTTTTACTATCTCTCTCTGCTGTATCAGGAGTTACAGGAACCTATATTTTGTTTGGGCTTTAAAAAAAAAAATAGTCTCTCTTGGTTGGTACTTTTTTTGCCACAAGCTTGCTAGGTTTCTGTTCTTGCCTCACCATCCTCTTTGAGTACCACTTAAGTACAGCCCCAGGCCAGGAGCTCAATAAAGACATGACTCACATGTTCTTTGAGATTGGCCTTTGCTATTTAGGAGCACCAGGGTGGTGCTAAGGAAACAGTGAGATTTGCTCAGCTCAGATCCACCAGTCATTGAAGGAAGCTTCTCTCAAGCCAAGCAATCTAAAACTGTTTTTGAAATGAATTTGTCATTTATTAGTTAAATAAAATGTCCTGTGTAGAGCTGTCACTGAGCTTTGTGAAACTCAAAGCAAGGCTGCTTGTGGTGGGGCAGGCTTTGTGCAACTGAGGGTGGCAAGAATGTGCACTAAAAGCTGCCTGTGTGCACTCAGTCCATAGGCAGCTGAGAAGCAGGGGTTTCTCTCATGCAAACCATCTCAGCTGAAGGTGCACCCTGCAAAAGGGTGACTCACTCAGCCTGTGTCCCCGGGCTGACTGTGAAGTCTGGATTCCTAGATCAGCTGTAGATATTTGCACTATAGATGTCCAAAGCCATTCAGGGCCATGTCTGCAGGAGAAACAGGATAAGCAGATGAGGCTTGCCCAGATACCATTTTAATTCTGTGCTTATGGAAATGTTTTAGCTGGTAATTAGAGCTGACCCAGTACACCTGGGAATGCTATGAACAAAAACGCTGTTCATGTACATTATTGTGCTCAATTAGCCAAGCAAAGCTCTGTTGATAATTGGGCTATTGTTTATATTTTTTTAGAGCCAAAAGCTGCAGAAAGGGAGAGTTGACAGCTGAAAAACAGCAGGGGGATCACAGACCTCAGAGCTCTTATTTGAGAGACACTTTTGTAAGAAAACACACTCAGGGAAACTGCTAGGGAGTAGCTACAGAATTTACTTTGCAGTTGGTTAAGGATATAAGGGAAGCCCAAAGATCTTTCCCAATATGCATAGGGCATACAGCTTTTACAATCAGTAAAATAATTCAAATCTGAAAGCTGGATGCAGCAAATGACAGCATGTTTTCTGTCTTGATATCAGGAGATTAACAATCTGTGGCTGCAGAAAAGGCTGTAGGGCAAAGTGGGTCATGCTGGCAGATTTAAGAGCTTGCAGTGTGGAGAGATGTGATTCACAGCTGGTCAGGACTGAGGGGAGTCGGGGAGTAGATCTTATGGCCAGCTGTGGGTCCCTGAGGGCACACATGAAACAATGCGAGCCATGTAAAAATTATGGACTGACAGTGGAAAGAGTCTGTCTGAACCCATAAAATTATTTCCTAAGTCTGAGTACAGTCTTTCTCCTCTTTCATCATTTAATGATGAAGTCTATGTTTTGGAATGTTATTTTTTCTGTGTCTGATGAGTTGTCACTTAGACAAGTGCTATGATTAGAAAACTAAAGGTGTGTGTTGCAGTGTAAAAGGTAGCTGATGCCATACAGTCAGCTACAGTTTGCTGAAACAGAATTCAAGGGTTCAGCACCAGACAGGAGGTGAGATGACCTTCTCTGAGTACCCACAGAGTGATGGGAAAGGGTGATTGTCCACAAAATGATCTGATGGAAATGGCAAAATAGAAAACAAGCCCTCCTGCCCTGTTGTTTTTTGGCGCTTTAAAATTGACTGTACTTTTACCTCTGGCCTACATGTGTACATTTTTGCTGGGTGTTTATAGAGGTAAAATATCTCTGATAGTACTCTGAAGTATTAATCTGTCCTTTGTACACTATTTTCTGCATGTTTAAATGTGCACATGATATAATACACAATTCTAATCAAGAATGTAAATCCTAGGGATGTGTTCAAGTCAGATGTCATCTAGATGTTTAATGGGATTTCTACTTATGACATAATTTTGAACTTAAATAATACAGTTAAAGACAACAATTTGTTTTATGTAAAGAGTAAAGACTTGTAAACAGTCATGGAAACATAGGGAAGACTTTACAGTGTTTTGTGTATGTGCTTGAGTGTGTATAGATATCATGTATGAGGCATTGCTCTGGAGATATGGCCTCAGAATTAAAAGGTTAAGGTCAGATCTTCTGATACCAATACTTCTCAGATAATACCACTAACAGATTGTTAGATTGGAAATCTAGTAGTGCACAAGAATATAATGTTGTTTCTTTTCCTTCTAAATTTATTCCCTCTCTTTTATTTTCAGAGCATCAAGAGAGCAATTGTAGCACAAGTTCAGAGGAGAAGAGGTCTGGTAAGGTGATGGTTGTTTTTTCTTTCAGTGTCTCACACATATATATGTAAATGCTGTGTACACTTACATAAAAACCCTAAGTTTATAAATGTGTTAGAAACTGATTTCTGAATTCATGACAATAAAAACCCAGTTAGGACAATTTGAGTAGTGTAAATGAGAATACAATATTACACAGCTGAGTGTTAGTTCATTCTGCTTTTTAATGTCATGCTGAATCTAGTTTTGAAAAAAATAGCATCCCTTAATAAAGGGTCTTCTTTCTACTTCATCTGATATTATAGTTTTCATACTGGAAATGCAACCAATTTGCCACTAAACTATTCTTCCGGTGCTCAGTCTAGAATGAAAATGATTGCTGCAATAAACAGAGCCAAAGTGGTTGTTAAGTTCTCCCTTTCCAGGCCTGGTGAAATATTGTTTCCACATTTGAAACAAAGGCACATTTTTGTTCTACTGTACTGTTGGATTCCTTTCATGAATAGATTGATTTCAAAATGATTTACATGTGTCAAAAGGCTCATCAATGCTACAAACATTTTACTCAGAATAGAGTAGGAAATAAAGGGTAATAAAAGAATGCCTAGCTATTTTTTACCAAACCATTTGGAAAAGTTGAGAACTATTTATAAGTTGTCATGCTGATGGAAGTTTCAAAAAATAAAATTCATTTTTATACTTTGGAGAGATACTTAAAAACTATGTTTTGTTTGTTTTATTTAAATTTGATCTTTTATAACTGTAATTTGAGTTGAGAGATCTTCTTTTACAACAGCTTTCATATATTTCTTTGTAAAAGAATGGATTTCTGTTTATGTAAATTATAAGAAATTTTTACATACTGAAAATGAACACCATCTTTTTCTTTAAATAGTCTGGTTATATCATCATAACTCTTTTTGGAAGAGAGTCCTAATTTCATTTATTTGATACCCCTGAAGCCCAATATAGGATTTAATTTTTAACTGTGTTCTTTTAAGTCACAAAAATAATGAGATTCTAACATTTTTTTGATATGTGTCAAAGCCAAATCTGGACATCTCTTATCATGGAGAGTCGGAACACCCCTTGCACAAGGACTTAAGCAAGTACAATAGAGGGAATCCTTGAAGGCAAAGCCCTGAGTCTTGCTCTGAATCAGGGGCTTTCAATTCTCTTGGAAATCACAGCTGTGTCCTGTAACAGCCCTGCATCACTTACTGCAGCAGGAAACTTTTGGTGCTGCAGAAAGGATCTCTGACTGGTGATTCATTTTTAAGCTTTAAACAAGTCAGTGAAATGTAAAATTCTTAAGACCTATTTGGTCCCATGTAGAGAAAGAAAATGATGTTTCTGCCCTGACTGCATGACTGTATTATCTTCTGATAATTGGCTTTTGGGCTCAGAAATAAAATAATTTTTTTTCTGCTCTATGTACAATCTGACTTTTTATGAGGAAGTGACAGGAGTTCAGAATATAAAATGCAGTGGAAAAAACAGCTGTGAAAGGCAGTGCATTAACAACTATGTTGTGCTAGCAAAAATGGTTTGGAAGAAGTAACCTGAGAAACAATATCAAACCAAGAAGCTGCATGCTTTGGTCCTGGTGCTTGTCACATCACACATGTGGGGAGTTGCACTTGGATTTAAAGCTGGGTTCAACTCCACGTTTGACAGTTTCTGGAGAAATGTTTGGTGCCATCTTCATACCATTGCATACTCTGAAATTTCTGCAGAGAAGTTCTTTATGACTCATTTAATGAAAAGGAAAGTGTTTTCTTGTTTCTGTAAGTGCATAATAGTAGTTCAATAGCTAAGCAAGAAGTGGCTGCTGATACTGATCCAGTGAAAAGTTAAATTTTGCACATTAACCCCTGTTTAGGAGATACAGGCAGAGGAAGATACCTTCTCATGCATTTTAGTAACATATAAAGCACTCTTTGCCTTGAAGTTCTTTGTTCATTGTTTTACACCAGTGAAAACATCTAAGATTTTCTTGACTTTCATTTGACTCTGAGGGAAAACTGAAGGAAAAAAGTAATAGTACTTAGTTCTTTATTTTATATATTGGTGCTTGAAAATTAAATGCTCACATACAACTCTGAAAATCCAATCATCTGCAGTAACTTTTTTTTTTTCTCCTCTTTGGAAATAGGAGAGTTACTACAGATTTTTTCCTACCTTAGTTCATTATTGCATTCCCCGTAAAAATTGTATGTTCTGTTATGCATTTACTATGCTTTTGGGATGATTTTTTCAGATATATTAAGTGCCTTTACATCACACAGATGTCATAAATACTGTGTTTTGTAACTATCGTACCAGGAAATAACAGATTATTTCTCAATTGAAGAATCAGCTGTGCTCTGTAATAAAAGTCCTTAGATTCAAAAGGTAACTATCAACAGTTGGAAACCATTTCTGGCAAGTTGACAAGAATTTAATCATTTTTTTCTCTCTTATCCCATCTCCATTGCAGTGCACATGTAGAATGCAGCTCAAGATGGTGATTATTTCAAAACAACATTATAAAGCAAGGTATATACACAGAAACATGAATTTCAAGTAGTGCAGTCACCCCCTAATGCATATTTTATTTCACTCTTGATTTATTGCTGAAAATGGTTTGAGTATCTAACTGAAACATGCAAATTTTATTGCTGGTGGCCCTCCACCCTGGTGTATTGCCTGTCAGGGAGATGCTGAGCATAAGATTTTGATCTTTTGGTAATAATTCTGTACTCTCCTTAGCAAGAAGGTTTATATTAGCACAAATGGGTGAAACCCAGGTATTCAGGTGCTTTGAGAATATTCTTTAAACATATTTAATCCTCTAGTCCTGAGCGTTTAAAGGAGTATATCCAAAGTATGCAGATTCATTTTGTTCTTATTTTTTTTTCTAGTACAAGGATATTATTTGAAAACAAAATACTCTGGAACAACAAAGAATGCATCTGTTGTGCGTGCTTTTATGTCATATTGCTTTCAGAAATGTAAAGTGAACCTGAAACTAAAGGCCATATTTTTCAGTTGTCACGTCATTCTTAAAATCACCTGTTTGGGAGATAAGTTCGTGCTGATTCTGAGATTGTCTCTGTCTTATGTGATTTTTAGTAAAAGGCCATAATGGATCTGAAGTGAAGTTACTGGCAATCCCTCCCATCTGTCATGCAGGTTAAGCCATAAATCAGCATGGTTTGATTTTTAAAGCATACGTGATTTCAGAATATGTGTTTGTTCCTGTGTTGTGTAGTTGCATAAGGATTGATTTATTTCAGTGCCACTTACTAAGATCAAAATACTGTTTATTCTTATTTCTAAAATTAAGAGTGCTTACAGTTTTTGCTGGAACAGGCAGGTGAGAAATGTTTTAAGTTAATCAAATAATGTCCTATACTGAAGTCTTGTTATGCCATCATAAAGGCTTTGTATCCTTTCTGTCCTTGTCTTACACATTGATAGATGACCTTGTTTTCCTGAAAGAAATAACTGATCTCTTTAGAGAGAGTTACCCTAGCCTCAAGTATACACTGTTCAAATCCTTCAGGAAGACTCAGGTGAATACACACACAAAAGAGATGCATTTCCAGGACAAAAGTATTTGCTGCTTACCACTAAAGTGTATCAGAAATTAGAAGAAAAACACTGAGATGAAGAATTGCCAGGATTTGTCATGGTTCTGTGATACTTCTCTTCACACTTTGTTTTCTGTGGTCAAGAGAGTTCATGAGAATCCTGGTTTTCATTTTCAGTGAAATTGTTTCTGACCATTGTTTGGAGAAAGCCTTGAAAATCTGAATCAAGGACACCTAACTGCATCAGAAAAATAGGAGGTAGGGAAGAAACTTTACAGCTTTTCTTCAAACAAATTTTCATGGCTTTTAAGGCACTATTATGATTTTTGCAGGGCACTGAATTAGATTCAGTTTTTTAATCTTTCTGCTTGGAAGTGCTAAAAATAATAAGTAGGGACATATTTAAATACATTTTGGGAATAAATCACAGGGGATTTGAAGCTGCAACAACAAGTGGGCAATTCTATTCTGACTTTCTTGGTCTCCTGTGAGAACCTCACCTTATAAAAAGCAACAGTAATTTGGTGTATCATGCAAAAATGCAGCCATGATTTTAACAGTAATTGCGTGTGTTTGCAGAATTCCGTATGGCTCAATATCAGTGTACCTATCACACAGATCCAGGCTATATCAGAGGTAATATTTTCCTATGTAAAAAGTGTGACCTTGATCAAACAACCTGCATGTTGAGATTTAAGTGCCATGAAGTAATCAAGTTTTAGCAGCCAAACTTTGGCTTGGTTGATTGTGGTTTTTTATATCTTATAGTCCTAGAAGGAACTGCTGGGATCCTTATGATGTGTTTGTTTTGGCACTTTTTACAGGGTGTTGTTCCTTCCCTTATTGAGGCTATTATGATTTATCTCCCTAGAAACTAACAGACTTGTATTAGCTGCACTACAAATGAATGGAAAACCCAGTATGTTGTTTGTCTTTGTAATTCATTATAATTTAACTTTGTGTGGACTTTTAGTAAATTCACATTGGAACTACCATTAATAAAACACTAATTCCCAGCTGTATGTGAGCCAAGTATTGCAAGGTAAACACACAGCACAAAGAATATTGGAATAGCTGGAGATTTCCTTTCAGCTGAGGGATGGTTAACTGTAAGCACACAATTTTCTGCAGATTTCAAGCATTCTATTTGCAGGTGTTCAGAGTTATTTGGTATCAAATAATAATATTTTTAAGCCTGAGATTGTGAGGGAAGAAAACTGAGAGGGAAAGGAATTGTGTGGTCTTGCAGTTTTACAGCTGTGTGCTTGCAGCATCTCTGAAACTGGGATCAAGTGAATCTTAGCTGTACTTCTAAACAATTCTTCAGTAACAGAGGGAATAGGCTTGAAATTTTCAAGATCAGCATGGAATTATTAAGGGGCTGTTATAATGCCTGACTAGTGAAAGCTTTATCCCAAGGCATAAAATAAAATCTCCAGTGTTTCCGAGCTGAGCAATCACATTGAAACAGCTTAGAAAAAGTATTTTTTAATGACTGAGGAAAGTTATTCATTGTGGATAAGAGCTGGGAAACTGCACATTGTAATTCTAAAAAGAAGCCAGATTTGTAGCAGGATAGAGATACTTGAGTTTGAGTTTAGCTATTTTTTTCCCAAGTAGACTATTGCTTTTACTAAATGGAAAGTCTCTGCTGGAAGGAGGTGTCAGAACAGAATGGAATAATGCTTGTATTGGTTCAATGCACTCCAGTAATTTCAGATAAGTTAATTTAGAGAAAATGAGATGTGTTCTCTTAAAAAACTTCAATGTCTTTTGTAAGCCTAGAAAGTTCTGAGTCACCATATCCCATATGCCTTCTTTTCCTATTCCACCCAGTTCCTTTCCAGTATTATTTCTTTATGAACAGATGGCATGTATTCTTCTCTAAGAGCTGTATAAATTTGCAAGGTGTGGTGATTTTGTGATGTCTGCTGATAAAACAGAGGTCCTTGATATAAAACTCTTTAAATGCAAAAATTTCAGCTCTCTGTTTTGTCTCATAGTTAATTTTGGATGCCTTGCTCGTAATCAGCATTCTGATTTCTCCACAAATTATTTTACTATAATATAGGGAGATTACCAATACAAATGCATTTAATAGGATTTATTTTGTTTCACAGAATGAATCTTCCAGAGGCCTGAGGCTCTTTAGCATAATGCATTAAGTACTATCCACTGTATTAAACACCAGTAGAACACACACAGAACCACTGTGCAAGGTATTAATGAGACACCTTGTTTTCCTTTCCCTGTCTTGGATCATCTAATCCATGATATAGATTTTACCACATTTCCTTAGAAGTTCAGAACTGCTCTGTAAGAGGCAGTTTGCATTAAGAGGTCAGGCAGGGTGTTCCAGGGAGCACTGGGGGTGTTCAGGGGACACAGAGCAGTGTCCAAAGAAGTCAGGGCTCTGTCAGCTGTGCTCCCTACGAGCTGCCCTGCACGCTGAGCAGATGAGGCTGTAGGAAAATCAAGTAGCCCTAGATCAACAAGAGATCTACACCTGACTGTAACATCCATGCTTGAATCAACACTCATGCTTTTCTATACCTGGCACCAAAGTCATGCCTGCTGCTAGCTATGAAATCCCTGCTTTGCTGGGAAATTCTGCAATTGACATGGTCGCAATGAGGCTGAGCTGCTGAATGCCCAGCTGCACACAGAACATGCCAAGAAAAACAGTGTGGGTAGGTTTGTAGCAAGAGCTGGTCTGGGTTTTTGGGGATACTATTACTGACTGGAGCTTGAGGCTTTAGGATGCAGGAGTTAAAATCAGTGAATTCCATCTGACCATAGACTGGTCTAATCATGAAGAGGGATGATGGTGTTTGTTGAAAACACAGCTTTTAAAGGGGAAAATACTCACTTTTTTCACATGGAAATTTTGCAGTTATTTCCAGGGAGAAGATTTTGAGTATATATACTAGCACTGGGAGATGAGGAAAGATATGAGAAAGGAAGTTAGGAACAAAAATGCCAGAAAAATGGTGTACAGAGGAACTGTGAATCCAGCCCTAAGGAGAAATCAAAAGCAGCCCATACCTGGCTCTGGAGAATGCAATAATGTTTATATATTGTCTGATTAGATGCAGTAAAGTAAAGGAGTGAAAGGGTGGAATTGAGGTCTTCCTGAATTGAAGTGTTTCGGTTGCTGACAATAAACGTGTTTATTAGATTTACTGCCTAAAGAGAAAGGCTAAAGGAGCAGACCATCTAAATACATTTGTGTATTATTGGTTTCTAGCTTTCTTCCTAGAAGCTGTTTTGCTCTTAGAAACCTCAGGAGGTCAAAACTCACTATTTACTTCTCCAGTTCATAAGATTGGCTTAAAACATAATGAGATTTTAAAAACCTAAAGAATTTTTATTGCTTTTTATTTGCCTTCTTATTTTTGAGCCTTTAGGTCTAAATATATGTTGAGGAACATTAATTAAATAAAAGCTGTAAAAACATCTTGGGTTTATGAATTCAGGAACCAGAGAAGAAGCTGCATGGCTTGGAATGTGACTTTATTTAGCATAATGATTTCCTGAAGTTGATCATTGGTATGTACTTATGGGAGTCCAAATGAACTTTGAAGAGCTGTGTTTCTTAGTTTTCATTTATATGTGTCTACTGCTCATACAGAATATTTAACACTTTCTTGAAATGATACTGCTCTAAGAGGCCTCAATGGTCATTCACAGCTAGCTAGAGCCATCAGTCCTAAAAGATAGGCCTTCCTTTACTTCAAGAAATGAGGCATTTTTGAAATCTGCTTTTTGTCTGAAACCTTAGTTTCAGATGTGATGTGAAGTCCTATGATGAGCTCTCATCCTCTTCTTGCAATGAGCCTGAACTATTAATTTAGTGAATGATTCTATTTTTAGTTCATATTCCACTAAAATTAAGAAGCAAAGAGTTCCTTTCAAAGTTTAATGAAGTCTTTTGAATATAATTAGATGTGTTCCCTCAGATAAGAACTGGCTGACTGGTTGGTTCACTCTTTTAATCTTGTCCTGTTACCCGTATTTTAACTCCAATGCCTGACATATCTATGCTGAAAGGCTGGAGGATCATCCTAAAGAGTGCCACCACCTCCTTCTCACAGGAAAAAATGTCAAGCAGGAATGCAGCACAACAAAAGCCTTATTGCAGTAGCTCTGCAAAATCTTCACTGAGAGTCTCTTCTTCAGTCTCTGCAACCTCTATTTAAGTACCAGTTGCATCACAACTTCCTGTGAGTCAGAAGGAGAAGCAAAGAGCTCTGTGTCACTTCCTGTGTTTGAATTCTGTTTGGAGAAATCTGGAATGTGGTTGATGATGTGTTCATGTGCACTAATGAGCTAAAACCCTGGGTAGGAGAGACCCCATGTTGCTGGAGCACTTTAGAAAATATTTATGAAGCTTTAGCACAAAGTTATCAAATATGTCAATGTATGAAAGTAACCTGATTTTGGATGCTATGCCTTAGTTTCCTTTATATGTCACTAATTATGGACATATAAAGGAAAGTGGTGGTAGAGAGCTGGAGAAATGTTTGAAGCCATGGTCTTGTCACAGGTTAAATCCTGCCTCAAGGTGTGCAATATCGGCAGAGGACTCATTTATTCTCTTGGCAATGTAATCTTCTATAAATGTTCTGCCTCTTCAGAGAGGGTGCTTCTGGGTTACTAAATATTTATCAATGCTAGCATCTTTTTAAAACTGTATCCTTATCTTTATTGTATAAAGATAACATTAACTAGCCTGGGGGAAAGGGACATGAGGGAACTGATTGTGTTCTTTTATTTCTCCCAAGACAAGCAGAAATTGTTTAAAATGTATTCCTAGTTCTTGCTGCTGCAGAGAGAACTTTTGGCCTCTTAAAAATGATATTTGGATGTGTAATTAAATTTGGTATAGCTGCAATATTTTCCTGAAGTTTGCAAATTATTCTTCCAGAACCTTGATGCAGATTATATGATATAGCTATTAAACATGGCTTATCTTTTGAATGGAAAGCAAAGATTAATGACTCAAGCTAAAATGATGCATTAGATGTGTTTGATGAGATGTAGTCTTTCAGTGATGTAGGAATTGGAACCAGAGAAGATGAAAATGTTAAAATGAGATTAATAGAGCCACATGCTGATGCTGGGGAAAAAAGAAAAAAAAAGCTACCCATTCTGTACAAGGGGAAGAAAACAAATGCTTGAGATAAATGTTTGTCTTGTACATATTAAATACACATATTATAATTCTTCAGAACTTTCTCTCTCTCAGTTGTAGTCTTACTTTGTAGTAAGCCTGTCTGCAACTTTGACAAAACAAAATGTTCCTGGGAAGAGAAGAAACTCTGCAGAGTCTGTCTTGTATTTGTATATCTACTCACCTCTAAAACTTCCAGAGAAGTTTTATATACAAATAAGTTTTATTGGTAAATTTTAACAGGCCTTAATCAGTTGCCAGGTGTGGTGTGTAGAAGGCATTTCTCTCCAGTCAGCTTGGTAATGACATTTTGGCTTTTATTTTGCTTTCCTATACAGAATATGTTTCTGTTCCTTGCTGTGATTACCTGGCATTTTGATCAGCAGTTTTCTGTCCTTGTGGAGGTAGCATGATCCTGCTTGGAGACTCTGCCTTGTGTTGTGACAGAAGCACTGGGAGCTGGCTCAGGAGACAGAGCCCAGCTTCACTGTGTATGAGCAGAACCATGTCCTGGGACCAAACATCACTTGAGAGGTGCTGGGAGAGGCTTTTTTCTACTGACTCCACCTTCTGAGTGGCTGTTGCTCTTATGGAAGTTAATTCTTTAAAGATATGTGATTTTTTCCTCTCTGTAAGCAATGTATTGCTACAAATGCTTGTATTACTCACCAATATAGAGGATACTTTGTCTAGCATATGAAGTATTTCGTTATTTAGTGTGCTCTGCTCAGGTGAAAAGGTGTTATGGTTAATTTGATTTTGTTTAAGGAAAATTTACAGGAAAATAAGCAGTTCTTTTATCTTTGTTTTCATGTATAACTGACCTTTCTAGTCCATTTTGAATGGAAAAGCTGGATTAATTTGTAAATTGGTTGAAAATGACATAAATTAAACTGGTCTAATGAAGTAAATTCATACTGTAGATACAAATTAAGATGCTTTAATCCCTAGGCAAATCAGGTTCTAGGCAGGGCTTCTGTCTTCCAGGAAGAAGTTACCATGATCTGTCATCACCTCTCTGCAGGTGCTTGCTAAAAGAGCATGAATATTCTCTAAAACTCCTTAAATGTTTAGATTTAAGCTGTTGAAATTGGTGGGCTGATTTAGCTCGTTAGTTTCTTGACTGCATTAGGTGAATCTGAGAGCACTTTCACCAGCAGAATCTGCCAGAAGGTTAGTTGAGTGCCCTGCCCACTGGAAAATACTATCAAGTAGATGACTATTACAACTTCCTCCAAATTACCTAGATCTGGAAGATCTATCTGCTGACTTTCTTTAATTTCTACTTCTTTTGGTAATTTTCATGTTTTCTATACTTTTATAGTATTTTTACCTTCAAAATGGGAGTCTTTTTAATAAGCATTTCCTTAAGTTGTCTTGAACATGGTTACCTGTGGAGGGCCTAATTCAAAAGTAATATATAATGGGATTTGATATAATTGATATGACTAAGGAAACATGAAAAAAACAGCTGCAATGGTAGTAGAGATGGTAAGTCTTGGTTTTAAGTTTTGGCACAGAGGTAAGTGGTTTGAGATGGCATGTTAGGAGACTGCACGGTTTAGTAAATAATATTTTTTTTCACCTGAGGATTGAGACCTATTTTAGGGTTGTGGGGAGATCAGCAATTTGGTTCCATTAAGATGTGGGAGTGAGTAAATGCTTGTAGGCAGTAATTACAGTCTGGTTTTGTTCCCCTGTGGAGGAGAAATGGAAGTGGTAATACCAGGGAAGGAGGAGAGCTGGAGGGAATGGAAGGGTGGCTGGAAGACAGATGATGCAAAAGGGGCTGCATTTCAAAAATGCTTGGAAAACTGTCATAAGTGGTTAGATAAACTAGCTAGTTAGATAATGTTAGATTGCAGTAGAGGAAAACCAGCACAGAATACCTGAGTGATTGATGACTCACTAAAGATTCATTTAGGAAAAAATAATCTTTAAATAAACTGTATAGCACTTGAGATCCTCTGATACTGAACTGCTTCAGAGGAAATACTGTGCAGGGTTCCAGTTTGGGATGAGACTGCTCTGACAACTTGGCCACTGCTGGCAGTTGTTTCTGGTCAAACTCTACTGGCCCAAATCATCATATTGTTTGTATATTCCTGTTCCAGAAAACTGAATGTGGCCAGAAGGCTGCATTGCCCAACTGCACCCTCTGCTCTAAATGCAGCTTTTGCCTAATAGTTTCTTCTCAAGAAGAACTTAATAACCGGTAGATGAACCAGTGACTGACAGTTGCACAGCTCAGCACATCCTGTGCCTATCTCACAAACAGTAGGATGCCTTGGTCTGGTTATGTTTTAGGTCAATATCATTCACTGCTCTTAATAAAGAGCCTACAGTGAGACTTTTTACAGGGTGATGATAGAACATGTGTAGTACACTGAAACATTCTTAAAAATACCTGCATACCAAGTGAGAGGGCATTGGACAAAGAATGAGAGAAAATACCTGTTAAAAAGTATTACAAACTAAGCAGAAAGGATGGGTAAAATGGAGGGTGTCTCCATTTTACAGGTGAAGTTATGAAGCTTGCAGAACTTGTTTAGGAATACACAGAATGCTGAAGATCCTGCTGAGAGCCAAATCAAGCTTGAGATCCAGCTTTTTCATCCTAGACTTTGTGGAACCAGGTCATGATATAATTCCCTTCAGAAAGCCACACCAAACTTTTTTCTACAGGTTATAACCTGTTTCCCATCTGGTGTAGTGTTGGTATTAAAGTTCATTAGAATCATTCATAAATTTAAATGCTTCACCACTTAATCCCAGCGAGTGTCACCTCCAGGATGCTCCAGGGTTTTTGAATCTCACGTTTACTTGCAGTGACTTTCAGAGAGCTGCCCTCAAGGTTTGCTCTCAAAAAGGCTGAAGGATTCCTATGGTGCATCATGGAATTGAATGTGCAAACTGCTGAACTTTGTGTGGATGCTTTTTACTTCACAAAATCTCATCGAGGGTATCCCAACTTCAGGAATGTGTAGCAGGGAAGGCACAGGGACAGTTTGCCATGGCAGTTTTGTGACAGGAGATATGGGGGACTCCAGTGAAGAAGAGGAAACTGACTCATACGCTGTTGGCATCACTGAAAAGTGAAATTCTGCTGTACAGTTTTGGAGTTTGAGTGTATCTGGCTTTGCTAAATCCTAACAGAAATTGCTGCTGACTCATGCCTTTTAGTGGAGCTGGCTTTTATCTGCCTTGGGTAAAGCAGGAGTTTATTCTTCCTGCATAAATTACATATTTTTTTTTTTCCAGTGGAAAGATTACCTATATGCTTATCTTTAAAACTTAGAAAAAAAATTAAAAATCAAACTGGCCTGTTTGCACTGTGTGCAGATAATGCAGGTACTTTACAGAAGATAAGTGGGTTGATATGTAAGTGGATATTCTCATTTGGACTTGTTTAAATCTGACTTAAGCTTCCAAGGTCTGCAAGTGTCACTGCCTCTTGAGCTTAAATCCTCTAGGACTATAACTGATTTGTCCAAGATCAAGTCTGTTAGTCCAGACTTGGATTTCAGGTATATTTCTCATTTCAGGCTCAATAAAGAGTTTCTGTAAACACTATTTTTAAACAGTGGGACAGTTTCACTGTCATGTAATAATTTGAACTCTGGCACAGGTAATGCAAAATCCCGGATCAGTTTCTTCCACAAGCTATGTAGTATTCTAATAGATGATAGTTTGTGTAAAGGAGTAATGTGTGAACTAAATCTAAAAAAAACCACCCAAACAAAAGGAAACCCCAACAAGGGCTATTTATTTTCAAAGCTGCAGGAAGTAGAGCTGGAAACAATATCTTATTGCTTGTACTCTCCTCCAGTGCCTTTTAAAAATTATTAATGGATTCTAGAAGTAAAATACATAGTTTTACTGCACAATAAATACCCAATTATGCTTCTTCACATAAACATCCTGTGAGTTTTTTTTTACACTGGCTAAATTTACCAAAAATAACAATAGATATTGTCAAACATATTTCTTTAACAAAATGATTGTTCTGATTAGTGATTCAAGACAGTTTTTATTGGCGATGTGGGATGGGGCCCACATCCCCATCTCTGAAATCCTGAAGTTGTTACAATTATGAGAGGCGTTGCCAGTGTTCTGAACCCTCCCCACACTACTAATTCAGATAAAGTATTTGTGGATTCTGTAAGATCAAACTGATTTAATGAAAATTTATGTGTTGGCCTATGCTGTATTTTTGTTTCAGAACAACAATACTCTATAAAGAAGCTATGAGACAGTCCTTAGATCTTGTTAGCTTCTTAATGGCTGAATAATTTCCCATATCTTCATGCATGCCCCAGTCCAGAGAAGCACTAAACTGGTCTATAACTTTAAGCAATCAAGTAGTCTGGAGAGGTTTTTCAAGCTCTTAATTTCATGTGTAATTAAGATGAAATTAGCCTTAGGTTGGGTTTGGTTCTTGAAATGTCCTTTAAGGAGAACAATAACCTGAGAAATAGCAAAATAATCAATGTTGTTATGACAATAAGTCAGCATGTACCTGCTGTGAAGCATTGTGGAGTGCTTGCCTTGCATCTGATGTTTTAAAAGCAAGAAACAAATACTTAAAATCTCTCACTGTTGACAGAATGGAAGTGAAAGAAAAATCCTTCAGACTTTTTCCAGTGATTTTACAATGTTTGATAGAAGGAGAAAAGGGGGGACAAGGTGGAGGGGGAGTATAATTTGAAGGCATTTGGCTTTGGTTTGTCATTTTCTGCCCAGGGTCTGCATGAGACACCTGAGACAGTTCCTCTGCATTCCACCTACAATCTCAAATGCCCAAAAGACTTTTTTTTCCCTCACCTTTAAAAACAAAATCTGTCCTGATGTGTCTCATTCACAGAGACAGATGAAAATAGCTAAAGGGCAGTGAGCTTGCTTTGGGTGATATACAGGGGAACCTGCTGTCAGTAATTATTACTTCAAATAACAGAAAAGGTAAAGCCGTCAGTTTTGGATGTGAACAAGTGCTGAATATTTACATCTGCTGGCTAATGCTAATTGGAACTGTGGGTCTCTGCTCATGGATTGGGACAATTTGTGTTTGGAATAAATTTAGTAACAAATCTCTCATTGATTTCAATTATGTAGGATGAAAGCCTAAAGTAACAAGTAGCCATGAACTGTATGTAGGTTTGAAAAGAGAGATAAATTAGAAATGTGGTTAAATGTAAATAAAGTAATTGAGAAGGTCTTCTAGTTGTTCTTCCTGGATTCATTTAGATATTTTTGTGCAAGCCATACAAAGATAATGCTGCAGATTGAGTCCTTTGAATGTTTCTTAGCCCTTTCCTCTGGTTTTGTAATGCATAGGGGCAAAAAGTATTTGCCTATCAAGTATTTGGTGAACTGGTTCTGGTTCATCTGATACTGAACTCCTTAGAAGTGATAAGGTCATCTTCACATGATAAACAGCAATTGAATTGTCCTGCTTTGTGTTTTGAAAATGTTTTAGTGCCTACGAAGAGATCTTGGATTTGGTCAATATATTGTTCTGTTACAAAACCTGAAAGAAATTTCCTGACCTTTCAAATATGAGTTTTATTTTCAGGTATTTTTTCTTCAGAGGTAAAAGTTACTATCCAACAAATTTTGGATATTTTTATAGATAAAAATTGAACATTATTTTAAATAATCTTGTTAAGGTACAATTTTTTGCTTACATTAGCAGATGGATAAGGAATCATTTCAATCTGAAGGTTAAGCTCAATATCAGGATTTCAAAAACTATGAAAAAAAAACTAGCCAGTGAAAGAAAAGTAAATTGGTGAGTATTGCAAGGAAACAGTAGTTGTTCTGGATCTGAATACAGATCAATTTAAGGTGATATTATGCATGTTGACTCCATTTTGATCAAATCCTGTCACAGAAATAGTCTGGGATGTTATGACTTATTAGTACTTCTCCACTTCTATTTTTGATGTATCTAAAGGCTGTGAATCTCAAACTCTGCTGTAGGGCCAGAAATGAATGTTCTTTGACTAAGGTTTCTTTCTCCCCCCCCGCCCCTCTGTTAATTTCCAGCACCATCCAACAGTAGCAGCCTCTCTCCTAAGAAAAATTTTAATTAAAATCAATGATGTTCTCAATTAAGTTGTCAGATTACTTGAAGCAAGTATCTCAGTGTAAAAGAGAAGATGCTAATTAATACAATAAATTGTTTTAATTTCTGTCTCTTAAGCAGATTGCAACACTGTTACCATTGTGACTGAGATGAGAATTACTGGCAAACCACTGTTTGAACCCTATAAAGCAAGCTAAATGAGCCAAATAAGAGACCTTATACTGAACCCATAACTAAAGATTCATATTGTACATTACAGCTTTTCCCTGGGAGTGTAAGAAGCCCAGCCTCTTGCGCAGTGTTTCTTATTGGAAATTTTCATTTTCAGCCTGACATCCACTCTGCATGTGCAGAAGCTGCATTTACCTGCATTTGGTTATAGAAATAGCAGAGAAAACGTGTCTGCAGTACCAAGAACTGTGAACCCCAGAAGAAGTTCTGGTGTGCAAATGTTTTCACCTGTGCTGAGGTAGAAATCTCCCTTTATTATTCCGCTTTTGATTTCTTGCCTGGCTTGACAAACTTCCCTCAGCTAGACAAAAATTCTGTGGTAGATGAGAACATCCTGGATACTGCATGTAACTGATTTTTGCCTTTGGGGGGCGTAACATCATCCTCTGCCTTGCAGATGAGTTAGGACAGTGCCCTGCTGGGCAGATGTTTCTACTTAGCAACAGAGATTCTGCCAAAAAGCAGTGTTTAAATGGCAAAGCAGTCCGAGGTTCAGCACTTCTACAGTGCCATTATTGTCAGTTAAGAAGATGCTGCTCTTCCACCATGGCATGCCAAGAAAAAGCATGACTTCAACTGGGAAAAATGAGAGTTTGTGACTTTTGAGCTTGGGGGTTTTCCTTGAGGGGAGAAGGGGCCGGGAGGTTGTTTATTTTAAGCAAGAGGTGTGCCATGGCAGTGGGGAAAGAGCATGATTTTGGACAGCTGCTGAATATACAGCTCAGGATATTACACAATTAAAGGAAGTAATATCAACATCAAAATACACTGCTGAGGTATTTTGATCCAAATATTACTTGAAAGGATTTATCTACTTCAGACTTTGTAAATCAGGACAAGGACATTTATATTAGTCATGTGCAATTGAAGAACATTGATAAATTTATGTACAACTTCTCTTGATTTTAGTATGACAACATTTTTTGTTAAATTAAGTTAAAGGGTGGTCTTTTTTGTTGTTGTTTTTTTTTTTTCCTGAGTAAGGCTTCCTCTCTGACCAGATAATATATATGGGGTTTGGGCAGCATTCATTCAGGTTCTATTAATATATGTTTATCTTAGATGCAGGAAGAGCTTCATCACCCAGACTTGATGTAAGAAACACATAAGTGAATATTCTCTAGAAGCTAAGGACAGCATGATGATAAATTTCTCATAGTCTCTTGATGATTTACTGTTCTGCCTGAGGTTTTTTTATGTTTATATTTTTTTCCTGTGATATATATTTACCCAGAAATTTGAAAAAGTGTGGACGATTTTTGGTGTTTATTTTTGCAATTCTCTAAAGAAAGGGTAAAGATATTTATATGTATATATAGTCCTTGAAAAGCTCTAGGTAGTATAAATGGAATCCCACACTCAGCTGGGGATTGAAAAAAAATTATCTGTGAAAGAACACTAAACCCGGGTAGAGATGTAGATTTTCTGTATGAAAGGTAATTTTGTAGAATTTCTCCGGGTTAGGAGAGGTGCTGTGCATAGCTGCCCCATCAATACTGCATTTAGGTTCTGCTCTGAGACTCCTCCACTGCCTTCCCCTTATGGATTTGTGGTATGATTTAAATTAAAAATGGAATCTGCTAACTCCATCCAAAATGCCACCTTTGCTTTGGCTGCCCAGGAGGAAAGAGAATAAAACATACTCGTGTTTTATCTTCTGATACATTAGTTTCTCTATTTCTATGGTGACTATGAAGCTGGAGCTAGATAAGCTGAGCAGGGGTTTTTTTTTTGGACATTTAAAGCAACCAATAAGGGGTGAAATGATGCAGCAACTGCATTGTCCATTGTATCTGGAAGTGTTTCCACTAAGCCTGGAGTACACTGACCTGTGATCACTCTATTCTGTTCAGTCAAAGGTGGTAGAGAAAAAGAAATCCACCTTCAAAAGCTGGAAATGCCAGCGTGAGAGTTGTGTACCATCCTTTAGTTACATAAAATTAAAATCTCCTGCTTGCATAATACGAAGTAGTTTAAATTCCATATTAGTATAGCCTGTCTTTCAAAGTAGACAGTTCAGGATGTGTTAATTACTGGGGCACTTAGGGATCCAGTCAGAGGCCTCAGCACCCCAACTCTGTCAGTGACAATGTCAGCTCATCACGTGCTGCTGGTTTTGCCTGACTGATGGAATTGTGGACATGATTCAAAGGCAGCTTTTATGGATAATTTTATCATTTGCTTCTTTTGCAGCTTGTCTTTCAAAACATGCAGCACAACAGTAAACTTTCAGTCATTCTGACATCACTGCACGAAAAATACCAATTTTGTCATTACTGTGCTGACTAAGCACAGGTATGTGCTTGGTGATTTACAGCACAAATATGGACTCTTTCACACATTTGGAATCCCTGAAGTGTCTGGAGGGTGGGCACTAATTCCACCAAACCCCTCAGTAGGTTTCAGACTTAGATTTCTGATTTTCCTAGGTAGCAGCCTGGCTAGTTAAGTGGACAAAAATGCACGACTAAATGAAAGAGGAAGAATTATTCTTTGGCATTTCTGGCCACTAATTGAGAAAGAAGATGAGCAGATGGAGTTTTGTGCAACTGCCACGAGCCAGAACCTCTGTTATAAATGCTTTCACTCTGCTGGGATATAGAAGCTAAATCTTCATTAATGATTTAATTGGAATAAAGACTCCACCTGTAACTCCAGGCTGCATCAAATGGAATATTAGAAAGTAAACTAAATACATAGAAAGTGAAATCCTGAAAACAGCTTTTGAAATTGAAAGGAAGTCAGGGTGCTTAATGTGTTTACTGCCTTAGCTTTCTGAAAAATGTCATCAAGACTGTGAGGTAACTCAGAGGGAAATACAGTCTTATTTGGCCAAATGTATTGCTTCATAATTTTTTTGAAAGTTTGTGTAGAGTTCAACTATCAGTTTAACTTTTGGTAATATTTCATGCTGAATTTGCACTGACATAAAAAAAGTAAAGTGAAAGACGAGAAAATGAATTTCCATTAGCTGTTTTCTCTTGGTGTTTTAATGCTACTAAGCCTAAAAGATGGCATTTTTCTCTTCTGTGTACTAACTTAATACTTTCATAAGACAGGTTTCATTGAGAATAACTGCAGCGTTTTTTAATAAAGATTGCTTTTAAGGAAAACAAATTTAAAGATTCAAGTAAAAAAGAAAGGCTTTGGATGCTTTGATCTTCTAAACTGCTAAGGCTGCTCAGCTTCTAACTTTAGATGGAAATGTTATCCGAAGCATATATTTGGGCTTACTCAGTCTTTCCATTTTGGGCTGTATTTTGTGGATGTCGATCACAGTAGCCTTATACATATAGACAACCTTAATCTCACAACATTGGGCAGTCCTTTGTGATACCACCAATGCTCTCCCTGATGCATTTTTAAGAAAAAAAAAAAATTTCAGTTCTGTTTTGTGTGCTAGGTTAAAATTTAAGCATTTAGTTTGGTAATTCAGTATGGGATCAAAATATCCAAGAGTGCTTGCTTCTGCAATAGCTGTGTTCATTTTCTAAGACATTTTTCTCCAAATAGTCTATTTTTCACTCCCTCTTGATTTACTGAACTTTCATCTGCTTGGTCTACACTTGCCTTTGTTTTGGAAAGTTCCATAACAAGCATCCAGCTGACTCCATGACTTACTGTGTAAGAATGTGAGGAAAAGTTCATTTTCTGCTCTTCAGAATATGTTGGCACTTTTTTTGTGTGTTACATAAGACTAAAAGCCTCTCTTAAAGCATCAGGCTCAGCAGGAGGCAGGAGTATGAGTAATCTTCACTTTGTCTTGGTTTTGAAATAACAAAGCCATACAAACCTGATAATACCTGTTGTGGGAGCCTGGCAATATGGTCATTCACTTGACATCAGAGAGAGAAACAAGCACAAAAATGCTGTTAATTTTTCTTAAGTGCTGGAGAGAAACTGAAATATTTTTCTTCATGCAGTTATTGACTGTTTTCACTTATATAAACTCCTCTTTCACACTGTCTGCTTAAAACTATGTACAATTTAATAGTAATTTCATTTAGTCTTCCTCAGAGCTAAGGATTGATGGGATGATGTAACAAGGAGTACAGGCAGTGCATTTCTCAGCATGAGTTTGGGGTGGCTTCCCGATGGGAGTGCTGAAAGTGTGTTAATGTGGACAGAACTGAGGTATCTGTTAAGCACCTCCAGTCATGTAATAATTCTTTCACTGAAAACTGCTGTGAATTCAGTGAAGTGAGACCTGGTAAAGAGAGATAATAACTTGTTCAATAAGAGGGGAAGGATATTCCTGCATATTGCTGGAAAAAAGAAGGTCAGTGGGAACTCTGTAGCATCTCATCACATAGAATTGCCTTTTGCACATCGTGAAAAATCAGCTGAGCCCTCACATGAATTGCAGGATAAACCCAAATGATTGGCTCACCATTGTGTACATGCAGATATTTCCTCTTTGTTGACTCACATTCAGTTGTGGAATAACTAGAAAATTCTGCTGGAAATTGACCAGCCATCATTAGGGAAGGTTCTTAGCTTTCATTACCAAATCTTTAAATTATAAAGTAGTTATTAAACAACACTCACCTCTAATATTCTATAAAATAAAGGGTTTTTTTTCCTGTTTACTTTCATTCAAAAGTTACCATCTGGATCTTTCAGGTATAGTGAACTCATTTATTTTGAAGTTCTGATGAGGCACATGCTGAGGGTCTTTATATTGTTGGAATTATACCTTAATGCACAGAACAAGAAATCTGCTTACAGAGCTAAAATTGTATCTGTCAGACTTCTAGACAAGAAACAAAACCATTAATGCTGGGAGATAACTGCATAATATTGCCTGAGCAGTCTCAGACTCACTGTGTATCTTTAGCAGGATAAGAATAATGAATCTTTTCAGTTTTTGTTGTATTATTCCTAAAGGTATTTGTTCTACTAAATATTTGGCTTCCTAAGACTCTCTGGTGCTATTAATAGTGCTATTATCTGGCACTGCCTGGATATTGTTCTTTCAAGTGCCTTCTAGGGCTTGTATTTCCAGAAGTTTAAACCTGTGGAGCTGGATCAGTAAGAACAAGGGCAAAATGCAAAAAAAAGTGAACTTCAGTGTCATAAAAGACAAATAGAAAATAGAGCTTCTGCAAATTATTATATTTTGCAGTGAAACAAGCAGAGCCCCTTTTAGTTTCCATAAACCTTGGTTTCCCAGCTTTTTTTTTTTTTTTTTTCCCCTGACTTTCCTCTCTCTGAAGACAGGGAAATCTGGGTTCTTACTACAGAGACATAAAAATGCCTGCTAGGTTAAATTTAGTGCCACATGCAGCTCTTTATTCTTTTTCCAGCAATGTGCAGAACCAAATGTATTGGAAGTGGGTAGAGGTAGTCTAGCAAAGAGACTGGCCCAATGTGTTACTCTTTGCTTGCTGTAGTATCTTTTTTTGCTTCACAAAAAGATTTTGAACATCACAAGTTTGGGTTTTTTTTAAAATTGAAATACGAAGAAAGGCATAAAAAGAGATACTGAGAAAGACTGGCATTTATAACTGAGTTTTACAAATTCAGCTAACATTGCTGCAATAACAGGGTAAAGCAACTGCATATAATTTCTGCTTCCTGTGCTATGCTTCCATCACAATGCACAGAAATTGAATTGGGACACAAGCACTCAAGTAACAGCATGTCTGGACTGTGAACAATTGCCTATCTAGGCAAATCTGACTGCAAAGGAAGATGAATGATGCCTAGTAAAATGGGAAACTCAGTAATTCACAGAATAACCCAGTCAGAATAACTAAAATGCTGAAAACCCCAAGGCAAAGCAAAAACCCAAAAGATGAACAACGAAGAAATTTAGAGTAGGAAACATGAAAAGAATGGCTTTAATTTTGATTATTCTTCATCAGGCTTCAATACCAGATATGATTTATTAATGCACACTGCACTTGGTGGAGAATAAAGCCAATAGGGAAGAAAATACCACATGAGGATAAATTTCAATCATGTTTTCATGATAATCTGAATCCAGCAAGTCCTCCAGGTGGGGCAAGTAGTGAAACTAGCTCAAAAGAAAAAATCTTTTTGAGTGCCAAGAAAAAGATAGTCTAACTATTGCTGAGCATATAATATCTCATTATAATATTTCCTATATGGTCATTACTTCAAAGACCCCTGGGGATTGTGACAGTGTGTGTGTGCCATCTCCTCTGGTCCTAACAAATGGAATTATCTTTATCTACTAGTGACTACCTAACTAGAATTTTGCAGTTTGTGCAGTGGCTGTGTTGGAATGATGAAATATCTGTCAGTTATTTACATAGAGTCATAGAGTCACACCACCTTTTTTTCACTGTCTGCAGATTGCAAGGAAGAGCTATAAAGAAAATAATCACAGCTTAAATTTTGGAAGTTATATTTAAGTGCTATCCTATAGATGGCAATATAGTGTAAAACTTAATTAAAAACTTACTGCAAGAGATTCAGTGGCAGTTAAAAAGAAGAAATATTTTTTTCCTTTTTACATGATCTCCTTGTTTATCCCCTTTGAGCATAGCTGATTATTTGAAATAGGGTAGTCTTTATGCATTAAAATGAAGTATTTGTGAAATACAATTTTTTTTGAAAATTGCCTATTCCTTTTATTTCTTTCAATGATCTCCTAAAACAGGAAAAAAAAATTTCTTCCATGAGGCCTCTAAAAGTACACATTCAAGACAAAAATAACACTGAAGTTGGCCATATCTGATATCTAGTTTTGATAAAACTGGAGGCCCCAATGTCTTCTAAAGAAGATATTGAAATTAGTATGGAAGTGGTAACTGTTGGGAGTAAAGATAAATTTCTGAGCACTCTGAAATTTCAGTCTTGGTGTTGAGGGGGTAGGACAGAGGCCCTGGGAATCCATATGATACATGAAAGAAACTTTGTATACACTGCTAGAAGTCTGAATGGCTAAAAAAATTCAAATGGAATATTTTTTGAGGGATTTCTTGCTACCTGTTGATTACAGAAAGCTGAAAATTTGGATAAAAGTGTTTTGTAATATGAATAAAACTTGCTGAAACATGAATATTTGAGGCTTTTGATTCTGAATTCTTACCTTGCAGCATCTGTTCTGTAATGCACAATGTGTTGGAACAAATGTTCATAAAGTCCTGTGTTACTTCTACTACCTCTGTTTCCATTTCTAATTTTAATTTTTTTTTTTGTCAGTCCTTTGCATGTTACTCTAAACTGTTTGGTGAAATAGTTGCCTTTCATGTTTCATTCTTAACACATCTTAGATAGAATTTAAGTACCTTTCTATAACATTCATCATGAAAAATACCTGAGTGTTTGTCTTTGTATTTGTTAATCCCAGTTTAAGAGAACAAAAAAAAGCCAAGCCAACACAACAAAAACCTCTCCAAAACCAAAAACCAACAGCCAAAATCAAACAAAATATTTTGTCTTCTACTTTTTTATTATTTTACAAAGCATACCATATATCAGGGGAGAACATGTCTTTTAAGAAACAGTGAAACCAAATTTCTAAATGTTTCTGTATTTTTATAAGATGTTTACATATTTAGAAGTAATTTTATCAACTATTGAAATAACTCATGATTCACTAATATGATCAGCGTAACTCATATTCTGTCCTGTCACTTTGTTCTTTTACAGACAGGAAAAACCTATTTAAACAGGTGATCTTAAGCAGCAAATATCTAAAGAGTTAAATGTGCTCATTTCCTGTTGTCAAATCACCTGAGGTATAATTGAATTTCAAGTATAAGTTGAGACTTCATTAGCAAAGCTTCCTGAAAAGCTATTTATATCAGCTATGTAAAATTAATGACTTTTATGACACATTTATCTTTTCCCCCCATGTTACTGCTGTATATTTAGATGTTCCTTGGCTGTGAGCATAGGCAGCTGTCATGGTTTAAACCCAGGTGACAACTGAGTGCCACACAGCAGCTCATGCAGCCCCAGTGGGATGTGGGGGAGAATTGGGAAAATAGGTAAAGTGCTTGTGTTAAGAACAGTTTGATGGCTGAAATAAACCAAAACAATATAATAATATTAATTGTGATGAAAAGGAAGACAATGAAAAGAGAGAGAAAAAAGTAAAGCCTAAGAAAGGCAAGTGATGCACAATTGCTCATCATCCACTGACAGAAGCCCAGCCTGCCCCTTACCAGTTTATAGACTGGACATGTTGTTCCAAGGTGTGGAATATCCCTTTGACCAGTCCAGGTCAGCTGTCCCAGTCATGCACCCTCCTGGTTTCTGGTGCACCTGCTCCTGTGCCAGAGCAGGGGAACTGAAAAGTCCTTGATTGAGAGCAAGAACTGCTTAGCAACAATTAAACATCGGTGTGTTTTTGACATTATTCTCACCCTCAATCTACAACACAGCACTGTACCAGCTACTAGGAAGAAAATTAATTCCATCCCAGTTGAAACCAGGACAACATCAAAAATTACCTCATTTTTTGGGCCCAATATCCCTGATGTTGGTTATCTAACACCTGCTGGTTTGTCATGGTGAACCAGTAGAACTGACCAGCCAGGCTACCCCCCTGCTGCATTTGAAGTAAATTTTCCTTCAGAAGTTCAGAAGTATCTGAACTTAATGTATTCTTTTAGGGAGAAAGGAGACAGTCACAAAGGATGTGAATATTTTGCAGAGACTTGAATGAATAGAAGTTAAAAACGCAGGCTGGGCTTTTACGGGAAAAAGGGGTAAAGTGGGTGACATTTCTGCCCTGACTGAGGTATTTCTGCCCTGACTTGAGAGAGGAAAGGGCTGTTAGGGTTTAGGATTTCCCTCCCCATTGAGTAAGATGAGCAACAGAAAGACCCTTGATTTCTCCCTCTCCCCCATTCTCAGCACAGACCATCAGGCTATTTCCTTAAGTGATCTTTATGTTTTATGTATCTGTATGTTTGTTTTCTTTCTCTTTCTCCTTTTCTTATAGGTGTCATTCTCTAGTGGACAACAAATTCTGAGTAGCTCCCTTTCTCATTTCTTATTTGATTAGCATAGGTGTCTTCTCTAGTGAAATACTGTAAAAAGATCTACATCTGGAAACGTTAAAAAACCCCAACCAATAAAAACCCAAAAAGAATTTGTTAAGATGCAATAACACTGCCTTACAATGTTAACCTTGATAATAAAATGAATAATATTGAGAAAAGGAAGACCTGATAGGGACTGTTCCATTACTTGTATTAACTTTCAGCCAGGAAATGTTTACCCATATAGTTGCATTAAAATATGTTGAATATTTCACTTAAAGGTAAGCCAGTTATGCAGATGTTAATCATGGTACCATCAGGCCATGGTTGCACACTGAGATGAAAATACCAAAATTCACTAAATACATGTTAAAAACTTCTGAAAACAACTGTTTTTTCTCTGAGTGTAGGAATGCTAGAGGGTTTTTTATTACAGAGAATATTAATGACACTAGAATCGGGACTAAATATGTTCCTTGATATTTTAAACAACAACCATTCTAGGAATAGACACAAAAGGTCCAGTTTTAACATTAAACTTTTTCTATATTATTTGATTATCTTTACTTTTTTATTTTTCCCCTGATACTTTTCAAATGACTCTTCCTTTATTCTCTGATCCCCTTTATGTTTTTGTTCTGGCCCCAGCCCTTTTATCAATTTGTTACACTTCAATGCCTATGAGTTCTGTTTTACTCCTGTTCAAAGGACCCTCATTTTGATCTGGAAGGGAGGGAGGAGAATAAAGAGAGGTTTCCTTTCAGTTTTAAAAACTTACTGATAGGAGATCTGAGAGCTTCAAACAAGCCTCTTTTACCATTCTTTGCAGCTAGTTTTCTTCTGATCTCACATAGCAATGATCTTTCTTTCCCTCCTTCTTTTCTCCTCTGTGTATATCTGTCAAATGGATGAAGAATCTGTCTATCCCTCATCTGTTGTTCCTCCATTTTCCAACAGGCTCCTCATTTATTGCCCTGAGGATGTGATGTAGTTAAACTGCAACAACCAAGAACAAGCACTTTGTGTTTAACATTCCTTACTTTTGGTTATATAAAGTTTCCCAAGGTTTGGAGGAAGAAATAAGAATCATCTCTGTACCCTTTTTATTGTGAAATCCCAGTTTTGAGTCCTCCATCCCCATGATCGGTTTGGTACTTCTCTTTCTGAAGAAACGTTTGTCATTCCACAGAGAATCTGCATCCTGGGTGAGAGGAAAACCTGGAAAATTATCAAAAAGATGTGAGATAATGGCAGTGTTGCATTACTTTTTTTTTGTCCCTTTATTTTTTTTCCTTTTTTTTTCCCTCCTACTCCACAGTCCTGTTTGGATTTACTTCCAGATAAAGTGGAAGAAAGTTTGTGTGCACTGAAAGGTCTGACAAATAAATTTGGTGGGCAGAGTAGCAATCAGTAAGCTTAGAAAATTTAAATGTTGTCGGCTTTCAGTTTCATAATTTCAGAAACTCAGATGTCAAAAGTGATAAAATGTTCAATATTTTAAGTCTCTGACAACAAGCCACCTGTGATTTAACAAATGAGCCAGCAATGTTTGGGGAGAGTGTAGTGTATCTTTAAAACACAAATACTGAGGAAAAAAAAAAAATAACCTTCTTTTCCCCTGCATTTGCTGTTTCTATTCCCTTTAGAAGTCATTACAGCTAATTACCAACAAGGATTAGTGATTTCAGTAGGTTATTCTTACAATGTGTCATTTTGAACTAAACTCTGAACAAATGCAATCATCTAAAAGAGAAAACAGAGATTAATCAGCTAATAGTGAAAGAAACTTGATTACACAAAAGTGGCAAAGCATAAAACCCCTTGCATTTGCAACCTATAAAATATTAATTAAAATAATTAAGATTAGGGAGTGGTGCCTGTAAGGTTCTTTGTTCCCTACTCCACTTTTATTTTAGAAATCTCTTGATTTGCTTTACTTGAAGAGACACTTGAACTGTGTCAATCACCCACTGAACCAGTCTGAGATAATCTGAGCTCTGTTGTTCTTAGCTCCTGTGATAATGCCTTGGAAGATACGATCTGGGACTTGGTTGCTTTCTCTCATTTTCGATTTTGCAGGGATTTTAGTGGTAATACTGTGAGGAGATGAGAACAGCACCAGGTGAGAAAAGAGATTTCCTGCGGATGAGGGCAGCGAGACAAATCCAATTGTTTTTTAAGGATCATTACGCAGATATTAACACAAATTTCACCTAAGTTCACAGCAACAGAAAATAAAATGCTGTACTCAACTGAAGAAACAAACATTGTTTTATTCATTGTCCTCTAATATCTTACTGTAAATGCATAGTTTCTTTTCTGGTAATTATATAACTTAGATTTTGTCATTTCATGAGGAGACAACAAGCAGTAAAATATCCTATAAGTTCTAGAATAAGAAAACTGTAGGAAAGAACTGTAAATGTTTTACAAGTATAGAACAGAGGGGAAAAAAGAAAAGGAAATTGTGTTGTGTGATGTTGTGCAGGAGTGATGACACAGAAGCTTCTAGTAGATAAGATAAGATAAATGGAGATATTTTCTTCAGGTGTTTTCTGTCCGTTGCTTCTTCTAATCCACTTTAGGCAAAAGTCTCTTGACGGTGAATGTTTTAAGTCTATAAATTATGTGTAGTTCTCTATAGTTAAAACAAACAAACAAACAAACACAACTCCCCCCAAACCCAAAACCACCACCACCACCAACCCCACCCAGAAAACAACATAAAAACCAACTAAAAAAACACCCCAAACAAACCAAAACCAAAAAAAACCCTAACAAAACAAAAAACCCTCAAAAAAAGGACAAAATATTATCCAGATCCCTTTTCTTCTATATTCATTAACAAGACAATACTAAAATATGGTAGAGTCTCCCCATTCAACTCCATTAGTGTTTATTGAGACCCTTCCAATCAATTTTTCTCACTGAGCTGTTCATGTCGAAGACTAAAAATTATTAATTACAAAGTTATCGATAAGTAATTTAATCTTTTTAATTAATAGAGACAAATATTGCATTGTTTCAATGTTAAGATATTTGTTTGTAGAAACATTGATGTGCTGATGATCTTCACAGTGAATTTGTTTTCATATCTGTTGGAGTTTGTTTTTTTCTTAAGGAATTTCTTCTCCTCACACAACAGAGCTGGAGAATTAAGCTTCTCCCCCATTTTTTATATCTTCCCCCTCTCCCTTTAAAAAAAGTTTAACATTTATTTATTTATTTACCTACTTATTTATTAATGATGGAATAGCCTTTGTGGAATTTGCATGCTTTTAATATGTAAATTTTTAAATTTAGATTACCCCACCCAGGATTTTGTTCCCCCTCTCTCTTGTAACATTATTATTGATGTGTAATGGAAATTTAAAGTGGCCCAAACACTTTTAGTTCAGCTGCCCAAGCAGGCACAAAGTGAGATATTTGGGGGTGTTCTGTGCAGGGCTGATGGTCCTTGTGGGCCCTTTCCAGCTCAGGATATTCTATGAGTCTACCTTATGAAAAAAAAAAAATCGTTCCAGGGATAAGCAGGTTTGGTTTTGATTCTCCTTGCACCTCTTTTCTTGAATATTGATACTTTTTCTTATTTCTGTATTTATTAGGCAGTTTACACTGGTTTTTTTGGTTTTTTCTTAATAGTATATTACTGCTTATGCAGGAACTTTTATACTGGAGATAAACAGTCTGATTCTGACATCACCTGCAGAGAACCAGTGTAAATCAGTTTGGAATTAGGTTGTAGGGAAAGATCACTTGATCCTGTGGACTTAATCAGCTACATTTTAGCTAATTAGTGTACCCCCTAAATGGGTTTAGGAACAAATTACTGGCTGTCCCAGATGAGAAGCTATCATGATGTCTTGCTTGGTATTACACATAGTACCACTTTATTACAGAAACCTGTTCTGTTTAGATGAACAGTACATTGGTATTTATCAGAAAATTTAGGAGAAAGCCCTTGTGTCTGATCTGAAAAGTAATTCTTTTAACTTAAGATTTTTTAACATAAATCATTGAGCAAAGTGAAAGTTTTTTCACCTCTTTTCTATCTTTTCTCCTATACTCAGAGAGTGACTCTGGCTCGAATCAGTGGTCACTTTCTGTGTGCAGGAGCTCAGCCAGTGACGCTCAGCATGTCAAAAGGAACACATCCACTCATCCTATCACCTCCACAACTTCTGGAGTGCCTTCCCAGAAAAGCCTGTGGTCAGGGAAATGAAACCTCACAGGTTTTTTGAAGTAGGAAAGAATTAGGGTTTTGTTCATGGAAGCTTTACTTTCTGATGCCTGGTTGTTTGGTCCAGGAACTAGTTAGAAAGGAGATGAAATGGGCTTTGAAGAGAGTTACAGTCATGATAACCACATCCTAAAAAACCACTTCAGGGTAGCAGATGTGAGTGGGTGAAAGTGCTTTCAGTGACTAACAAGGTAGCCAGAAAAAAGCCATTTTTTTCCCATTTTGGAGGGTGCTGTAGAGAGGATAGGCTGAGATTTGACTAAGTTATGCTTTGAGGACAAAACAAATAAATTTACTCTTGTAAACTGTGCTAACTTTATACATTTGCATACAGATTTTCCTCTTTGAAGACTGGTCATGCAGTTGAAATGCAATGAGCAACAGACAAACAGCTCAGATTGAAGTTCTGTTCAAATCCTCGTAATGGGATGAACAGGTGAAAAGGGCAAACCCATAAGAGAAAGGAAGAGCAGGAATGCAGAAACAAGCCCTAATAGACTCCCCATGGATGTTCAAAACCTAAGTATCTTTAAACTCTCATTATCTTGGCCTACTGAGGTCTTTTGGAGCCCTGGTCTGGGGTGAATACTGTGCCCATATAGCTGGATAAGCTAACTGGTGGTTGATCTATTACTGGGTCACCCACAGGCCCATTTCAGCTGATTTTTTTCCTAAATCTGCTGCTGTCAGCCATGCGTGCCCCCAAAGAACAGCATTTGTTAACTTTACCAATACTTATTCTCCCTGCACAGGGGTGAATCAAGAAGTGAAAAATCTACAAAATCTCTATAGAAATTCTAACTATTTATTATTAACAAATACCTTAAAACAGGCTTACTTAAAGTGCTATAAAAGACAACAAATGCTGGCATTTTATTGATTGCAAAATGGAAAAAAAACCACCTTGGGCAATGCTAAACAGGAAGTTTTCACTAACAGTTAAAAAACTAATTTGCTGTAGTGCAATGCAATCTCCAAATCCCTATCCTCCTCTGGTGATTGATCATTCTTCACCCCATGGCTGGCTGAACAATTACTGATCTTTTTAATTTGGTCAGCAGGATGCTTCCTTGCTGTATCTGGGGATGCAAGACTTTGTAGCAGAACACATTGCCACGCCTCTGTAAATCAAAAAATACGTTACCTAGCTCCCTGAACACAAGGGGCTCAGGTTTATAAGTGCCATTACTGAAAAAGTTAATCCATGGCAACAAACATGGGGACTTCACATGCCATTTACCTGTCACCATTCACCCTCCAATGCACTCTGGTAACATCATTTTAGCACAACATTTTAATGGAAAGGGATTTTAAAGTTGCAGCCAAATCTGTAGCATTTTCCACTTTCACAAATATTTGATGTTTACTTTGCTTTTATCTCTCTCTCTGTCTTTCTGTTCATCTTTAGCAGTGAAAAGTAAAGAATGGCCAAGGCAGTGACCTGAGCCTCACCAAGAACGATGTTAGATTAAGAAATATGTTTGTTTTACATTGTAGTGCATCGGATTTTGCTTTAATGTCTCACACTCTGTGCCCTCCTATTGGGGTTTGGATTTCTTTCCTTTGTTTTTTCTTAAGGAATTTTTTTCTCCTCTAAGTTGCTAGGGAACTAATAGTTGGGTACTTAAGAGAATAAAAGAAGGTGGCCAAACAGGGAGAGATCTCTGTCTTCTTAGGGGGACAGAGATAAGGTGAGATTTGGGCTGGTAAAAGACAAGGCTCGGGCAGCTGCAGCTTCCTCTCTCTCTCAGCATTCAGAGCAGGACGGTTTGGAGCTGCTGCTTGCTGAAGGGATTCACTGCCAGCATGGAGCTACTTTTTCTTTCTGCTGTGAGTTCTCTCTCTCCCTGCTCTGCGGGGAGCTGCCCCATCCTTCCTCACTCCTCCGCTTCTCTGGCAGGCTCCGAGTTTCTGCCACACTGTACCCCTTGCCTGCTGAGACATCCTGCTGTCCTAGCTCGCTGTTTCCGAGGTTCCTGCTGCGGCACCGACATCGCTGCCCCGAGGGTTTGTGAAGCAAAGCCTCTCCTCCATCCCTCCCTGCCCTGAGCTCAGCTGCCAGTCCCTCGTGTCACCTGGGCTGGCGCCACAGCGCCCTCTGCAGCCGCGGGGGAATCATCGCACCCGCCCTGCCCAAAGGGAGCCACCAGCGCCCCTGCCGGCTGTGACTGGAACTGCACCGAAGGGAAAAGTGCCTGAGGCCGAGCAGGCCGGTACTGGGTTTGTGCTTCTGGTTGTGGTTAATGCCATGGTGGTTGTTGTTGTTTGTTAGCTTTATTTTACATATTAGTAAAGAACTGTTATTCCTATCCTAGTATCTTTGCCTGAGAGCCCCTTGATTTTGAAATAATAATTCAGAGGGAAGAGGGTTGTATTTTCCATTCCAAGGGAGGCTCCTGCCTTCCTTATCAGACACCTGTCTCTCAAAGCAGGACACGTCATCATGCCCTCTGCTGAAGCTCTAAAGGAATCTCTGCAGTTCTACAAATTCCAAATATTTTTTAATGTGTCCTGCTTCCTACAAACAGTTTAAGCTTGTGGATTTAGGGATTCCCTATTTCAATGAGTGACTGAGATTACTCTGAACACTTCTCTTAAGTTTTGATCTCTTTCCAGATGAGCTGTCTTTGACTTGGAAGTGTGGTTGTCTTGCTCACTGGGTCATGCCTACCTTTCCCCTCTGCCCTGACAATCTGTCAGTTTTGTGTTGATATCTCTGTTTCTCTATTTACACCCTCTCTGCTGTCCCTTTTTAGAACTTAATTCAGCTTCTCCTTTCCCTGTTTCATCTCACTTTAGACCAACTATTTTTTTGTTTACTGCAAGGCATAACAACTTGATATGATAGAATATATACAGTGGTGTTTTTTTTGTATCTTACCCAGCTTGGGTTATGCTAAGAACAATATTGAGCACATTTATACAATTTGAAATAATTGCACAGAGATTATCTAATTAATCAGCACAGGGGGTAAATGAAGAAAGAATTATAATTTATTTTTTAAATAGAATGAAAGCTGAAGTGATTCATTCAAGTTCTATAAAGAGGTGGGGTAATGGTAGGTAGAGGTCTTGCAGCTATTTTTATTTTTTGAGAAATCAGCTTATAATTATTTTTGAGACTCAGAGTATTTTAGTAGCTTCCTATATAAATGTATTTCTCATTACAATATCAGTGGTGTTTTAGCTGAGCACCTATGAGGCATAAATATTTTCTATAATTATGCCTGTAAGCAACTAATGCAAAAATTACTGGATAGACCAGACTCACCTTGATATGAAGAAAATTTAGGCTATGCCAGTACAGGCTGATTGTATAAACAACAACATATAAATTGATTGATTCTAGTTTTTGCTTTTGTTGAGAGCTATCATCTTTATCACTCAGTATGGCACAACCACTGCTTTAAAAAAAAAAAAAAAAAGTTCAGAAAAATCTAACTACATTTCAATCTAGGGCATTGATGGAAGAAAAAAATGAAGGAAAAGAAAGTTATTACAAAGGGTTATAAAGTAAAGCAAGCTGTTTTCCCTCGCCATTCCCTGTGCTACTATTTCAGGACAGTAAAACATTTCATAAACTTTAATCAAAATTGGTTAGTTTTACATGAACATGTAAGAAAAAGTACAAAGTTTTATGCAGATTTCTGCCTGAAGGCATAAAGCAGTACCTGGTATCCCCAGAGCAGCACTGCATTCTTGAAAGGTTGTGGAAAATTACTCTTCACTACCATTTTGCTGCAAAATAATGTTTTCGGCATCTTCCTAAATGTAGTAGTTTGTGAAATTACTAAAACTTATTTTTTTTTAATATCCACTTTGGATTCTATCCAATTAATCCAGTATATGTAGTCTCAGTTTGTGTGAGTGAACATTGTATTTGCTCCAGCCTACAACTGAAGTACTAATCAAAACAATGTGGAGAAGTGGGCCCAGGACAGACTCATCTAGAACTCTGCTTAAAATGCTTTGCAGGTTGACAGCAAGCTGTTGGTTACTGCACATATATTAAGTTTTGTGCACATTTTTTATCTTCATCAACCCCAAATTTCCCAGTTTACTCATGAGAGTGTCCCGAGGGACGGCATCAAGTGCATAGCTAAAGTCAAGACAGATTGTCTCTAATGTCTCCCCCTTATCTGCCAGACCCATTATCCTGTCTTGAAAGGAAATTGGATCGTTTTGATGAGATTTGTTCTTGACAGATCCATGTTAGCTGCTTTTTATCACATTTACTATCCTGTAGATGCTTTTAAATTGACTCTTGAGCAATTTTTCCCCTCATTTTGGAAATACCCATGAAGTTTGCCCTTCACCAGTCCTTTAGAAAGTTCCTTTTATATCTTCACCAAATTCTTGAAAATAGGCTTTCATAACTCACAGATTTCATTGACTGGTTTCCTGTGTACCCCTGGGTGAACTGAATCAGGTCCTGTCAGCTTGGATGAATTTAATTTATCCAAGTATTCTTTGCAGTTTCCTTTTTTTTCCTTCCTTTTTTTTTTCTCTTTTAACACTGTGTCCTATTCATCATCAATTCTGCTCTAATTCTGCTCTAATGCACAGAATTATTTAAACTAATGACTGATACACTCTTTTAGAGATTTACATGCATGTATTATAAACATCCCATTGTATATGTACAACCCATTTTATTAATATTATTAATGTTCATCCTATTTAAACCCTCAAGATGAGCTTTACAAGGCATTTGAATTATTTTCAAATCATACAGTTACATGTAGGAACAAGGAAATTGCATTACTGGGGAAATTACAGTTATGAAATCTGTCTTTGATCTAATAGCAGGTGACAATATATTTTAAGCAGGGTGCAGTGGAAGAGATGATAAACCCTTCATCCCCAAAACCTTTTCAGGAGTAACCGAAAAGTAAGTTTAATTCTGAGCATGTGATTTTTTAAAATCAAAACACAATTTATTTTCAATGTTTGATTCTGTTAATTGTAAAGATGGATTCTTCTTGAACTTAGGTAAAATGTTGACTATTTGGATTTAAACTTTAGCTTTATCTTTATTGTGTGTATTTTTTTTTTTTAATATCCAAGCAGTATTTGCAGTGATTTAAAAATTTTGGGATAGTTTTTGCTTCTGAAGACAAATAGTGGAAAGAACTTTGTAATGTGTTGTCTTGTGGGATTTTTTTTTCTTTGTTTTCTATATGCAGAAGGGATTTTTATCTCTGTGTGGGTCTCCAATTCAGATGCATTCTCTATTGCTCAATTTAGACAAACCGTTTGTTACTATGGATTTTGAAAATTGCTCAATTTTCCAAGCTCGTACAAGAATCTCCCCCTCCAACCCAAGCCAGTTTTTCAACATTTCTTATCCAGTATGCAATGCATCATTTCTCTTAATGGTATCAAGGAGAGTGTGCAGTGCTCCTAAGAGTCCCACAGATACTATATGGAACAATCAAAATCCTCAAGGACAATTTGTGTGCAGCCAATACTGACTCAGCAGAGTTCAAGGCATCTTTTAAAACTACATTATAATCACTGTTTATTCTGAGCACAATGGCTTTCAAAGGCAACATAATTTGGGGAGGATGTCTATGGCTTTGTAGTGTTATCTAAAATTTTCAAGACAGGTATGTAGTCTGGAATGCAGAATGGATGTGCGAATTTAAGCCTCATTACTCTGGGCACAGATCTAAAAGTAATGCTTACGTGTTTGTAGGTGGAAAGTTTCTTGCCCTGAATTTACTCTGGCGTATCTGTGCAGTGTAATTTTTTGAAAAGTATCTTTTTATTGCAGCCCAGAAAGGCCCCTGAGAAGAGAAAGCAGTAGAAACATCTCTTCCCTCACGGAGTTTTGTCTTTCACTGGTGAAAAACTCAACAGCAGCACATTGCCTAAGCTGCAGGAAGATTAATGATAATATTGCCAGCCTCAGCAGTGACAATTTAGGAGGAAAATTCTCCTAAGTGTTTTGAAGGACTCTTTTGTGATTAGCAACTATTTCGATTAAAATAGAGAGATGAGCCATCACATTTCAGTGCCTTTAACACATTCCTGTGTTTAAGCTCTCTAAGTATTTCTGGAATCATACCTGACTGTGAATAATCATCTTGCTACTTTCCCCACATGCTTTGTATGCTGTAAACTGACCCAGCAAAGGCCTTTGCTTGGCCTGAACTCCCTGTGCCAGGAAATGACCCTGTTCATTTGGTACATCTATTCAGCTTTTGTATTTCTAGCTGATTAGGTCAGAATGGGGTCTTCCTGAGAAAGGTGAATTCTTCTGCTTTGCACCACATCCAGAACTTTGTAGATTTGTTTTCATTAGATACAACTAGAAAAAAGCCTGAATGTTTTGGTCTGCAAGTGGTGACTGGCTGGAGAAAGATGTAGGTGAGAGATGCAGATTTAAGTCTTGACTCAGAAAGATCTGGAATATGATATTTTGTCTGAGATACAGAAGGGTGTTTAATCCATGTGTTTCTAAATCATTTTAAGTAAGGAACCTGAACTTGGTGTTCACCCAGTCTAGGGTATGTTTTATTTTTTATAGTGTCTTTCACACATTTTTGCCTGGCAATCAATATGTGCTATTGAAAGAGAAATATTGCAGCTCTGGTGAAATATCCCCATGGCAGAAATGGTTCTGTCAGTATTTTCTCCTTATTTGTCAGCAGTCCTGCATTCTGTTGGAGATCCTGGCTGTAGAACAACTGACGAGATTCTGCATCCTATGTCAGGCTTTGACTGCAGCCTGTTTTACAAATTCACAACTCTCAACAGTCAGTTTTGAGTGCTTAAGTAGTGAGATAGAGACCTCTGAAATATTGAGAATCCCAAAAATTTAGGGATGTGTTTGCTAAGAGAGGGAGAGAGTGAATATCTGTATTCTTGTTGAAATAATAGTATGGTAGGCTAAAACATTTTTCGTGTAAATGCTGATATTTAAATTTTTTATTTCATATTCTACTTAAAAGGTATGCAGTACTTGCAAGCTGATAAGTGGTGCACTTGTCTTAAGTGACATATCACTAAGGGCATTTTAAATTTCATGTGCAGTGGTTTCCTTCCCTTTTCTAGATGGGGAAAGTGGCTGTCCATGGATACATACTCTGGCATTCCTTTTAATGTCTGTGTATGTACTTCTACAGATTAATTCACTTATGTTCTGCATAGTGGGAGTGCATGCCCAACCTACAGCATGGCAGATCTAAATATAGGATATTTTCACCTTGCTTTTGGTTCAACATACTTCTGGAAATTGTACCCTTGGCTCTCATTGTTTGTCGAACTTATCTTCTGGGAGGTAGAGCCCTTCACATTCACTCACTTACTCTCTGAAAAATGAGCAGAAAGTTTTTTGAATAACCAGCTATCCCTTAGAATTAGAGAGTTCAATTTCCCCCACAATTGCATGCTGTTCATTTCCAGTGTAGCAGCCAAAATTACAGGTTTACCTTGCCTTTTATATGCAAAATATAAGTTGTGTATCAAATCCAGTGAAATACTCATGGATGTAATGAGTGTTAAGAGGAGTACTCAGGAGCCAGAAAATGTGAGGGGATTTTTCAATTGGGATGTAAATAATACAGGTCTAAGAATGAGAATAAGAAACAGAATTGCCTAAAACTCATATTTTTTTCGATTGATCTCTTTTTTTATTACTATTTTTTTCAATCCTTGAAACTTGGAGAAGCCATTTTGTGTTATTGGTTCATTTGCGACATTGAGACTTTTGTATAACATTATATACTTAGAAAAAACAATTAGGTTAAATTCTTGTTGACATATTGTCCTTGTCAGTTCTGCTTTCACCTTTATCTTCTGCAAATTAGATGGAGTAGAAATAAATATTTATACAGTGAGACCAATGGCAGATACTTGCTGTTTGTACACACAAGTCTGTCATCACATTTAAGAATGTTTTCCCTGAAAAGCATAATGGGTGGCTGCTATAAACATAGAGTTTTAGAAACACACAGGAAGAGAAAATAGAACCCTTCTCATAACTCCATCCATCAAGATTGATCCTTCCCCCCCCTCCCCCACTTTTTTTAATGCTATTTGCTTTTTTAAACTGGACACCAGCTTTTACTGCAGTATGAGAATTTGTGATACTATATCAAACAATATATTTCTCTATCTTTCCCTTACTGTTGTCTTTTATAAAATTACTTTGTTAAAAAAAATCCATGGAAGAGAAAGAATAAACTTCAGTTTATGAAAATAGTGTTTTACATCAAGACAAAGTTCAACCTTCTCAACTAATTGAAAGTCGGTTCTTGAATATGGAACACGAGTGACTGTAAGTGTTGGACTCATTCTGCCACACTGATTATGTGGAATATTGTTGGATAAGATGTCTGGAGATGGGGCTGCTGTGTCTTTTTGTAAGGGATAATGGAGAGTAAAAATTGATAAGAAGATAGCTACATACAGAATGTAATTTGAAGTTTAGATATTATGACTATGTTACAATTCACAAATATAATTTTTAAAATGGAAATGCCTATATTTAACACTCCTTTTTATTCACTAAGTGTCCAATAAAGATTAGGGTGTGATTGCCTGGAGGAGCTCTCTTTTTGCACACCTCACTGCATTGCACAATTGTGCTGTTGGGACAGACAGGTCTTGGAATGATCCAGGGGTGTCACAAAAATGTGGAAATAGCTTTAATTTAATTTCTACGCAACTTGTGATAAACGTGAGCCCAGGGAGGGAAAAAAAGTGTTTTCTTATCCATAAGCTACATAGAGAAAAGTTAATATTCTTAATATACCTAATATATCAATTATAATTTTTAACATATGGCATGTAATTGATATTTAACTGTTCCAAATTTCACCTAGAACAAAGTTACAAGGACATGTAACTCTGGAAAGCTCCAAGTCCTTCCTGAAAATTTAAAAGTTATTTTCATCTGGGCAGAAAGCAGACCCATGAGTTTTCTAGCACATCCCTCCTGTATAAACATCTTGGAAGAGTTATGTATGTGAAAAGCAAGAATAAGAATTACTGACCAAACTCCACTATGAAAATGCAAGCATTATCAAAATGATTCAATAGTGTCTTTCTTAGTGTCTTTCTGAGTGAAGGAGAAGCTCATGTACCTGAAATTGTGTTTCAAATGAAGTGTGTTCCTTGGCTGTTCCCATCACCTTCATCCATTTACTTCTGTGATTTTAGAAAGATCTTAACTAAGAAATTTTCTGTTTGCCAAGCAACAAATTCCAAGATGAAAATTAAGAGTCCTTAACCTCTTTGTCTTTAATTCCACCTCTATACCCATCAACAGCTTCAAGCTCTTTAAGAAGCAATTTGTATTCTTTTCAATACTGTCACATTTTCAAAAGTGACTTAGGAGCCCCAGGGCAAGATTTTTCCTGTTTTGATTTCAAAGAGAGACAAGTCTCTGAGCTTTTTGAAATTCTTGCTATATCTTCAGGTGAAAAAGAATTTGGAAGCATTAATTTAGGTATCTTTTTAAAAGTTAATGCAGAGATCCAAAATGACTTGTTACATTTCTAAAATGAAGCACAACAATCTTCTAAATAGCTCATTTTGCCTATTAAGTATTTTCTATTTTTGTATAGAAAATGTTTCAACAGAGTGATAATTGAAATTCTCTAAAAAATAGGATTTAAATTATGAATGAGGCTGTTAGGGAAGACAGCTATTTAAAATAGGAGACAGTTACTGAAATGTTGTTGAAAAATGCACTATAAACTGTGAAGGACTTCACAGAAATAATATTAGGGCACGTTTGTGTCAGGTAGAAGAAGGCCAGAGGCTGGAACTGATATATTATAAAAGACAGTATTTATGGCTCATTAGATAAAGTCACAATTCAATGTGGTGTTCAAACACATGATGCTGATGGGGGAAAACACATGTAATTAATCAGGCAGACAATTAAGAGAAAAACCAGATCTAAAGTTGACTGTGTAAAAGTTTGTCACTGGAAACACTGACTTCTTCCTATTTCAGCTGGAGAGAATTAGGGTGTGTGAAAACCATGGGATGGACCAGCCACGTATTTCAGACCAGCAGTGGCAAAGGAATAGTGTCACAAAAGGGTTGATGTTTCTGCATTTTTACCAAAATTTTCTGCCTCGAGTCCCATAGGCCCTATTGAGCTGGATACTTTTTGTTGTTGTATGTTTGTAAAATACCTACAAAAGAAAAAGACAAAGGCGTTAAAGGGGCACAGAAGGCCAATGGGATGCAGAAGAGCAAGGGCAGGGCTGTACATGTGAGGCTGCGAATCTCCAGTTAGTTGTGTCAGCAAGGAGAGATGCACTGCCTTGTCTGCCTTGTTCCATCCTCCCAGTGGTATGGCTGACCACCCAAAATTTATGCTTTGAGCCTTTGCCTGGGATGTTTAGCATCTGCTCAGGAAAAGTGAGGAAAAATGCATTGTTCCATATAGGAAATCCTGGGGGAAAAAGCTCCTTTCTGGCTGCTGCATTTGATATCAAGTATTCATTACTGCTGCAGCCTTTCTCTTTGTCAGGCCTGTCATGTTTGTACTTATTACTGAGGTTATTTTTGAACATTAATTGGCAGTTTAAGTAACCTTGTCCAATGCTCTTTTGCTGCTTCTTTTCCCTCGGTTGCTTTTCTTTTCACATTCTCTACACTTCCAATAAATATTTCAAATTCAGTTGTTGCTTTTTATTGCACTTTGGTCACAGAAGACAGAGAGCTTGGCTTAATCTGCTCTCTGGAATGTAGATAAGCCAAAAAGAAAAAAAAAAAAAAAAAAAGCAGAGAATTCCTGGGTCAATGATTTAGGGAATAATGACATAAATACCATACTGCAAAATGTCTTCTGTAACTAGCTTCAGTCAGTCTACAATGGCGAATTTTGATTTTTTTGGCAACATGTTAATTTATTTTTTAAAAAGGCAATGGAATTATCAGAGGAGGAGGGAATTGTTATGCACTGGAAAAAGAGAGTACAATAAGGATTACTTTCCTTTTTGACATGCTTTTAAAGATATGTTTAATATCTTTAAGTAATTTTTGGCCTTTTTCTTGTTGTTACATTGTTAGAAAATTAAGCAACAAAACTCACAAGTATATGTGGTATTTTGCAAGAGGACAGAAAGGCATGCATGGAGACATGAATGACTTTGGTGTGCCTTGCTCCAGGATTCAGGAGCAGGAGGTGCAAGTCTACAATGCTGGGTGCAAAGGGTTGCTGTTGCAACAGAGCTGTTGGGCTGCCACCAGTGCAGCAACACCAAAATAACCTTAGCCCATATCCTCATTAACTTCCTTTTCATCTTCCTGAATTAGTATCTTTACATTCTCCAACAAAATCACTCTTTTCAGTAACAATTTAGTAGGCTTATTAAAAGAAGTGGCTTTCCCCCTTACCCCTCATCTCACATTCCTGTTTCCTCAGATGCATTTTTACCTGAGGAACATCAAACATTACATCCTCACACTCTCTACAACAATGGTCAGTCCTTATTTTCATTTGTTATTGACTTCTTATTTGTCAGAAAATTTTTTTCACATATTTTTAGATTAGGGAATGTATTTGAACTTTAATATATGCATAACTTAAGTGACTTTTTAAATTGCAGTCTTTATGCCTGGTAACTTTTAGAAATGCAAAAAGGGCTCGGATGTAATTACTGTAATTGTCAAATTATACACAATTTGGAAAGCACAAGACAATGAAAAGAAGAATGATACAGTAAATCACCAAACAGTAGCTCTGGATGTATTTAGTGAGATGATATTCTGATTATCATATCATTTGTTGCATCTCAATGCAAAATATGCACCAAAGATTCCGTCCCAGGCAGAAACTGTGACTGTGTTTGGTTCTTGTGTAAAGGAAGGACAGTCCCTTGTGTTTAAAAAAATCTGAAATATGTTACTAAGCTCATCCATTAAGTACTCAGGAATAGTAATGAGATATGTGTAGATGAAAATTAATAATAATAATAATAATAAAATCATAATTGCTGGTTCAGTGTTCGGGAGGTACACAGAGTTCCAATGAGCTTACAGTGACACAGTGGATTGCTGTTTTTTGTCTTGTTCACTCCATTACTGGCATTTTAAGGCTTCAAAGGACCAGGAAATTTTAAAATGGCATTGAGAGTTAGACACTCCTGATGCTATTGTCATGTGATGCTCTTTTTCATGGATAATTAGCGTGTGTTTGCTTTAATCAGATTGCTTTGATGAGGCTGGTGCTGGGGAGGTTAGTGATGATATGATCATTCAAGCTCACTTAAATTTACAAAATTTAAAAAAATCCTCTGTGTGCCTAAATCCAGACAGTCCAGACAAATAGATGTAGTGGGAGAGATCACCCTGGAGAAGATCTATAAACCAATTGAGTTGAATTCAAATTTTTACGTGTTTTCTATTATCCTACTATGTGCTGTGCCACACTGACCTTGATCTGCAAACTCAGGAGCTGGGATTCTCCTCTTGCCTGTTCCAATTCAAAACCTTTGCTGCCTGCATTTTTCTACCCAACTAGTGCAACCCTCTGCAGCTAGAGTACCAATTGATCTTTTCTGATGTGGAAGTGCTGTTCAGGCTTCCAATTTTCCCAAAAGTAGTTTTGTGAGTCAATTCTCACCACACTGTTATGTGAATTGAATGAATAGAGCAAAAAGAGAAAAGAGACCCTCAGTGAAGTTAGTAGTCTGCCTGCAGATGTAGGACTCTGATATCCTTGTGTTATAATGCAGGTCGTTTCCTGGGGATTGTCTGATATTTGTCATATTCACATGCCAGTGTGATCAATTATGAATCAGCTGCAAGCACCTCATGGTGATAGGGTGCACAGACAGAATTTTCTTTCATTCTTTGATGAGAAGAGGAATCAAGACACTACTTATGTGTGAGGCAGAAACCTTGATATTGCCCTGAATGGTTGCAGTAAGCTGCAAAAAGGAAGTTTGTGCTGTGAAATAGGGGGGGAAACCCTCTGGATATCACCATTATCAGCTGTGTGTGATTGTGTTGAGATCACTGTTGTAGGATAATGGAAAGCTTGATGCTGTACAATTACGTGTAAATAAACTCAATATGCTATGACATGAATGATTGCTCTATGTCAGCACTGTAACAGGGGAAATGATGAGGCTGCTTTGCCATTGTGAACAAAGACTGACATAGGCTAAGAAAATGAAGGCAAAAGCTCCAAATGTGAAAACAGAAAACAGTTTAAGCATAAGAGAAAAAAATAGCAAGATAGAGTAAAAACCAATTTTACTGCACAGGAGACATTTTAAAAACAATTGCTGCACTTCATGATTAATGAAACCCCAGAATTCTGCATAGTAAGAAGTGATGCTGGAACAACAGGCACTTAGTTGACATATCATCATCGGAGAGATGTGAAACAATGCCATGAGTCTAGCTATATTAATTATAGGACTACATATATCCTATATGAATATTTCCTACCTAAATCCTTTAACCTAGTTTGTAAGAATATTTTACTTAAAGAACAATTATCAGATTCTCCAAGAAAACATAAATAATTGTTTTGAGAGAAGGCCTTTCGTATTTTCTAGGACACAAAATTTGTGGAGTTATTTTTGATTTGTTGTTGTTTGTTTGTTTTTTATGGGGGCTGTTCTGTTTTATTTGGGGGGGAGGTTGCTTGGTTTATCATATTATGCTTGGTTTGGGTCTTTTTGAGGGGAGGGGAGATTTCTTCTGCTTAAATGCTAATTTGAAAAGTTTTTAAAAATAGGTTTCTATCTTTCTATGCCTTCTGTTTGATAATATATCCACACTGTAAGGAATAAAGATTAACATCTCTGGGGGTGTAACCAAACTTGTAAAAAGTTTGGAATGAAATATGATGTACTTAGGAATTTGTTAGGAGGAGTTTGTGATCAGCCCCACACACAGAAGGATGGTTCTACATCCTCTATCTGTACTGTGTGCTTCTGACCTTTGTTCAATCACTGTTAAATTCTAATTTTCTGGTAAATAACTTACTAGTTCAGACTTGAAATTCTCCTTTGCCACCTAAACAACACAACATGCTTTTATACAGAATCACTTAATTTTGCTTAGGATTTATTCTGCTTCAGCTTTGGAGAAGGATGTTCACTAATCCAAGCCCTCTGAATGTAAAGGATGGAGCCTTGCTCTACAGAGACTACACCTGAGTGGCAGCTGCATTGCTAAACCATGTTAATATGGTTGGAGAGCAGGAAGGCTTTGTCAAACACTGGGCAAATGATTTCTGTTTGCTAGCAATTGCAGCTCTGCCATGTTTTCCTCTTCATTTCCATTCTGATCTTCGTGAATTCTCAGGTTTAATATGACACTGTCATCTGCAGTGGCACGATTTCCTAGGCAAAGGTGCAAAATATGGTGGAGATACTGTGCAAACTTTTGAAAACATTGTGTGCAGGACAGCCAATTTATTTTTGTTTCATAGTTTCTTTGCTGATAGCTGCAATAACTTGATAACATGATGTCTGACTCTTTCTTCTTGAGGAAGAAAGAGTCAGACAGCTTGAAATAATATTAAACTTTTTTAGCTCCTTCTGAAAGAGAAAAGAACTGTGGCATGCTATGAAAAACAAAAAATCCATAAGCAGCATCATGTCTTCCAAGAGGAAAAATTCACTAAAATGTAGACGTCTGAAGGCAGTCTGCTGGTCTCTTGTGCTGAATTCTCAAAGTGAGAGGCCAAGAAGAGCAGAACACTCTGGTTACTAGTGTCTGGAAAAGTCCCTCTGTAATTCTGTAATCCTTAACAAAAGAGTTTTTGAGTACTGAAGAGGTACTTGCACAAAGCTGGTTTCACGTCACCTTCACACCCAAATAGGAACTTTAGAGCATCACTTCTGTAGTAACATCAATAAAAATGGGTTCAGATGTAATTTCTTGTTCCTTGTCTATCTGTACAGATTGCAAGCTCTTTCTACTTATATTTAGTCATTCCACAGTGTTGTTTCCAGAGCAGAAATTCTCCAAATGGCAGATATGGCCCACCAGGGCAGCCCATCCTACAGGGATAAGTCACTGCTGATAATGACTTGAAATAGTTCATTCAAACTAAGCAACCCAAGTTACTTTACAAGGCTGCTCTAATGTCAATGTTTTCACAGAAAGTTTGATTTTTTGTTTTCTTACTTGATATGGTCAGACATATTGTCAAGTTAACAGTTTTCTGACAGTCATCATTTCTCAAGCAGTGGGAAAATCTTTCTATAGCAAGCTGTAACAGATTGCTAAATATCATCTTTTAGCTGATGTTTATTCAGTGCTAGAAATGTCTATTATAGGCAGTGATTTTTTTATCTGTAGAACTGCCGTAAATCCCGTCTCATATTTCTCTCCATTGTATGGTTCTCTGATCTCTTAAGACAATGGTAGTGAATATAAAAAATTCTCAAGTATATATTATCCCCTTATTTCATTTTTTGATCCAAGCATTAACTGGAAGGCTGCTGAAAATACTTAGTTGAGTGAACAAAGCCAGTAGTTGAATACAATTTTACAGTTATTATGCTCTAATAATTTCTTTCTTAAGCAACAAGGCATGGTTTATAAAATAGTAATTTATAGTTAACATGGTTTAAGCATGAGGTCAAAAGCCAAGTGTCATCGACAGTGCCATGGATGAATTATTACATCGTCATTCAAACTCTGAAGCTACTTGCGTGATCATAATCTGATTATTAAAAAGAATGAAAAGCATATTCATCAATGTACTTAGTTTCTTTTTAAAGCATAATGCTCATGGAAATATGCATTCCATTATACCATCTTGCAATATGGAAATTTTTTCTATCTCATTCATTCTATTAGAAATAGTTGGACAAACCTTGTCTAAGGTTTGTCCAACTACTTCTAATGGAATGAATGAGATAGAAAAAATTCAGAATATAAACAAAAATAAGAATTTGTGAGACATAATTTTAAAATTTTAGTAGTACCTCATTAGTAGGAATAAGTAGATAGGCCCAAGGACAATAAAACAATTTGTTCCTTCTTGATTATTTCTGCATCCTGATCTGGATTCTCCTCCCTTAGAGATGAATGAAAAGTCAGCCATCCTCTCTGATTTACGTAGCAGTGAGTCTACTATGCATTTGCTTTGTTGAAAGGTTCAAAACATTTTCCAAATGATTCCAAGGAAGCTAAGATTCCTCCTGTTTGAAATAGGTGTTATCTCGGTCCTACTTCATAAGGAACCTGGAAAATAATTGTAGGAAATATCAGTGACTTCTTTTTTTTTCTGTTTGGTACAGTAACTATCAGATGTCAACTTCAAGCTGACGTGTGTTGAAATGAGGGTGGGTCCACCAGAGATATTTGAAGCAACTAAAGGAAGATTAACTTCAGAACCTGGAAAATGTCAAGGGAAAAAGGTCTCTAGAAAATTCCTGGCCTTAGAGCGTTTGATAATGGTCATTGGTGCATAGGATTTTGCACTTTAAGAGAGAAAGAAAGATCTTATGTGGAAAGTTTTCTTCCTGTATTTGAGTAGTAACTATAGTGGCAACAGAGCGAGCACATGGGTATAAACAACAAGTAAGTTTTCTGCAGCCAGTCAAATGATGTAACTTTATTTTTGGATTGTAATTAGAAGAGGACTCCTTGACAAAATGGAAAAAACTAAGAGAGATTGCTCAGCTACACCTACATGTATTATCTTGCAGGGAAAGCTCTACTCATAGACTTCAGGTGCTATGGGTAATGTGCAGCATTTGTAACCTAATTTTGAATAATCAGAAGAAAATCCCTGTCATGATGATTTCATTGAAACTGTGATATCACTTCAAAGAATTTAGTTGCCAATGAAGATGAAGCAAGTAGTTAGCATTCTAATTTTGGTGTTAGAGGAAGGGGGAGAGAAGGAAGACATAAAGGATTTCTTATTAATGCTTAAAAATGCATATTTAGAAAGGAGTAAGGATCTTTATTCTATTAGGGAATGTTTGATAAAAAAAAAAAAAACAACTATGGTGAGAGCTTCAAGAATAAAGTTCTTGAAGCGGGAGATCTCTGTTTTAGTCAAGACTACTCATGAAACTAATTCTTGGTGTATGACTGATGAAGCTTTACTTTTCTGACATCTTTGCTCCTTATATAGATTTCTCTCCCTTTATCTGAGTGCTTCACGATAAATATCACAATCCTAGATTATTAATTTTAGGTGAGAATGAACTTTCATTTAAGCAATTTAATATATAAAATACTTCTTTTTGATGAAGTGGTGAATCTGCCCCTCCGTATCAGAAATATTAATGTGTTAAATATGTTAAGGGTTAAAAATATATGCATTTAACATCTTTCCAAAGGCTTGGTTTAGCTTTATATCTCTTTCTGTCTCATTAGCAGTACCATCCTAACCTTTCCCAATAACAATATCTTAATCCCTATTGAATTGCATACCCTAGGCTTGCTCTCATGGCTTTAAAGTGTGCGAGGAAAAAAAGTCTCAGATTCAGTGCCAGTTATGCTGGTATCAGATTGATCCTCTACAGATTAGCTGCTAGCTGAGAAGTTCCTAGAGCACAGCGGTTTCTGAATATGCACACAAAATGCATTTAGCACTGGAAGAAGTTTGTGGAATATGATAATTAATAGAATGAGGTGTAATCAGATGCCACAATAGCTACTCACTATTGATGTGCTCACAAGAAGATTAAAAAGGGCAAGCCACAGAGGTTTACAGGAGGCAGGGCAGATATCCTCTAACAGGAAGGAATCTTCCCATTACATCATTAATAAAAACACCTGTGTTTTAAGAGCAAAACACAGTGTCAATGAAGTGGACCTAAGATGAAGGTGCCAGCTGATGTGAAAAAAAAAATTGCTTTACAGATTTTTGCTTTGTATCCTCTAAGGATCTGGCCATCCATGTCTTTACATGTGTACCTACCTTAAAAAAAGCACAAAGCTGAAGTAAAATAGTATTTATCTTCAGGGGTACAACAGCCATAATGTTTGAGAGGATTAGAACTGCGGGGGTTAGTTTTGACTCTTTCACTTTGATGTTCAAGGTCCCTCTCCTCTGCTCCCCACCACCTGCTCAGGATTTACACATGCTAAATTCTAATCCAAATGGATTTCAAAGGATCTGTATTAGTGCAAAGTTGTTCAGAGTGCATTGGAAGTAGTGATAACTTGAGACAAAATCCCTCCAAACAAACAAACAAGCCCACAAAACTAAAAAAAAAAAAGGCACCAAAAAAACCCAAAGACGAAATTGGAACTAAAAGATTTGATGTAAGGCAAATAAAACCCACTAAGAGCAGCACTTCAGATCCTGTTATCTAATTAGCCTATCTTTTTATTCCTTCCCTTATTTTTGGCACTGCGGGTGTCGGTAGCTGGAGGTACAGCTGAACATCCAACACTTTGTTTTCTTCTTTGTTTTATATGTGGCAATTGGACAGACAGTCCCAAAGGGTTCCTTTTTATTATGGATTATTCCCAGTGAACACCTTGGCTGTAAGCACTCTGTGACAGCAAGGTTATTGTAAAATGGCTTTTTTTCCCATTTGAAGTAGAACTGTAATACCGAGAATAACTTTTATGAGGCCTTGTGGGAATCTTGTTCTTTATGAAACTCAGTGATTATCTTCAGAGGCTGGAATAAATGTCCCTGTGAACTTTTTAAAAATAAAAAAGGGGGAAAAGAAAGGAGAGTATTTGCAGCTCTAAGGGTCAGGTACCCTATTAGATATAGTTTATCAGATTCCCTGGCCCAACTCTCACCTTAAAGTAAGGTTAAACATGCCAAGGGACTGCTCTGAAGAGCAGAGAATCTGGAGGGCAAGCAGTATTTTCATCAGTTCCCTCAGTCAAAGTGAAGGGGTTTGAAAGGGCCTGTCCAGTCTGGTGAATCAGCAAACGTTTATGGTACTGGTGCCACAGCCAGGAGTTCAGTTTCTGGGACCATGGAACGAGGCTTTTATGCTTTTGTAGGCACAGAGGCAGAAATCCTAGGGAACCCTGCTTCTTCTGAATCTGGGATGAAGTAGCTTCAGGAAGGTCTGTGGTCCCAAGTATTTTGAATGCGTGAGGATATCCAAATTCTCAGTTGGGCCCCTGACAGCAGTCATGAATGGGAGTTAAACATGATTCTTTTATATATTATCCAACCTTTCCTTCAAATCCATCCAGTTCCCCCCAGAAATGAATACTCATTCACAGTGATATGCATGGAAATCTGTTTCCCTCTTGTCTTACACACCTGAGATCTGAACAAAGCCTTTTTAACAGTAATGGAGAATTATCTCTGCTGGTAGGTGAAACAAATCTGAATCCAAGTCCTTATGGCCCTCCCATCCCTGTGGTTCACCAGAAGTAGAATCCAAGTCAAATATTTCAGAAAATAAAGACATGGGTTGTGTAAGAGCAATGCAAGAAGAGCCTTTGAGAGATATAACCTTTGAGGGAGGGTACAGCAATTTCATTGTCATGCAGCTCATCAGCATGTGCCTGAATGAAATGTTATCCTTGTAGCCCCTCTCCATTCTGTGTGAATGTATGAAAACTCCTAGGAAGTGAAGGACAATGCAGGGATAAAAAGAAATCGAATGTTACAAAACCAAGTTTCATTTCCCCTAGTGTTCACAAAGATTAATTGAAATACCACTCCAGAAAAAACAATGTGAGACCCTGAAAAGTAACTTCAGAAAAATAAATGCAGAAATGTTTATTTACAGGAGAAAAGATTTTTTCTTCTGATTAAATAACACACGTAAAAGAATACAAGGAAAAAGGTGGGAGATAAAAGGCCACTTACCTGAAAATATTTTAAACCTAGTGCTATGCTCACCTATTTTCTGGCACTGGAGAAAAATAAAATATTTGCTGAGTTGAGGAACATCACTGAGTTCAATGCTGAAAGAATATGCTGATGAGTCACAGAGTTTCAGGGCTGCAAAGGCAGGATGGTTAAACACCCAGTGGAGCACATTTTCAGAATACGCAGTTATACATAGATTTGCATTTTCATGGCAGATCTTAAAGAAGAGGGAAGGCAGACAGAGGAGCGAATGTTAACACTATTGACCAGAAAATTTAATGAATTTTATTTTTTGTTTAATTTTTAAGTGAAGCATTTATTCCTTTCTTTTTAAATATAACAAAAACAGTGGGGTAATATCTATCTATGAAAGGCATTGACAGTAATTAGAGTTGGGCAACAGTAATTCATTTACATGCTGAGAGTAAGTCATGGAGCCTCTCAAACCTGTTCTACTCCATGCAGAAATTCTGATTTACAAATTTTATCATGAGAACAGTCACTTCTCTCTCATTTTATTTTAACAAGTCAGATAGGAAAGGAGTCACCAGCCTGAGAGTCTAGATAGCAATGCAGTTTGTGTTGTGCCCAGGCTGGTGAATGTTGTTGTGCTCATTTCTTCCAGGACTGCTTCTCCCTGCTCACTCAAAGCAGTTTTCCTGGCTGCAGCCTCAGTTATATCCCATTGAATTCAATGCATTTTAGTGCGACACTGAAATTTAAGCATCTGCTAAAAAGTCTGAGGATCAGTGTGTTTCAAGCCATCAATTCAGAGAGACTGAAACCCTTAAATCAGAGGAAAACTTTGTCAGCTTGTTCACTAGATGTAAGACTAAGAATATGGATTTCATGAGCTATTTGCAGCATGCACTGCTAAACAGCTGGTGTTTGTGCCATGCATTAGCTGTATAAGAGCAGCTCTCATCTGGAAGTTGCTGTAACATGAGCTTTTGGAAGAGAAAATGTGCTTTACATTGTATTCATTAGCACATAAGAGAGACAAGTTTGGCTATGAAACTTTGCAAGCAAGATACACACAAATCTAATCCTATAGATTTTGTTAGAGCTGGAATAAGGCAAAACTGTTCTCCACATCAGCTGCTGATAAACCTTGCTGCAGGCCTTGGGTGATGCATCATTGGTCACCCTCTGCATCCTCATATTTATGAGCTGATGAGACCCTAATTCATTGAGCCCTCAAGAGAGGGAGCCAGTGGTGCAGAAAGTGACTAAATTCTGCTGCTTTCTGACAGCACCAATCTCATTAGTCTCTTCTGTTGTTGGAGGAAGTGAAAAGAAGCAGAGAAACAGTGAAGAAAGACCATAAACTATAAATTATTCTTATGCTAGAAATAAAATGTTGGGTGTTCTAGAATATGTGGCATACTTTTTGCACTGTTTCTAACAAATGTGGAAGTTTGAAGTGATGTATCTGCTTTCTTAATAGGACTTGCACTTTGCAAGAATGAATCAGTCATGCGTATGTATTTCCTCAATGTCTAAGTCAGTGTAAGAGAGATTTTAGGTTCATGCTGTTTTAAAGGTAATCTATGAGACAGGTCAGTTTCTGAGGATTTCTATAGAGCCTCTGAAGAGAATCTTCCAATATTTTTGTTTGTTGCTCATTTTTTTTTTCTCTATTATGCCTGATTCTTTGTAAATTTTTATTTAGGTTATTTTTTTAAATGTAGATGCTCTTGATATTTTTTTTGTAATAGAGAGGTACCCATATAGAATTCTACAACATGATGTATTTTGTAGCATTGATTGGGAAATGCAAGTGAGCTTGCATTCAAGGAGTGAACGTGAGCTTGATCTCAATAATAACAATCACATTGCTCTATTCTCCAGTGTGTAAACCTTTCCTGAAAACTCTTTGTTTCTATTCTCTTTGTTTCTTTCAACCCTGTTAGGGCAACAAATATTCTCAAAACTACCATCCCAATTTAAGTTAATATATAGTGAAATTACTCCCTCTGTTTAGAGTGGATATGAGATGTACAGCTATAGATTATACTAAAATCATATGAGGAGAAATTTTTAGTATAAATGGGAATGTTGTTGGCCTTTGACCTCAATTTCAGGTTTGGAAATCACTTCCCTGTGAAGCATTGTAATTATTGCCATATTTTGGGATTTCATTGAAACACTTTTAACAGCAATAATATTATCAGAAGGTTAAACCGTGTGCTTCATTAGAAATTCCATCCAGAGATCATAGCAGTTTGTGTTAAAAATGTGTTTTAATAATCTCTTCACCACAACAAGGAGTCTCTTTTATATGCTGCCGCTAGCTAAAATGGCCTTTTTTCCACTCAGCTTTTAGCTGCTATGTGATATAAATTTGTTGCTCATTTCCATTAGGAGCAAACATAATATTTTGGCAAACTATTCTTACAGTTGAAACAATTTTTTTTTCAGTCAGCTGGTGCATTTGATTTGCCAAAGGTTGTGCACTTAGAATGGCTTTACATTTTAATTAGAGCTGCAGAAATCTGTTAGCTAACTCTGAACTCTGAATGAACACGAGTCTAAACATGTTTGGGAAAGCTCATGAATTTGCCTAATGAGCTGTCAGAAAGGTTCCATCAACAGTGTCACAAAACTTGTTTAAGGACCCTCCAGATGTACTCAAGAAGCTTGAAAGAACAATACAAAATGAGTGCCATTGGGCTTAATATTTCTGGAAAAGGTCTTTTGCTCCTGATACGGGGAGAATTAAAGGTCGTGCTCAAACATTTGCTTTGGAGGGGGTGTTTTTGAAATACGGGTTGTAAAACATAGCTATTAATGGCTTCACTGTTGTTTCTGGGAAAGACAATATGCTTATCTTTTTCTTTGCCAAAATACAAGGGTAGATAGGGCCTTTTCTATTCTCCCACAAGCACAGCACAGGGATTTGAAGAGCACATAAAAACCCAAGCTTCTTCGGGGGCTTCTCTGAAACAGAAAAACCATTGCAAGATGTAGAATTGTGACAGATGATAATTTTTTAATGGGTCAGCAAGTCGGCACTTCCTTGGTGCCACATGTAGCATTCTGTAAGAGGAAGAGTCTTTTTGACAATTTCTTCTCTGAAGGAACTGAGAGGCACAAGGTGATGATCTCCTCACAGGTCACTGACCTACAGTTCAAGTGGGAGTTCACAGAGAGCCAGTAAATCCTCTGCATTATTCACCAGGGTTATGGCACAGCATCCTTTTGGACTTACAGGGTATGTGGATGTCACTGTACAAGGTATACTCAGGAAGATGAGGCAGAGCAATCTGCTGATGGTAAAAGCCCTGTAAATCATTTATAACTGAAACTATTTGACCAGATAATACCTTGAGTTAAAAAAATAGGCTTCTGTTCTCTAACCATATGTCAGTAGTCTCACTGCTATCACAGACAGAAATATTCCAAGTTTGTAAGAAGAAATATATGTATAAATATTTAAAAGTGGGAAAGAAAGCACAGGAATAGCCTACCAGCATCAGAGGCAGTTCTGAAACAAATACACTGTACTTACTGCTGAAAGGGAACACTGGATATTGCAGAATCTTTTATACAGTGTAATTGCCAATGTAGCTTCCTTAAATCACACACAAAGATTTTCCTTCTGGCTAAAATTAAAAAAAAAACCAAAAAAACCAAACCAAACCAAACCAAACCAAAAAAAAACCACCCAAAAACGGAGGGGGGCAACAACTAGATGACTCAAGTTTTCTGGCCAGATTGAAAATGAACTAAAACTTCTTGGGAATTAGAGGGCTAAGTTCACCTTTCCTTACAGAACTAATGTAGAGACTGTGGTAACAAGGGTCATCTTCACATTTTTGGCAAATCTCAGGTATTCTGCATCTAAAATGTAATAAGTAATTGAGTAAGTGATGAAACTATATTGTGAGCTACATGTATAAAAATTAACTATTTATTTTCCAAATGTAAACAGCTTAATAACTCTTAATGATAATTGATTCACAGTAAAGATGGGCCTTTTTTCTTCACCATTCTTAAATGCGAAGGACAGATTTTTGTCTTATACTTAGCTTGCACAGTTTCCTCATGTGTTGGTAACATTGTTTCAATTAGGCAGAAGAAATCAGCGTTTCATTAAATGCCATCTACATATAAAATTACCTTCACCAAATCAGTAATGAATAAGTGCCCTCCTTTCAATTGAGAATGGGGGAATTTCAGTGGGCTACATGATGGGATTTAAGGAAAAACTGTTGTCATCTGGTGATTATGCCTCTGTATCTGTGTCATAATTGCATCCATAAAGTACTGAGATACTTCATTCCTCTCACAATAATCAAATGTCTGTTCTGTGGACTGACAGTACTGTGGATGCTCAGATATCCAGGCTGGCCAAGGTACTCTCTACACGTATTTTGTATGCAAGTGTGTACAGAAAAGGAGACATTTGTTACCTGACTTTTTATCACTAAAGGAAATAAAATTCACCACAAATAAATACATGGAGCATTGATGGAACTTGTATGTCTTAGATAAAAATGTTTCACGTCACTGTCTGTGTCTGCTGTGTTGAGAAGGAAGGGGAGAAGACTGCTTAAAGGCAGCTTTCAAAAGTGTCAAGAATATAATCTGAATACAAAGGATAAACCATGTTTATTGACTGTTATTAGATGGATAGATTGGTTTCATGACCTGCCTATCCTTTTTGAAGAGGTGATTAGCACTCCTTCCTGGGAGTATACTGTTAAAATAGTTTTTCTCACTTTAAAAGGATTAAGTAAGTCCAAGGGCTGCATTTTGGCCACAATAACCCCATTGCAGCATTACAGGCTGGGGATGGTGTGTCTGGACAGTGCCCTGGCAGAAAGGGACCTGGGGGTCCTGGTGGACAGCCCACTGAACATGAGCCAGCAGTGTGCCCAGGTGGCCAAGAAGGCCAATGGCTCCTGGCCTGGATCAGGAATGGTGGGGCCAGCAGGACCAGGGAGGTCATTGTCCTCCTGTACTCAGCACTGGTGAGGCCTCACCTCCAGTGCTGTGTCCAGTTCTGGGCCCCTCAGTTCAGGAAGGACCTTGAGACGCTTGAGTGCGTCCAGAGGAGGCAACAAGGCTGGTGAGGGGCTTGGAGCACAAGCCCTGTGAGGAACCACTGAGGGAACTGGGGTTGTTTAGCCTGTAGAAAAGGAGACTCAGAGGTGACCTTATCCCTCTCTACATCCCTGAAGGGTGGTTGTAGTCAGTGGGGGTTGGTCTCTTTCTCCAGGCAGCAACTGACAGAACGAGAGGACACAGCCTTAAGCTGCGCAAGGGTAAGTACAGGCTGGATATAAGGAAGAAGTTTTTTACAGAAAGAATGGTTAAATACTGGAATTGCCTACCCAGGGAGGTGGTGGAGTCACCATCCCTGAATGTGTTTAAAAAAAGACTGGACATGGCACTCGGTGGCATAGTTTAGTTGAGGTGTTAGGGCATGGGTTGGACTCGATCTTGAAAGTCTCGTCCAACCTGGTGATTTTGTGTGAAAAGGTATCTGACTGTTAACATTGTTTGCTCTAAAAGGTATGATGACAGTCTCTAGCCTGTAATTGCAGTTTGTGTTCATGCAGGCCAGAAAAGTTTCCTCTTTAATACAAATGGAAATCTAGACTGGGCAGTCAGGTATATTAGTCTCCCACAAATCATATTGATCAATGCTTTATATTTAGAAGTAGTTTCTGTTTTGCTTTCTTGCTCTTTCCAGGAAGATGCAAGGATTTCTTTTTTCTTTGATTCATCACTGTCATTTAGATCAATGTGATGAATTACTTTAATTTCAATAAGTGTGTGTATTTGGACCTGTTGCAGAACACCAGAATACATAACTGTATTATTTCTGAAAATATCATCTCTACCACTGGAAAATTTTGCTGCCCTGCTTTACCCATTAGGGAAAGCAATCTCAGAGTTCTCTTTGATTCTCTTTTTACAATACCCACATATGACTGTATACAAAATGGTAGGATGAAAATATTGAATTCCAATATAGAGTTGGGGATTTTGAGTGCAATTCTTTACTAGTAAGTGCAAAATACTGCATGCAGGGCAATTGAGTGGCAGTCCCTTGGCCTCTTGGTATCTTTTGGATACTCTGCTGTGCTCCATTTAGAACACACAGTGTTTCTAACATGTTTGCTGATTTATTAATGAAGGTTTGTCATCACTCGTGACATGGCACTGATTCATCTTTGTCCACTTTCATATTTTACACAGGAAAAAGGTATCACCCACTGACTTTAACAGCCTGACCCTCCCCTCAGATATGAAACCCAAATTAAAGTACCTTGCATGGGTCACCTGGTACAGCTTCAGTGCCAACAGCAGGTACAAAACCCCTATTCACAGAGATATCCCTATGCACTGCAAAGCATCATATCCCTATGATATCCAAAGCAAGATTTCAAAGAAGATTTAAAGACAAAGAGCAAGAAAGAGGCAACATAATGTTAAGAGTAAAAGAAAAAGGGTACTTGGCAACATTTCAACTATGATGTAGTTTTAAGGACAATAAAGCCTGTATTCCTATCTTCTCCATTTCTTTGTACTAAGTGGTGAGATACTCTTCTTGTAAAGTAATATCATTAAAAATATGTGGGATGGCGGGGGGGGGGTGAGTGGGTGTGGTTTTTTCTTGTTAATATAATGGCTGTGCATTAAGATGATATAAAACTGAAAACTGACTGTGCAGCCTAATCAGCCTAATTTAGTGTCCTGTCTCTGAGACAGGAGCTAAAAGAAGGAATGTCGAGTAAAAGAAAGGAAAATACTAACCCAAAATTATTAGGTACCAACTCTCCATGCTTTAAATACTGGCATATCTGCCTATGGCTTTAACAGGATAAGGGTTTTAAGAAGGTCGTATTTGGTTTTCATTGACAGTTTCAAGTGTTCATCTGAGAGAGTGTTCTGATAACCTTCATGGACTGATGAACACATCTGGTAACTATTCCTAAGGATCCTAATGGCTTAAATGAGTGGGAACTGATAAAACAATCTGTACTTCAAACAACTTTCTTCAAAATTCCTGACATACAGCTGTAACTATTGTTTACCCATTTTAGGAAATTAGAGGGTATAAGCTATGCTTCATTGGATTGTTGTTGCAGTTATAATTTTAAAAGCAGAGCAAATTAAGGTAATGAAGATCTCCCACTAACTGAATAGAACTGAAAGCTTTTCTGAGAAAAAAATCTTCCTTGACAGAGTTGATCATCTTGAAAACAGTTTCAGAGTTTGACTGTGTCTCTTTAATATATTTTGATATGTTTTGTAGACATATCGTACATCACGACTGTTGTGTTACTGTGACCATTTTTTAACTTAAATTTCTTAGCACTGTATTCCCATTAAGTTAGTAGTTATTATTTTGCATAACTTTTTTCACTTTCTTTCCAAGGTATCATTAAATTCTCTGGCTTTCCTCAGGCTAATGAGCATCTCAGCCAGAACTGTCACCGAGTTTAATAAGCACAAGGGGATGTTTTTCTTCTGTGAGTTTGTCTAGTCACTTTTTGAACTTAGGTAAAGTCTTGCTATCTGCACCAATCTCGAGGCAATTAATAATATTATGTGTGATTAAGTTCTGCCATTTCTTTAGTTTAAACCTTCCATCTAACCTTCCATCAGCTATTTCACACTGTAACTTATGAAGACATCTATCAGACACCTCAGCAATAATTTCTTTTTTATACTAGAAAGTCCTAGTCTGATTTCCCTTTTTTTCACTTTGATTGCAGGCAGATTGCTGGTCCACACACAACAATAACAAGGATTTTTTTTTGTTTGTTTTTAGAAATCCTTTCCTGAAACTAGGGTAATTTTGAATTTACAGCTATTTCCTCTTTCATGAGGCTTTCACTGCCTGTCTGCAGTTAGGACTCTCTTGCCTCTCAGTGAATTGCTCTTTTTGCTTTTTATATTTATCACCATGCACATTTTCCTGCTATTTTGTCACCAGATTGCTCAGTATTTTGAGGTCCTCTTGCAGTATTTTCTCAGCCAGGCCTCCTTTTTTAGCACTCTGAAATCCTTCAGTAGCATCAGTGAAAACACTTACACCTTTATCTACCTGTTTTTCTGTGTTCTTTGATGCTTTCTCCATATCAAATACATCTTTGTTTAAACCGTAGTCCTTTTTAAACCTTAGAAAAATCTACCAGTCCTCCAATTTCTGAAACAAAACCAGTTCTGCCAAGGCCAAATCCCTCTCTTGTTCAAGTATATACATCATGGTTATATAACGTTGGACAATCTTTTCTGAGGGTTGTGTCCTCATGTTTTCAAGACTTCCAGTGACACAGCATGCTGTGGTTGGATGAGCCAGTGCCTGGCGTGTTCCTGCAGTGTCCCTCATGGAGCCACTCAGGGCGTGCTTCATGCAGCACCTACGCTAACACGGGCCTACCCCTGCACATGGACTTGATGCCTTTTTCCTAGTGTTAGGAAAATGAAACTAAACACGGTTAAAGGGGTTGGGTTCTTTACCTCAGTATTTTAATCAGGATCCTGTTTGATGCATCCACTTCACCCAGGTGACACGTGACAAATGCACCCTCCCCGTCAGTCACACACACCAGTTCTAGACTTTACACATCACAGATCCAACAAGGGAGCCCAACAATAGGGCTGGGCTGGGCTCAGCTCGTTTACAGAATCTGTCCTGCCAGGAGACCTTGGGTTCCTGAGATAGTAGAAAGTTTGGTGTCCCTGGCTCTGCAGTTCTGGGGTGTTCAGTCTCAGGGCCTACAGGACACTTACAAAACACTAAGCACTAGACTAAGTAAAAGGTTACAAGTACCCATACTGATACTTGTGGATACACAGAACTGTGTAAAAGGGATATAAAAGAAAAGACAAAAATCATTCCGGCATCAGACTCAGGCAGCCACTGACACACTCTGAGGAGATCCTGGAGATGAAAAGACGGGAGGAATTACTGGCTTGCAATTCCAAGATATTTATTACCTCAGAAGGAGCAACACCAACGAGCCTCACGGAGAGGCAGTCACAGGGTTTTATCCTGTGGAGTTGAGGGGCGGGCAGAGCAGCACTGACCAATAGTCTGAGGGCTGGGGGTGGAGCCAGGATTGATTGACATAATCAGGGGCCAATGGGAGAGGGGAAGGAAAGGGGCGGGGACAGAGTGTCAGGAGCCCACGGGACACTGAGGGAGGGGAGCTCTGGGATAGGTTCGGTCTGGGGAGAGTGGATTTGGTCACTGCAACATTCCGGCTCTCACTCAGTTCAGTAACTACAGAATGAAAAAATATGAAACATTTATAAATGTAATGCTAGTTGTTGCAAATTCTTGACTGCTGCTGGGCTTGGAGGATAATTACTGTTTGGTGAGAATGGGAACACTGCAGCCTGAGTGCGGGAAGAGGCTGCGTTGCTTACCTCCAATAAGGCTTTGCTTATTACTCCTCCTAGATATTCTTTGTGTGAAGTTAATGAATAATTTCAAAGTTTCTTGATTTCTGCTTTATAGTGCAAACAAATGTGGTTGAATAACTGCCAAATAAGTGGTGCTTACTACCTAAATGGAACGTTTGAGCTGCCATCACTGAGGAATTTAATTTCATTCTTCGCTGACAAGTCCAGCAAAGTTTATTTGGCACTTTTTACTGTATATAATATGTGGGCAACGTGTGCTGTGTTTATAAGAGATGCACCACAGGATATGAAGTGTTACCGACCATTAGAGCCTCCATCAGTCACATCTGACATGGCATAAATCAAATAGAACAAATCCCATTTTTAGAATAAGAATTGTTTTGGCAAGTGCACTATCGCACAAACATTGTGTTGGAAAATTATTAGAAATAGAGCAAGTATTTGAAATTACACACATAAAACTGCAACTAAAACTGACAATAAATGTCAATGTAACAGTGTGCAGCCTTTGTTCCTGCAGAAACCCTGATGAGATTTTCAGTGAAGAAAATATAACAATGAATATAAATAGTAGAGTACAAACAAACCCACCAAAATTTAGACCCAGTTTGGGAGATGACACTAAGTTAATGTTTCTTATGTATTGGACTGTGCTGTTCAAGTATGAATCTTCTCTTGGTAGTGTGGGAATTCTCATGAATAAATTTGACAACTTTCTGTTTTCTAGACTTATCAGAAGACACTCTGTAGGTTTTGGCTGTACTTTATATATCAGATTGTGATATTTTTGGGAATTACTTTTTCAGTAGCATTTCCAGTTAAGAAAGGATAACTATTGTTTATGCAATTCACAGTAAAATTATGTGTTCTCAAAGAACTATAAATGTTCAGTCTTGCAGACCATGTTATTTGAGCAAAAAACCTCATCAGTATGTATGAGATATGATTGCCCACATAACTACAAAATGTAGTTACTTAGCTGACTTTTTTTGCCTTTCATGAACAACAAGTAATGACTTTTTTCAAAGCAGAGGAAAACTTTACCTTTCTTTTGCCACTGAGGGCAGACATCTTTTATCTACAACGACACATAGAAATACTTCAGAATGAAGTTGTAAATTTTCCTCATCTCTACTTTGTATGGATCTAGCTGATACTTTACATCCTCATGAACCTTTTTCTAGGATGACCATCTGGATCAAGTGAATGCACTTCCACGTGAATTACTGGTATTTCTGTATTTTTCCAAAGGCAGGGTGTCAATCTAAAATTTGATCAAAGAATAAAGGACATTATTATTGAACAATTTTCAGCTATTTGAGGGTTGAAGACTGAAGTTCAGTCAACTACATATGCAGAATGCAAAGCTTTGTGAATCAGCTTAGTTTTAGTGAGAGTGGTTTTGTATATAAGGGTTTTGGAGAAGGATATTTTACAAATGTAAATGGGTACAGCCAGCACTGTAATCAGCCTGTATGAAGAGTTTTCCTGTACAGATGAATAATTTTTTGGGTATAAGACGAGGCTTCAAATAAGATTGGTATGTTTACTGTAAATTTAAATAATATGGAAGCCACTTACGTATTTATTGAGCTATTCATTAAAAAGTTGAAAGTGCGGAAGCACTGACAGCTGGCTTTTATTATCGCAATGTATTTATGCATTTAGAAGTCAAAATCAACAGAAAATTTTTGTAATGGAAATGACATTTAATGCCATACAAACACATTTGTAGGTATAATTGAAAAAGACGAAAATATGAACAGAAAATGTGCATTGATGATAACATTAAAATAAATGAAAAACATTTAAAAATCAATGTTATTTTATACACTGAAGTATTTTTATAACCAGTTACAAAGACTAACTTTTTGATTTCAATATAGTAGTGGTAGCTAGTACAAACTCAGTCATGAAAGAGTATTTTTAAAAACTTGTGAAATTCCAATACATCAAAACACAATGAATGCTTAATTAAAAAGAAACACCCTCCCTCAAAAATACAGTGCCTGGCATATCAGGTAGTTAAGCCATTGATTTCAGGATTACAAGGAAAGATTCAACGCATGGCAGCATGTATTAAAGTACATTATTAACTACATAATTTTGTAGTATCTACTATGTAGAAAATAAAATATTAGTGCATATATAAGCACCTTAATATCTAGGTTTAGGATATAGATTGGGTGCAGCTAAATCTTTGGAAATACCTATATTAGTGTGAATATTTGAGTCTGTAAAATACAGAAATTTTGAAGGTCTTTAGAAAAGAAAAATGCTGTTTCATTTTTGGTTTTGGGTTTTTAAATGCTTTTTGAATTCTTGTCTTTGTTAATGTAAGTAGACAGTGAAATAAACATGCAGGTCCACAATAACAGTATTTGAGTTGGATCTCATCTTGGTTTATATGTTGAATTTTGGAGCAAATTTTTTCCAGCATTCTTCTGAAGCTGATGAAGTCCCAAGGTTAATAATCGAAAACCATTAACAATAATAGTTCTAGGAGTGAAAGAAAAAAATAATTTGTGATCACAGTGTGCTCCTACATAGATTGACAGTCCAAAGAGGAAAAGAGATATTCAGATGCAAAAGAAACATGTAGTACCTTGGGTCTGTTGCAAAATCAATTTAGTAATCAGATAATTGAGCCAAAAGATACAAGGAAAGAATAAACTTTTAAAAAGCTTGGCTTTCCTGTCTAAGTAATGAAAGGACTTGGGGATATGCCCTTTCTGGGAGATACATTTAGTTTGGTTACAGGTAGATCTGTGGCTTCCTAAAATCATAAAGTTCGCTTCCAGTAACTTGCATGAGAGCTCTCTCTATTTTTGGTTTTAGAGAAAAGCAGACTAGTTAGAACCAAACAGACAAATGCTTTAAAATATACTCTAATGCCTTGCCTTACATAAAGAGAGTCTCAGGTGCACAAAATAGAGCAACTTTCAGAGAAAAGTTGTTGGGCAGTTTAAAGTAGCTGCATCATTTAAATGTCAGATTTTTCTATGCTATGAGACAGTGAATTTGAAAGTGATATCAAAGCTAGCAGGATAAATCGCTGGTTCCACAGGTTCTCTCATGCAATTACTAGAAGGACGAGATATGAAAGTGGAGGAAGATGTGAAGGAATAAATATAGATGACATTGCAGAATGTAATAGCAACTGCAACTGGGGGCAGAAGCAGACAGTAATGATCTGGAATCTTTTGAAGAAATCGTTGCTTGCTACAGGTATGCTCTTTAAGTGATTTAACTAAGCAACTTTTTAGCAGGCATTATGACAAACTGAGCTACAGCAATGCTCGCAATTCTTTTTATAAGCTGTGAGATGTTTCTTGTAGTGCTCGGTAACTATTAAATTACCTATGTGTTACTCTCTGAAAAAGCAACACAAGAAGCAGCTCCAAGATATTTCTTTCTGTCCTCAGGTGAACTGCAGAGCCTGCAGGGAGCCTAAGTCTAAGAAGTTCAGGTGAGCCACAGAAAAGATTCCTATTACTTGCAAAATCTGCAGAAAGAAACCTCTTAATTTCAGAGATTCAGAGAAAGTGGGACCTGGATGTTGCTGTTATGTTCTTTTCACACTTCTTCCCATCTCCCCTCTCCTGCCACTGGTCTGGATACCTCAGGGGTCCAGTGAGAGCTCTACTAAGAAAAGTCTGGCCCACAAAGGATTTTTCATAGATCTCTGCAGTGCATGCTGTTGACATAACTTGTGATTTAAGTGGTGAAGTCATTAAGTTTCCTCTGCTAACCCAGGCTCTTACTCCCATTCAAATGGATATAGGAATAAGAGCACGCCTGGTTCTGCTTCTGGACATGGAGTGTAGACTACACATGTGAGGCCCCCAAATGAACTATCCGCCACGAGAGTGAGATTTGTTTGTGCTTATAAAGAAATGGTTAACCAAGTTCTCTTTTTATAATCCTCATTGAAGGCTTAGGTAATAAACAGAAGAAAAAGAATGTCTTAGGTTGAAAAACAAGGTTGAAAAATCCAATCTGATAAATATTCCATGACACTACACCCAGAATCACATATCAATGAGATAAAGAATAAGCCTCAATATCATATTGAGCACAACTGTTCCCTGTTTGAACCATAAATAAACCCTGAAGCTAAAGTTCCATAGGAAATTTTCCAGAAGGAAAAGGTTTGGCTGAAAGCCTGAATCCAGATTATGCTACAAGTTCCATTCAATACAATGAGCGTTTTAATTTATTGATTCACCAGCACAATAAAGTAAAAGCACTATGTAATAAGCTGAATTTGGGTTCCCCTTTCACAGGGTTTAAATCCAACATGACAGCACATTTTCTCTTGTTTCCTTTATGATCAAAAGAAAGAAACAAAGATTCAGCTATTTTAAAAAGACAAAATAAGAAATCTTCCCTACTTTTTTGTTGTTAGAATTTTTTCCCTTTTTAAAAAATCTGTAAATTAGTTGAATGATTTAGTTGAATGATTACTTCATGTGTAGCAGGTAGGTAAATACTTGACTCCATAATAAAATCCTTGCTAAAATATTCCATGCATGTGCAATATCAGTGGCGGTTAAAAGAAAAAAATAATACTTATTTTAAGCAATTGAAAGACATTAACATAAAGTATGAAGAAATTTGTGACTTTTTTCCCCACCCGTTGATCTTACTTTTGTTTTATTATCTACCATCAGTTGATGAATATGTTGGGGAATTAGTGGGATTTGGCTTCATAGCAGAGTTAAGATGATATTAAAATTTTAGATTTTCTTCTCTATGTAAAAAAATTGCCTTAATGGACTTTTGTCTTCAAGCCATATAGAGAGTAAGAGTTCACTTGCCTTATGATGACAGTATAAAAGATTGCTGAAATGGCTACTTTTGATCTCAGACATGATCAGAGAAACTGATGTTATGCTATTACTTTTATTTGTAGATTTTTTTCAAATTAAAGCATTTGTTCCTTTTACTTGAAATTTCAAGTATGTCTTGACCTTATAAAATCCATACATAGAAGCAGCCTTTCTGAATCATGCCTCTGGTCACATCTGGTGCTTTGGTTGATTCAAAAAACCACCTTATCTACATCTTATAGCATTCCAGTGTGGAACTCAAAAGCACCTGGAAAAGTCATGGTGGATTTGTCTGCTCAGTGACAGGTCAACATGAAAGTGCATTGTCCACAGGGTTCTGTCACCTTATGGCAGGTTAAAGTAGCAAAGTACTTCAGAGGAAAGGAAAGGCAGAGTTCAGAAAAGCTTTTGACCTTGAGATAGAGATGAAAGAGTTAATAGAGAATGCTCAGAAGATCCACATAATGCAGCACTGGAGACAGAGAGTGGATGTGAATTGATAGTGGTGGGATAACATGAACACATAAGTCCCAGGGCCTCCAACTGGGACACTTCTGCCTTGAAGGAAGGAAAAGCTGCTGCCCAAACCGTGCTGGTTTTAGGTCTCAGGTAGCTCTTGCCTGCTTGCCAATCTCATTGTTAGATATTACCAAGTATTTGTGCTAAGCTAAAACCTAAGAATGCTGCATTTGGTGAAATGGCAGATTTTCTTTGCTTACAGAGATGGCAAAATGGAAAATGACCAAAAATAATTTTTGATTGTTTCACAGAAAGGCATGATTATGAAGTGAAGTGACAGTAACTCCCATTTTTGCCTAAAACTGTTCTTGATAAAGACTGTACTCACCAATTATCTCTCAAATGGAGCTTGCTGGCAGATTTTGAATTTTCTGTATTACTTTGGCTGATGCTGTCTGGCTGTTGTTTGTTTTTGCCAATTCTTGGTGTTTTACTTGTCTCTTTAGGATAGCCTCATTTCCTTAATAGATATTCACCCTCAGCTGAGACACCTTCACCCTTATACTCAGTTATGAGTTTTGGTATTTTATTTCCTTTCCTAGCTGGCCAGTCTCCATATTGCAGCTGGGAAGTTCAGTGTGAGTAAACATATTATTTCTCTAGGTACTTTAATTTTGTTGATTTATTAGAAGAAATTAAATAAACAAATTACTTCCATTCTTCCACTGGTGCTTAACTTTAGGCAGATGAATAATCCTGTTTGCCAGTATAGGTAAAAAATAGATTAAATGTTATCCATATAGCATTTACTTGAAATGGTTGTCAATGTGGCAAGTCAGTGAAAAGTATGGACTAAGAGGTCCACAAATTTGTTCCTTGAACCTCTACTTATTCTTTATCTGCAAAGTACAAGGTAATTCTGTAGGTTTCAATATCTTAATAAAGGGAACTAGGAGATGAAAAGGGAAGTATATCTTTTTAGTACTGGAAACTATGATATTTGTATAATTTGTCAATATAAGTTTTGAATAATCTTTGGTACTATGAAAATTGCTGTCTGTATGTCTGGCTCTGACAGTTCATAAAAGACTGTCAGATTAGCTTTTGTCATGTCAGACCTAAGATAATTTGCACCATTAAAATGCATTCATATCCTACTCTCATTTAACCTCAAGACAGTTGATTATGTGACTGAACTGAGAGGAGAGGATTAAATACATGTTTTCTTTTTCCCCCAAGAGATGTAAAAATAGAATAGGTAGGGTGAATAAGACATGCTTCCTAGAATCACGTAGGGGAGGCCATGAAACAAATCCACAGAAAATATGAAACAGGTGAAATGAAGAACAACATTCTGCAGGAAAAGGTATCCTTATGGATTTTATCTTGTAGGAAAAATTATCTACTCATTAGCCCTGTGTGATGAGTTGATTTGTACCTTTATTTCTTGCTACATGAGTACAAATCAAAGTTCCTTGTAGCACCATATGCATCCTGGCAAAATGTCTATCATTTCTTCACACAGCATTCACCAAGAGCGTGTCCAAGAGTTGTGGTGAGCTGGAGGACAGAGCTTCCTCTGATCTCTGCTCTTACAGTAAAGATAAGAGCTGCAAGAAATCGTATTAGTCAGTTCTGTCAGTGGCTCTGCGTAAACAGATGATCATTCTGTCAGTTCTTAACAGCAGCTTTGTTGATCTCCCATTTTCTAGTCTTTTGTGCTCATGTAAAAGAGAGAGTTGAAATATGCTTTGGTTGGGTCACAGTTATGGCTGAGGTTTTTTTTCTCCCGAATTTTTTTACTAAATTTCAGTCAAGGGTGCAGAAATTCCTACACAGCCCTGAAGAGCTCTGAAACGGAAACAAACGGAGAATGGTGGATGTAGAAAATATGAACATTGTAAAATATATGATGTAAATCAAGGCAAATGTTTAGTTTCCTCCCTCATTGTCATGTCACATTTCTTGCAAATGTGGCTGTGAGATGAATAGAATAGAATAGAATAGAATAGAATAGAATAGAATAGAATAGA
>JAHLSL010000175.1:2302113-2357085 GCA_025920805.1 Petroica traversi | reverse complement strand
TAGAATAGAATAGAATAGAATAGAATAGAATAGAATAGAATAGAATATTTCAGCTGGAAGGGACTTTAAACAAACATCTTATCTAGCTCTTTGACCAATCCATGGCTGACTGAGTTAAAGCATATTGTTAAGGGAATTGTCCAAATGCCTCTCAACAGTGACAGGCTTGGAGAATTGAACACCTCTCTAGGAACCTATGCTAGTGTAAAGAAATAAAATTATATTTGTATAATATCTGCATTCTTTGAAGAAAAGAAAAAGATTAAAAGGCAAAAATCTGTGATACTATGAGCATGACTAAGGTATGGCTAGTGAATGGAGCAGGGGGACGAGATTCAGGTGGCCCAAATAATATATTTTGAGATTTTTGCATTTCATCTGCCTTGTAAACTCAAAAAAGTCTCTTTTTTGTCTCTATCTGTTGCTCTTTCAGTCACTTATCTTCTCTAGTTAAAGACATCTTTATCAAAGGGAGTGGTTTGTTATTGTGCAGTCAGGAGGAACAATTATATCAGTGTATCTAGCTACAATTACAAATTAGATAACATCTAGTGGATTTTTTTAGCCTTTAAATCCTGATGTAAGAGTCCTTCAAGTAGTTAATGGAAGTCTTGTGTATCTGTATTTGCCGAGATTTTAGGTAAACATAGAACATAAGAAAGAGCAGCATAGTTTTAAATTGTAATGTAATTAATAACATAATTCAGTCTAGGGAAAGCCTCTTGTTGCACAGTGAGTCCTGCTGTGCAGAGCATTCTGTCCATTACATTTCTGTACATCCATATCTCATGGGGCATTCTAAGTGGTAGCCAAAGATACCTTTTGAGTAGCTCGTCTAAAAAAAAGAAAGAATCAAACTGTTTTGAAATATGGAATGAAAATGATTTTATCCGTTTTGCTTATGCCCCTCTACCAGCTGCCACACTGCAGAGATTGCACTGAAAAGCAGCACTGGGATATGGTATTTTACACAACACAGCAGGGTGCACTCTGCTTCCCATGCCAAATATGTCCTGCAGCAGATGAGTTTTAAAGGATATACCCATGAGGGACAGTTAAATAAATGCAGCTGAAGAGGCAAGTCCAGGAAGGAGCCTTATTCTGAAGATGCAGGGTGGGCTTGAACAGCTGCTGACATTAAGACAAGCGAGGCATAGCCTGGTTTTGTACAGAATGTGCATTACAATGAAAAGGTGTAAGGAGTGGTGTCCATCATCAGCAATGCTCAACAAATAACCTATTTCTTCAGCTACAAATATTCACCGACTTTGAAAAGGCTTCCAGAAGACTGGGAATGAAAAAGAAATAAAAATATTTGAAAAGTTCTATTAGTCTCAAGGATTTTCAACGAGATCTTTGAGTGTAACTTTGCAAGGTGAGGACCACAAAAGGGAACTAAGGGTAGTGGTTTGCTGCACAGAGAATCCCAGATGTTTGCTCTGTGCAACACCTTATCTGGTTTTCAAGATTTGGCACACATTGAACTTGGTAAATAAATGTTCATTGCTACCTTTCTGCCTTTTCTTGCTGGATCTGACAAGTGAATTTATGTGAGCATTCTTGTGCCTGACTTTACCATTGTGTGAGAGGGAGCAAAGTTGAGTGTGTTTATATGAAATTGAATAAAGAAGCTAGTAGCTGGGAGAAATATCAGAGGGGAAAAACTTGGGAAATTTTGGTGAAGATCAATTAGAAGTTTGCAGTTGCTGGAATAAAACCCTCAATGTGGCTATCTATGAATAAGAAAATCACTCTTCATAGGCATGCAAAGTAGACAGTCAATTAGCACCCAGTTAAGGTGGCATAAAAGCATTGCTGTACAAGCAGTAAAAAAGGGGTAGGAGGATCTCAGATGTTTGCAATGTAATAGATGTAACATTTTCATAATGCAGTGTTCTCTCCCATTAGGGATAGCCATAGTCTAAATTTGAAAAGAATCTAGTTACATTTTGATTAGAAAATCATCATAGTAACTTAAGGGCAATTATTTCTAATTTGCCTTGCATTTTTCTAAATTATAGGAAGACTAAATTATGTTGTCCCTGTTTATTTTATTCAAATGAGTTATCTCACTTTGTCAAATTTATCACACCTGTTATCTTACTACAGCATGGTCCTTAATTGCTCTCAGAGATTCACAAAGAATTTTGAGTATATCAAGAAATGTAAATGTCTTTCTGAAACTAGGGCAAGGTGATTGCCTTCATCTATCTTATTGCAATGACTCTTACCCCACAGAATAAGCGTGTGTGTATATATATATTTCTGTAATTAAAAAAAATATTTTTATGATGGAAAAATTAGTTGTGTGCAGTTATTGGATTCAAATAGAGACAACCATTCTCTAACTCATTTAATAATGGACATTCGTGCTTTCGAGATTAAAGTAGTGAGGTATTCACTCCAAAAAATATCAACTGCTAACAGATCATACTCTTTTCTATACTAATGATTTAAGCCAATATTTCATTCAGAATAGTACGGAAATAAGTAAGAACTTCAAAATTTCTGGAGTATTGAAATCATGCTCTCTGGTACACTTAGTGAGAGTAAATAAATAGAACTACAGTAGAATTGAATCCTGTGAACTTCATGGCAAAATTGAATAATAATTTTCTTCAAGGAAAACAGCCACTGCCTACTTTTGGTGATTCAGTTCTTTAGGATAGTAAGGATACAGAAGTCTTCCTCAGCTGAGCTGAGTCCAACTTTGCTTGGAATAAAAAATAAAAAGTAAATATGGTTCATGGAAGAAGACCAAAGAAACCAAATTAATTGCAGCAAACGTTATTTTTTTTTAGGTATTTGGGAAAATTTTCTATTATGACCATCAGGGATTTTATGGAGATTTTAATTTACAATGGGCATTTCCTTGGATAATGGAACTTTACATTTTGAATAACATAGAATTCCCTTGCAGCATCATAGGAATAACACATTTGCTGTTATTAGTTTCTCTAGGACCTGCAGGTACCTCCAAAGTTCAGTTGTTTTACTTCTTTGTCCCCAGTTTCAGCTTATAAACAGAGGATATTATTTCTGTATACTAAACTTTCTAACTAGATAGTGTGAAAGACCAGAGGAGGAATCCTCCCTGTTCTGTGCCTGAAGTAATTACTGAATTATTGTCCTCTTATTCATGTGTTCCTGGCTGCCAAGTTCAGGAATTTCTTCTTCTGTGAAATATGAGAGCAAAACATGGAAAACTGCAAGCCAAGGAGAACCTGCCAATATCTGCAATGACATTTTTGCATATCAGATTCTCCAGCAGACAGAGGACTACCTAATTTGAATATTCATCTCATTTAAGACCCTGTAGAACTGTATTTGGACCGGACCATTGGAGTCGCTGCATCTCCACTGCAGACTGATTCCTTTAAAATGCTGGCAGGAGCAATAGGAGCTGAGTTCGTAAAATATTCTGTTGCACTGGTAAAGAAGCTCTGTATAGAAGCTGTGTGCAAAAAACTTGTCAGTTTTTGGCCTCTATAAAGAAGATTCTATAAAAACTGTGGCAACCCTATCACCACCTACTTTCCATGCCAGATTCCCTCTATAGAGAAAACACATTTGACACACTTCTTGCGTATGAAGGATAGTGACTAAGATGCCAGAGATGAAAAGTATTTAAACTTTTTTTCATTTTTGCCCCATAACCCAGAAGAAAAGTCAGTTTGCAAGGATTTGAGTCAATTCACCACATTTTTCTACCCTTATCAAGAGATATCTTTGGCAGGCTCTCCAGCCATGCAGTGCCAGCTGAATGTTTTCAGAGTTAGCATTACTCCAGCAGAATATTCTGTGTTTCCAAAGTTGCTGAAGCAAATGGAGACATTCACAGGGATTTCAGTGGGAGCTGGATCGTGTCCTTGCCCGTCATCATGGAGAGGCCTGATCTTTTCTGAGTGCTGCTGAAAACTCCCATGTAAAAGAACCCCCACAAGGGTGCGATGTCACTTGGGCTCATGAATGATGTGTTTAGCTATCACACCCCTCAGTGTGAAGAAGGCTGGTAATTATGTAGCTGAGTTATAACTAACGATTTTTAAAGCAGTATTTAAACCTAGCCTCTTAAAGTAAATAGATAATGCAATGAAATGGGACTGTATGGCTTGAACAGATAGAAAGGTTTTTCTAAAGAAATTAAGTTACTGCTCCTGGCACATCTGCAGCAACTCTGATCTTTCTTGATATTTAATTTCACCTTTGACAATATGTTTTAAAAGGGGTAAGATTTTCTAATGATGTCTAAAATTTATTTAGAAGTATGTTACAAGAGCCTTTCAGTAATTTCCATCTCTGTGAGGCCAAGGTGTGTTTATGCCAGGCAAAAAGCACTGATATAGAAAAGAAACAGAAAATACACTCCAGAAAGTGACTGAATAAGAAAAATTGAATTGCTTTTCATAGATGGTTGTTTCTCTCCTCTGACTAAACAAGGACTGATGAACAACTGTGCTTTATTTTAGGGATTCTAGAAGATGCAAAAAATTCAGTAGAATTAAAGTGTGTGTAGTTCTTTTGGACTGAAATGGTGGAGCAGCTCATCATGACCTTGTGCCTCAGGCATCACAGGACACCCGCAGAGGAGATTTCACTGAAAGCCTTAATTGAAGTGCAAGCTTCTTAAAGTCTATCCACCATCCTTCTCACCCAAAGTTTATTAGGGTGATTTATTTGTTGCTGCTCTTTTACATGCATTCCACTGGGAGCAGAACTAGATGGGCAAGTTTTAAATTATTTTGACTGTTTTTCTCACTGAGTATTACTTTCAAGTACTGAACTTTCAAAGTATTGGCTATACTCCTGTCAGGCCAATCCGTGCCTTTTAAAGAACCCCAAAAAATGAAATAAAAAGGCCTAGTAAAACTAACCATTAAAAAAAAATAGTGCAACTTGAAGTATAGTAAATTTTAAGAATGTATCCTATTTTTTATGTGAAATGTGCTGGTTTTCCCTTTGTGAGCTTTGATATTTCGGTCATTCATGATTCCTATGGTTTACTAATTTTTGAATTTTTTTGAACACAAAATTCAAGGGATTGATCAAAAGAAACTGCAATTATCTTGAGTACTTTCTTTTGTATTTTAATTTTCTTTCTTTTCTGGAATCTGCACTTCCAGAAGTTTGCTGCAACAATGGCTATTTGTGTTGGAAATGTTATTAAGTTTAATTTTATGTCCTGAAATTTTCCTGCATTTTAGAGTATCGAGTTCATTGGTGGGACTGTGAGTGTGGTTCATGAGATCTCCCAGCCAACCATTAAACAAGACATTATAAATTTAGTGTTTTCCATCTTCGTTTCAATAAGTTAAAATCAATACAAGTGATGTGTTTACTCTGGTGAGATGGAAATGTTCACATAAATCTCCAAGGCACTGATGTATATCTGTGGAAATGTCAAAGGTTCAGTGCATCTTTCATTGCACAGGGTAGGTTTCTGCAGAGCCAGGATAGATGACCTAAATAAAGATGTCTGAAGTAAGATTTGCTTTTCGTCAAGGCTTCAGGAAATGCTGATCTGCATTACAAGTTGCAAGACGAGGAAACTTTTGCCTCTTTTGAGGAGCTGCAATGTTCACATTATTTTATATCAGGAGAGGGAATAATAAAAGGATGGCAATCGATGCTTTGTATTTTCCCAAAGCACACAATAATGTGCATTTAAAGAGGGCTTTTATTTAAAGAAAATCTTTGTATAAAGATTTCTACATAAAACTTTTTCAGTTCTGTGCTAAATTAATATCATGTTTGCCACAAAGGTTTACTCTCAGTCTTTGATAAACAATGTGTCTCCTAAAACTGTAGAACAGTTTTATAAACCTTTTGGAAATACAGAAAGGTACCTAGGAATAGAAATTGCAAAAAACCTGAATGCCACAAACAAACAAGTAAGAAGAAATCTGGTAATTTTTGGCTCCCTCACTACAAGAAGGACATGGAGTGTGTCCAGAAAAGGTCTGGAAAACAGGTCTGATGATCAGCAGCTGGGGGAACTCAGATTCTTTAGCCTGGAGAAAAGGAGGCTCAGGGGGCATCTTCTTGCTCTCTACAGCTACCTGGGGCTGTAGCCAGGAGGGGTCAGTTTCTTGTCCCTAGGAAAAGTGATAGGACAAGACGAAATTGCTTCAAGTAGCACCGGGGAGGTTTAGTTTTGATATCAGGAAAGAGGGTTGTCAAGAACTGGAACAGGCTGCCCAGGGCAATGGGGAAGTCACCATCCCCAGAGGTATTTAAAAGATGTGTGGATGTGGCCCTTCACTCCATGGTTTGGTGGTGCACTTGTCAGTGCTGGGTTAGTGGTTGGACTTGATCTTAGAGATCTTTTCCAAACTATCTGATTCTATCATTCCCTTTGTGAGTGAGAGAAAAAAAATTACACTATTTTCTCCTTGAACTTTTCCTGCTTTTCTTGTACTAATCTGGAGTGGTATTCCAGAACTGTGGGTATTGATAACTCCTCTGTCCTGTTTTAATTCTCTGGTGTCCAATACAGACCAAAGAACGCTGCACCATTTTCCTTATGGGGACATTAAGTTGAAGCTCGTTGTTATACTCAGCTGTTTCAGGGATTTTTTGGGAGGATGAGGGAGGAATTTTCTGGGTTATAACATGTCTGAAATATTTTCCTTTTCTAAATTTGTTCTAAATTGGTGGATGGAATTGAAAGTCATTATGGGTGTTGCCAGGCAAAGTGAAGAAGGTGGTAAGCAGAAGCAGAAAGATGCACTGAGTAGGGTTGTATAGATATTTCCTTCTTTGAGTAGGACTGTCTGAAAACTAATTTGGAGTTACAGACAAAGTTCAGGAGCTGGAGGGCTTATCTCAAATGTCTGTAAAAGAGTCAGTGAAGGAAGCCCACAAATATGTTTGGTTTCTTTTTCATGCCATTTTCCTAGTAAGCTAGTCAGTTAGAGAAGGATTTGCCGTCACAGGATTTGGTTACGGTGACCCAAATTCAGTGTTTTCCAAATGAAAGGAAGTGCACATATTCTCAGGCAGTCTTGTAATATCTTTGTTTAGAAAAATAATGTCTTCATTTCCTGAGGAATACTTCTTTTCTTCTGGGAAGCCTTGTTGCAGGGCAGATCTCTAAAGGCCTGCATGTTGGTTGATTTTTATGCACAGTACTTAAAACACTCATCACCCTTTTGTTTGAGAAGAGGAAATTGAGAAGGAAAACTTTTGGGGGGAATTCTATTTTTTTTTCAGTTTTCAGTTCATATGCATTAGAGTTACAGCAAGCCATTGCATATGACATTGAAAAAGCTATATCAGTGTAAATCTAAATCAGTGATTTTGCTCATCAAAAGAAAAATTGAAGCAAAAACATTTTTGTTCCATGAAGTTCAGACTTTTCTTTTATCCTGAAAGCTCCAGGTTGTATAGCCTGTATATTTTTCAATTTTCATCCCACAAAAGCAGTAGTGGATTCCAGCCTTCATTCATTAATTTAATCAATACTAAGTTAAGACTGGTTCAAATGTTTTTCTTACATCTTGGTTTCAGAAAAACAACAAGTTGTGTTGGTTCTCAGAAAAGGAGGACTGTGTTGTAGGAGCTGGAGGGCAAGACTTGCTTTAATTAATAGGCATTTTGCAGTTAGTAGGAAATTGCAGCAAAATCAGTCTACATTGTAATCTAAATCATATTTCAGAGCAACATCTCATTAGCTATGTTGCACTCTAAAGGACTTTTAAAAAGCAAATTAGTGGACCTTTGTTGGCACTCTTTAATTGTGTATGTGTTTTCCATAATTTTTCTATATTATGAAAAATGAAATATAATAATAGTTTTACATAAATTAATTTAAATAGTATCTATCTGCATTGAAAGGTCAGATGACAAGGCAATCGCAGAATTATATAGGAAATTAGGAGGAGAGAGTAGCTTAACTGTGTCTCTTGGTAAAATAATCACAGAGATAGATTGTTTTATTATTTAATAGTGAACATCAAATTCTTTAGCGCCACTGAGGTCCACAAGCACTGATTTAAATTTTGCCTAAGACTTGTGCTATTTTCCATTCCATCTCTACCCATTGACCATGGAGGTTGTTGAGTTAAAGCCACCCCTCACACACAACCATTGCACGTAGCTGGCTTACAAACCAGGGAAGGTTTATCACACTATCCTGGTGAGACACCAGGGTCCATTGAGCTTTTTGTCATTTCCTTATTGATCCCAACTGTCAGATTTCTTTAGTAACATTAAAAATAACCTTTCTCTCCCTTCCAGCTTCTAAAACTAGATAAATCATTAGTCATTTTCTCATTTACAACAGAACAGGTTAATTGCTTAATGGTCAAGAAATTTTAATTTAATAAAACCTATATATCAGAGAAACACAGCAGTTTTCAGATTACCTCTAATTGTGACACTTTTCCATTAAATCTGTAGATGCTTGCAAATATCACATCATACTGATGCCTGATTTCCATGGCATTTCACAGCAAATCTAAGAGAAGAAAAAGATATTTAAGGAAGGAATTGCCTTTTACCAACTGATGAGAAACAGATTTTACTGTCTGAATAAGCAATCTTTACTTATGGTAAACTGTATACATCAGTAATATTTAGGAATTGTAAACAGGTCTGGATAAGACCTGCATTTCTATTCAGTATTGCTAGTACTACAGAAAACTTTGGGACCATCTTAGGGAGAAGTTTTCCTGTCAAGCTATCAAAACATATTTCAGATGAGTGAGGGAGAGGAAGTAAACTCCACCTGAGTAATGGCCATGATTGATGAAATGGTCAGCAACTAACTTAAGGTCAGACTCCGCTCTCAAGACACCACTTTAAGCTGCTGTCAAAATTCTTGCTGACAAAAATCTCAGTTTTTGTCATGGTTCTACTCTGTGATTATGTGGAAACATCAGTTTTTCCTGAAAGATTCTAGCCCTACATGGAAAAAAAACCTGAAGAAATTAATCTTTAGAAGGTAAACCAAAGAAATAAAAGCAGCCTGCTTGATACTGTTGGTTAAAAAATATGATATCTCATATTTTTTTGGACACAGTTACAATATTGGTTTTACAATATCACATAGTAATCTTATAAGTTACTTTTCCACAGCAGTGGCAACACAATTTGTTCATTCCTTTTTTTAATGTTTTCCTTTTTTTTTTTTTTTTCCTTTTTTTCTCACCTGAGAAGGAAGAAAATGGGCAGAGAAAAGATAAAATCATTTCAATTTCATTTGTGAATGTTTAAATTGTTGTAGAAGTAGACCAAGTTGTGCTAATGGCCAAGGAACAGCAATTTATGAATTAATCTGGAAATAATCCATTCCTAGGAAGGGACATTCCTCTTTACCTATAAATGCAGGGCTACTCACAACAAAGTAGGAATCCATTTTATAGCAACATGCTAGAACATATTTACTTCAAGTTATATGGAATTGCCATCCAGGATAACATACCAGGATGTCCCTAGAATACCTGTAATCACCTAAATTGCGTTTTACAGAGGGCAACTGTCAAATCTGGGTATATGGAACACAGAACCAAATTCTTAGTCCCACCTGTGTAAATTTGAACGGCTCTAGAGAAACCATTCAGGTTACTCTGAATGTAAATTGTTAAAGCTGCAAACAAATTTTGTCCAAAAATCTTTTTGAAAGTGTAGACTCATAACTTCCACTGGCAATAACAGGCAGTATTATTTCTGTTAGAGATTTCTGTAAGTGATTACTTTACTGTGTTTGAGAGGAAAGGAGAATGAATTGAGGTAATTTTCGCGCAGTATTCAGATATCCTTCACTGGTGTGTTTCAGGTAGATACTCTGTATATACAGATGTATATGTATCCAGATGGGAGATGGAAACAATGTGTTTCTTCACTATTTTATACTTTGGAAACCATATATTGTTGAGTTTGCCTCTAGAGTAATGTGCTAGGGTATTTTTTTTCTTGCATCCTTGAAGTTAGAAGAGTTCCCTGGAAGAATATACACTTGCATAAATTTTCTTTGTGATGCCATTTCTCTTAAAATGGATTTACATGCCAGAGGCTGGAGGACAGTATAGGAAAGGTTGTTAACCCGGTGTCAAGTCAGAATCTGAGCCTGGAAAAACACATGACTTTGACTGCCATTTACCTTTTCTCCTCTCTTTAGCACTTAGGTAATTTTGATAGTAAGATAATGGAATTGTGACTCTCCCACTGTACATAAATATAGCACCTGTACCTGGTGGCAGCTGAGCTTTCCAAGTGTTAATATAAGTCAGATTTATAACATGTACAAACCTTAATTTCCAAAAAATGTTCACTGTCCTGCAGTAAAGGTTTTGCTTCAGTTTATGACAGAAGGTTCATTGATCCCAAAAGTTCCACAAATGTCACTCTTTAAAAATTCTATATTTGAACCAAATCCAACATTTTTCCTTTTCATAAGGTGGTGTTGTAAAGAATCTAATCAGCGCTGAATGACATGCTGCTGCTGACTTAGAATAATTTATATATCCCTATCCCTTGCAGGAATATTTATTTACACTCTCACTTACTGTGAGAATTGTGTTCTCCAGAAGTTTTTAATAAAACAAAATGTACTTCCTTTGGAGGGAGATTGATCATATCTGGAATTAAAGCATACAGTCGCACACCTATAAATAAAAAGAACATCTTGTGCTCCTGATGCACTGAACTTTAAGCTATTCCTTTGAATGGTGTAGAATGTATAAAAAAGTTGTGCAAATATACCTGAAAAGCAAATGTGCTGTGACCAGATGCCCTTGCAGACAAATAGTTTTCTTACAGGAGGCAGGAGATATTAATACACACACACATATATATATATATATATTTATACACACACACACACATATACATACATATATATACATACACACACACACACTTATAGGAGGCTTTTGAAATGCATATTATTATAAGAACAAATGCAGAGGTCTACTATGATAATGTGATCAAGTCCAGAAACCACTGCAGCCTTTTTCAGTCTTTAATTTGCAGTTAATGTAAGTCAAAGATGCAATAAGGAAAGACTTTTGCAAGGCTTACACAATAAAATGGAAGTATGATTTAGCAGCTGAGCAGGATGGTGTATGACAATGGCTGCAGGAGTGAGTGATAGGGAAATAGAGAGCAGAGGGAAATGAATGGTCTTTTAAAAGGACTGACACTCTCAGAAAAGTTTTGCATTTGCCTAATGGTTGTTATTGCTGTCAGGCAGGTTTTGAAGATATCCTGTAATACCTGAGAACCTGCCCCAGGGGGAGGAAATTAAGCCAGAGATGTCACTGCTGAAAAGCCAACCATATTGTTGATTGAATTTTTCAAAATAAGTTTTTTGTACATAGATTTTATTGTTGCTATTTGGCTGGACTTTTGTGTTTTCTTTTAATCAAGATGCTCTCTTTAGATAGCCTAGATATGTTTTTTTTTTTTTTTCTTAAAAACTACTTTTTGCTTTGCCTGACATTAATAATAAAGAGCATCAGTTCATCCACAGTGATTTGGGATTTTGTTTTTCAGGTAATGAATGCTAGCATTTTTTGTCATTAGCTCTGGTTTCAATAGGCCTTTACCTATAGGTTTTCCTAAATAGGGTGGCTTTTGACCCAGGTCTAACAAGAGGCTGCCTCCCAGGGAAGAAACACTCATGCAAGCAAAAGGCACTGGTGACGAGCCCTTTGTTGTTTTCTGTCAAAAGCTGAAATACTAATTTGCAGTCTACACGCCACGTTATGAAAAAATGGAATTTTTTTTTTTAATGAAAGAGCAACTGGAACGGACATCCTTCTGCATAATCCTAAGGAATTATTACTTGAAAATGCAAAAGAGGAGACATCATCATCAACAAACTGATGAACATATGCAATTCAGATAGCTTTTTAATTCCCCAAAATGTTCAGTGTTGTGTGCCTATAGATATCTGCCTGTCCTCTAGGTACACCCCTTTTTTGAAGTACATTTGGTTTGATTTTCCCTTTCAGGAAGCAGTGATGAGGTTCCTTGGTACCACAGCACCCCAGCACATCATGCTCACAGCCTCACCTGTGAGGTTTGGTTACCTGTGGGGGACCTGCCACACCTGGCAGAGGGGACCATGGTGACACCAACCAGAGGCCCCTCAGGCAGGGAAATGGGGATGCACCAGAAGCCACTCTGATTCCTGAGCTGGCCATAACAGAAAACAGACAAACTTCACTGCTCCTGGGCAAAAATGTCCCAGCTTGTGTGGGAGGGTGTGTGGTGGCTCTGCCTAGTGCTTTCTTTTCCCATCGTTTGTATCATTAGAGCTCCAAGAATTTTTTCACATAGAGAGATATCTTTTCTAAGTTCTTTTAAAACCCAGAGTTTATCCCTGCTCACCTGAATTTACAGTTAAGGTTTGTAGTTCAGACTGGGCACAATGTGCTTTGTAATTTGGATTCTTTTACTGTATTGATTCCCTCCTGTTAAAACTATTTTTTAAAATGTATTTATTTTAAAATTTTTCTTGCTGTCTGGTAGTTAATGTGAATGAAGATTAGCATCCATCACCATTAGCAGTTCTTTCTTCAATTGAATTTAAACATGATCTACAAAATGCCTCAGCTCTTGGGAGCAGATATTACTGTTCCCAAAGTACAATTTTCCACATACATATTTTCCTTCACTTTCCTGACTTTTCTTTTTCCATTTTCCCACAAAGGTGGCTTTGCCAGTGACCTTTTACACAGCTTGACATTGTGGCAGCCTTTCCACTTACCTTAAGTAGCTTTTGTTCTGGATCCCAAAACAAGACAGTGCTGCATCTTGAGAGGAATATTTAAGGTGAAATCCGTAATTTTGGGTAGAAATTCTGATGCAACCTGCTTATCATTGTGAGTTCTGAAAAAGCAATTTCTTTTTAGTTCTGAGCCTGTGTATATATAGTCCTATGCTAAATTAATTCTATCCAGCATTCCTGTGCATTTGGTATAAACTCACAATGGACTCTGAAAACTATGTAAGTGACTCTGTTTCTGAACAGCAATTACACTTATAGGGTGACTGTTGTTACTGAGTTACAGTTTACCTTTCCATTTGCCCTCCCACTGCCTCATTTTTCTCTAGAATAAGCCTTTCTGCTTCAAAATGAGACACATTTAGAGATTGTTCTTCATTAGCACCTACACTCAGTGTCTGTGTGTTATATCCACTTAGATCTGGAGCAGTCATATTGTCTCCAGTACATAATTATGTGGGAGCTCTTTGTAGTCATTCTAGGAAATTCTTAATGATGAAAACTTGTTTTAATACTACAATTGTTATTATTAGATAGCCTGAAGGTTAGTCTAGGAAGTCAGAGTCTTGGATATAGCTTTGAAATTCAAATTCAGTTTGAATTACATGCAGGAAATTAGAGAAATATATGAAAATTAGCCCTCTCATGGCTTTTCAAGCAGTAGCTGAATAAGAATTAAGATATGGATGCTCTTATTCTGAGCTTCTCTTGCAGTAGCCTCTAAATTTTTCTGCCTCAAAGTTGAAGTATGCTCCCTTTTAGATCTGTTATTTTTAAACATTGATCTATTTTTCTGTAATGATTTTTAGTGAAAAGTACCTGCTTTCTTTGGTTTCTGTGGGTACAGAAACCCAAGAATGTTCCATCTAAGTAAATTTCTGACCTGCCAGTGCTGGTAAAAAAAAAAAAGAAATAAAAAAAAGAAATCTCTTATTATTTAGTCGAAAGGATCATCAGATATGTTTCACAAGTCTTCATTTGTTTCAGAGTTTCAGGGTTATAGTTTGCAGAATTATATTATAAATGTAGGCAGCAGTGAATATATTTTCTTGACTTGGAGCTTCAGTCTAGGAAAAGGACACAGATTTTTTCTTGTTCAACAAGAGCAACACACATGAACTTCTGCCATAGTATATGGTGCAGTAAATGAGGGAGTTGTCAGAAAGACAGATTAGAGAAGAAAAGGAATATTTTTTCCAAATGCAAAGAGGGAGTTTGGGTCAAATGTGAGGTCTTCCCTTTCACAGAAGATGTGACTCCAGAAGCTACTGTGTGTTAGTTATTTTACACTTCAGCACTTGGAGAACTGTGCAGGTGGGTAAGAGCCCTTTCTGGTGCCCTACAAGGACACTGTGAGCTTGTTAAATATGATACTTAAGCAAGGGAGGAAACACAATTAACAGAAACAGGCACATTTGTGACATGAACAGCAAGTATTGGCCAGCTTTATTCTAAAAGGATTAACCTGAATTCCCCTATACACTGCATTTTTACTTAGAAATGGATGAGGCAGTTTTGCAGTGCTTTGTCATGCAGATTTTTTTGACTGAACTTTAGCAAGAAGAGAAAATATATGAGGAGTTTTTATTCTCTATGTCATAGGCAATGGTAGGAAGAAATATGTTTTAAAGTTGGTTACTCTGGTATTTTCAAAATGGAAATGTTTAAAACCAATTGTGCATTATTTTAAAGAAATATTTTGTAAACATTTATAGAAGGAACAATTTTCCTCAGATTTTGAACTATGGTCCTTTAGAGAGAGGAAGGAAAGGGTAGAAAAAAGGATTAAAAGTTTGGTTACAAACTATTTTTAGTGGAATAATTTTTGATAATTAAGGGAAGCAATTTAATTTCAAACTCAATTCTCGTAAATCAGAAAATCTGAGACTCCCATTATTCACAATGATTTTTCCAGCAGCAGTGCCATTGTTTAGTTCCTTACATAGATACAGGGCTGTTAAAAGCAGTGTGCTGCATCCTAAACTTTGTTAGAAAGTATTAGAGAAAATACCATTCCTGTCCTGCTGAAAAACAGGTACTCAGCACACTCAGGAGTGACTAATAGTACTGACAGTAGTGCTGTGAACATTTGTGGAGTAAAAACTGGGGGAAGTCAACTGATTTTGTGGCTCTTACATCCTTCAGTACTACTGAATCTTATCTGAAGAATATCATCATCATCATTTCCAGGCAGAGAGGAATGTTGATATTCTTTCAATTTTCCCTTTTTTTGCTGTGTCCAAAATTTGAAAAGCTACACAACTTGTCTGATTTTTATCAATCTGCACACTTTGATAGCATACTGAAACATGATGACAAATCCCATATATTAGGTGACATTACTGAGTTGAGTTGGAGGTTTTCTGGCTAATCACACACAAACCAAAAATAATTTTCACACTTTTTAGATCCTGTGGAATGTGATATAACCTGTTCTTGACTTCACTGTAGAATTATTTGGGTATTTAGAGGAAATAAATGTCCTACAAAATGAATCTTGCTACTTGCTTCACTGGAATCAGCAGACTTTGGGCGCTGGTCAGAAGACACAGTACAGCGCTTGTCATGGCGAGTGTGTGAACCTTGAGGAAATGGGGATGGAGGGAAACAAACAGCAGTGGCTTCTTCTACATATGGTCAGATGGCACTTTAATTAAGAAATATTCTAAAATATAAGGATGTTATTTGTATGAATGACTTTTAAAATTTTTTTTGGAGGTCATGCTACCTTGTCCTTGTTTACTTGCCATTTTGGAAGACTGGGGAATAACAAGCAGAACTATTTCCTGGAATTTGTCCTTGCAATCCCAAAACCATTTTTTACAGAGCAATTTAAAACAAAGATGGCAATGCACAGAGACAGATTATAACTTGTTAAATTAGCTGGTACTTAGAGTAGTGCAACCATGGCAACCAAGAGTAGAGTGGACACCAGGCCCCTGAACTTGGGCAGGGTTTGTGTTCTCTATTGACTCAGGTGCTGCCATAGCAACACTCCCATCTCCAGCAAAGACAGATGATTGAAGCCAATGCCAGCAAGCTTCCATAAATTATAACTTTGAATTTCATAATAGGCGCACTCTTAAAGATAGTGGGTGTCCAACTGCCAGGAGAAGGAGGCAGATCTTTCTAGTTGGCTTCAGCATCCACTAGAAGTTTACTGTGATAAAGAAAGGGATCTGAGCTGGTGTAGGTGTGCATGGAGGTGGTTCTGTCCAGACTAAACATACATTCTATTTCTGATGATGAATACTAATTTTCGTTTGATGAAAACACTGCTCAGATTAGTTGTTCTCCTTGAATAGATTGTATTGAGTATATTAAATTAACTTGGCAGCACTGTCTTGTGATGAGGTAAATATACCTGAAACCCTCAGGCTATAATTCTGCACTTGTGAAAATATGTGTTCATATATCGTTTGAAGAATGATTGGTTAAAATGCAGTTTAAGGAAAGTATGAAACTTTGGTTCTGTAAATAAAAATCCCAACGTATAAGACTGGTTTCTATGTCTTGGAGTTCATGAAGCAACACAATTTTAGCTGAAACAGACCTGGATTTCTCAGTCACCTGCTCAAATCTCATACCCATTTCAAGAAAAATTTATGGGATTGGTGCAGAAAATGGTCACAATTAAAAGATTTTCATATTTTTGAGTTCACAGGTGATAGAAATTGAAACTTGGGTTTTTTTAATCTCACCTGGTGTATGGATTTCATTCATAAGGAGGTGGGGATGTGCCAACACAGCCACCCTATTTCCCTTCTGAAACCAGTGATGTTGCTCTCTGTTCTAGCTGGGAGTGACTCTCGTGGCCTCTCAGCACTGAGAGCTTGTTGGTGTTTAGAATTTGTCACGATTTTCTTTTCCAGCCCCACTCCCACAACACAGTGTATCTCACTTTCTCTGCTAATGCATTCCTGGGGATATTCCAAGGTATTTAACACTCTGAATACAATATAACCTTGAGTACCTTATGCTAAATTTTTTTTGACCGTGCCCACTAAATTGCAAGTGCTTGAAGGCTGGCCTTCCTCATGAGGGTTCTAGGACAGAAAAATGTTTCATGATTACCATGTTTTGATTTTTAATTAATGAAGGAAAGGCTAAAATAATAGAACTTTGAAAAAGTATATCACACCTGACAGTTGTTTGTTATTAAAGTATGAATGACCGGCTAGGAAAGTAAGTAACATTAAAAAAAAAAATGTTACGTTCTGAGTTAATTAAAATGCTGTTAAATTTAATTGAAGGAAAAAAAGTAATATTTAATTAAAGGAAAAAGAAACTCTGTGTTAAGAACTATTATGAAGTTCAGAGTAATGTGTGATCGTGGAGGACTGAGGGGCAAATTGACAATTAAAAACTAGAATAGAATAATTAGATTTTTATAATGGCAAATAATACTGCAGACTTTCAAATTATCATCTGCTACTCCATGCCATAGATAGAAATGGTTATGAAAAGTACCAAGGAATATTAAATAATTTTTTTTCTGTCAGCTTTCATTTCTGTTCCCTATAAACATTTTTTTTTCCATGATGGCTCCACTGCACATCTTATTGCTACTTCTTCCTCCAGCAGTGTTCTTGTGCTGCTTTTAACCCTGCTCCTCTGTGCTGTGCAGTTTCATCATTTCTACAGAGCCCAAGATGTGGAATCTTTTCATTTGTGCCCTTTTAGAAATGTTTTCAAATGTGTTGAGTCTACACATCATATATTTAATTGTAAGTGGTGGCAAGAACACACTGTTTCATAGAGACTAAGGGAGAAGAATTAAACCTGCTTATTGTAGATGATCTCTGTCGTTTTGTAGAAGCATAGTTTTAAAAATGTTTCCACTTCTACTCTTCATTTAGATATCCCATATTGACATGTAAATATGTCTGGATTTCCTCAATATATGGGGAATGAAGGTGCTACAATATATATATTTATACATTTTTTATTTTTGTGGCATTTATTTATTTCTACAATTTTGCTTCTTTCCCTCTGTCCTGTCATTTTGCATCAAACCACTTCGCAATAGTTCCCAGTAGCACAACACCATTTCTTCCTGAATTAGGAACTCTGAAAAATATGTTTATTTAAATTTTAAAGGATTACTCCCCTCAAATATATATGTATTTTTTTATTGAATAATATATAAAATCTCTTTTCACCTCAAGCATACCACTGGGTGATACTCCTAAGATCTTCAGTCCAGGAGAAACAGTTCACTTTCAGTATGCTTTCCTTAAAATAAATTGCTGTCCAATGAAAAGAGACATTTGTTTGCAAGTGATTCAGCTGCAATATTTTCACACTTAATTTTCATGATAATTAGATGGAATTATGTATCTGTGAATCTTTTAGAGCTGGAGATAGTACAGCTTAGCCAAACTAATTAATCTAAGCAGTAGGGTTTAATATGATTATTTAAAATAGGAATTGTGACCACTGCAGTTAACTGTGGTACTTAAAAGATGTATTCTGTAATCTGTATAAAAATCAGCAATGGTGATGTTTAGATTGCACACTTGCCTTAGGGAGTGTCCAAGGAACTTTTTAAAGTCTCTTATTTCAAACAAGCAATTTCTCTGTTGAGTTTCATGTATTGTTTTCCTTAATAATGGAATCTATTATTTGGTGAAATCCTTGAATGGTTCTGTGCTCCAACAGAAATTTGGAAGAAACTGAATTCTGCCCTGAAAAAGGCAATGAGTTGAGATATAGTGATGGGGATAGTTTTTTTTTGCTAAATCCTTCACTGTTATTACAATAAAATATATTTATCTTTGAAGCAGCACCAGAAGTAATAGAAATGAAACCAGAATTTTATGCAAACTTACAAGGCATGGACTTTTTCTGGATGACACTATGATTTGTTTCCAGCCTACATTGAGATGAAATATGTAGTTTGTACTTGAGGTTCAAATTTTAGAGCCTTCATTTTAATACAAGATCAAATATTTATTTTTATAAGTGTTTGTAATCTCTCTGTGTTTAGTGCCTTCTCAGATTTAATCAGCTAAACCATAAGACAGATGTTGAAGATCCTTGTTACTTTGTCATGCCTTTGCTGCAAACAATTGCAAGATAATTGTTACAAACCAAAATAACATTAGGTTTTTCCCAATGAGATTGAAACTCGGTCTTGTGAGTAACATCAAAGATTAATATTAGGGTCAGTCTATGTCTGTGGTAATTATCACACCATTTTTTCCTCTTTTCCTGTAATCTTCTCATGTTATTTTTTAATGTGGTTCTGCTCAAGTCAATTCAATTTCTCAGCAGCCAAATGCATGAAGCAATACTGAGTTACTTTGGGTCTACTGAAACATAAACTGGAAGACTCAATTTTCAAGTCAGATTTTTCAATCAGAAAAACATGAGAAGAAAAATAAATGAATTTTAAAATATCATTATTTATAGAAATATAATGAAAATATACATAAAAAAGGAAAAAAAACCCACCAAGTGTTTGGGGTTTTTGTTTTGTTTTGTTTTGTTTTGTTTTTTGCCAAAAATGTACTAGCAGGGTGTGGCTAGAGAGAAGTATTAAAATGCACATTGAGGAAACAAAAAATTTAAAGGGCAAATATAGCGAAGCTGCATGGGGTTCTCCTCGCCTTCTCTTGTACATGAGAGTATGTTCTTCATGTCGGTCTTTCAATGCATCCTCTGAATGAGGTGATCTTTTGTACAGTGTTGCCTGAAAAAATTACCTTTACCCTGCCTGTAAAATTATGAGAAGATTTGACACAAGAAGTTGATTGTAGGGATAGTGTAAACATTTTCCTGCAGGCCCTTTAATTAATACTCTACAATAACTACAAACTCTTTTTCCCTTGCTAGAATGTGACTTCTTTCACTCACTGAGGAATGGACCATGGTTGAAAACCAGTAGCAGCCTCTAAAAAGGGCTTTGCCATGCCTGTAAGGGCTACAGATCACTTTTCAACCCAGGTCCTTTATGGATATCACTGGGCAATATGTGTCACTTTTAAGCTGTAGGAGGTGAAATTCAGGTGTTTTCTTTGTATTTGCTGTACAGTGTTATCCTGCTCATCTGAAGGTAAACAAGTTCTGAAGTTTCACCCTATTTTTTTTTTTCTTCTTGAAATTTTGAGCCATTAGCTTATCTTCTCAGGAAGGAATAACGTCTTTCCTTTATCCTTTATTGTGGGGAGTGTGTTTTTTTTTCTAACTAGGAGTTTTTGTGACTCATCGAGATACCCTGTAATGAAAAGAAATTATATCTGCTCAGTGCAAGACATGTAAACAACCTGTACTTAGCAAATATTGTCTTCTGCCAGGTCTGCCAGCAAGTTAACTTCAAGTTCTACAGTGGCATTATTGCTGAAGTCAAACAGCTTTTAAGAAATAACTTGTACTCCTCCCTTTTACCAGAAAGAGTAGCAGCACACTCTTAATCCTTTCTTAGATTTTATGGGTTTTGCACAGTCTGTGAGTTAATTAATTCCCAAATTTCAAACTCCCAGAGTAAGACATGAACTTTTATCATGAAGATGATGGTTCTTCTGAGAAAATAGAGGCAGAATTAGTTACTGTGCCATGTCAAGAATGTGTGCATTGATCTGTTTGGTCTGTGCAAATTGACAACTAAATAGGTGCTGTAAACAGACATGCACTGATGTAGATTCATTTTCACTGATTTAATACTGTACTTTGTCCGAAATGTTTCTCAGAGGTTTCTTATGAAAGCTTCTTGGGAGGTTTAAAGCTAAAAATGCCAGCAAAAAATGCCATACTAAGGCTTAATGGTTTCCCCATCATATGTCTCTATGAAAAATGTTACTGACAGCCTAGGAAAGTCTATTGCAAAGCAAAGTGTTTAAGGGATTGTGGCCAGCTACAAAGGTTAATGTCCAAGTTAGAGTTGCTGAAAAGAGAAAAGTAGAGCAGCTTAATGGATTGGAAATTGGTTGTAGGGGGGGGAAAAAAGTAATCTTAAATGCAGCCTTGGAGAAAACATAAGTGTTCAGTGAAAACCTTGTTTTAGTAAAGTAGGTATGTGCTTGGAAAGTTCAGTTTATAACAGATAAAGGTGTACAGAAGACACTGGAAAATGTGGTTGAGTGGTTGAGTGTTTTTTATGTGGGTGAATATTTTTATTCAGATGTTGCAAAGCCCAGATAAATATTTTCAGAAGGGAGCTTCCAGAGGAACTGCTTCGCAATTATGAGACTGGGAACTGTCATGATTCATAGAGTTCTTGGGGGAGGTATACAGACACATGCAGTTTCATAACATTTAAGCTTGGAATTGATAAGGAAAAATCCTATTAATGTGCAGAGTCAGAGTTATCCTATTAATTATATAAGCACTAATCCAATTAGTCTCAAAGTCCTCAAGACATTCCACCAACATTTTCACCAACCTCCATAGCACTGCTGTGAGAGACCACTGATGCTCCATTTTTGCTTCCCAAGGGTGAGAAAATCAGTACAGTTAAAATAGAGTTCTAAATGATATAACCCACAAAACTTAAAATATTTATTTTAGTGTGGTCCATTAGAATAAGTTTATTATCCATCCTGACCTGTTTTATCTTGTTCTGCAAGCTACAGTGTTAATAAGTCAGCAGATACCATAACAACACACAAGTTCTTTTGATTCACTAGCTTCCTTCCAATCTTAAATTCCTTCAGACTTAACAAGAATTAGGCAGGATAGTATTTAGCAGGATTGCATGGCACCACTTCTATGTGAGGTTGCCAGTCAAAGGCACAGTACAGGAGAAGGGAGAAAAAAGCAGGACCTGACTTTTTTTTGGCAGATTTTCCAGCCACTTATTAAGGTGGAGAGGAGAAACAAACCTCACACACTTGAGTGTCTGCTATTGAGACTTATGGAGTCCAAATGGATATAATGTTGCTGGGGTGCATCAATGATTCATTAGAGAGTCATGTAGGTGTTTTCATGTGAGTCAGAACATGCGTGTTCATCTGTCAGTAACTGAGTTTTCAACTGGTTTCTTTTGCAGACTACACCATATAGTGGGAATGCTTCTTGCTCTCCAGTGTGCCAGGAACTTGTGGGTGGCTCTTGTGTTTGATGTGACTAATGGTGTTCTTATCTTCCCTCAATGACAAGTCCATATGAATATTTTTTTACTTTCTGAAGCTCAGTTTAATTTTGACACGATTTGTCTGAAATCAAGCTTTGAAATTACATTAAGAGGAAGGTGATAATTGCTTTGTTGCATGATAGAGCAGAGCACATTTTCTCTAATGAATCCTAACTTTTCTCAGAGTCAGGGATGTATCTAAGTAATGGTTCACATTCCAAGGTTGCTGTTGCTTGTTTGGCCATCTCTGTTTCTTCTTTTATGAGCTGTAATAGTTGAAACTGTTATATATGTGCCTTTCTCAGGAGCTGCTTCCTCAGAGTGACTCTTCTATGACTGTGTGACCTGTGATTATGTCAGAGAACTGTGTCAATTTTTTGACAACTCGAACATGTCCAGTGAGTGTAGCTATTCCTGCCTGTACAAGTGGCTCACCCTGCTGTTTTCAAACACTGTGCTATCTCCCACTGCACTCTCTTTGAGGTTATTATTTATGCTTTAATAGTCACTGGTACTCCTGAGCTCTGGAAGAAATGTTTTAACTGCTGTACTTTTAATCTCAAATGCTTTGATACAGGTATATTTTATAGTGTCAATGACTTAGGCAAGTTTATAACTGCCCAGTGTCAATTTAATGGGTTCTTTCCCCTTGTCTCTTTCTCCTTGGATGGGCACATAATGTAAAAGCTACTCTTGGAGTAAAAATTTTAGTTCTTGGCCTGATGTATCAGTATACAGATGAAGTCAAGCAGTTGTTTACATTAACATTTAATTGAATTTATAACAGGCTACCACATGTTACATACATTAGTAATAAGCATTAACCAAAATAAAAGAAAATGTTATGCAGCATGGCATGAGGAAAAGATCCCTCAGCTCTTGAAATTGTTGATGTTGATGGGATGAGAGATGCAAACCAGCTGTACCTGCTCATGCTTTTTTTTTTTTCCTTACTGTTCCCAATGGAAAGAGGGTTTGACATGTCAAAGTTAACTTCAAGGCCTTCTTGAGCTCATTATAGGGAAACTGAAGCCTTGACAAAATAAAGAATAATCACAATGAGTCTCATTGTGTTTTGGAGAGCTCTACAGACAGGGCTGGAGCTGAAGCTTTCTGAAGTTATCAGGAAATCTGCTGGCATCACATGGTTTTGAATGTCGAAGACCATCTTCTGTCATTCAAGAGGCTACACAGACTACATTTTGTGAGGATCCCATGGTGATAACAGCAATAGGGAGAGCTGATTTAGTGTCATCTCTCAGCATACTGGGAGTGGTTTCCAGGCCCTGATATCTAAGCTGTGTTGCCAGTATGTCCCACCTAAAATCCCTGCCTGTATGAAGCAACTATTCATCTAGTGACTCATCTTTATTTACCATTATACTCAAAAATTGCTTGCCACATCTCTATAGGACAGTGCCAAGCTTTTCTTGTTTTCTTTTTCTGTGTTGGAATTCTGTCTATATACTCACTGATTCTATACATTTTTGGCTTAAATAAACTTTAGGTTACGCATTTAATAAGTCAAGGCAATTGGTACATCTGACCTCCCAAGATTTGTTCAATATTAATTCAGATTCTACATTTTCCACTTCTGCTGCGTAGGTTCTCGAGAGCAGGACTGCTTTCAAATAAGATTATGAATGACTGTAACCAAACCCTAATATCAGTCCACGAAATACAGTTGTAAATGAAAATGTCAGAACCCTGCAACTTCCTGTCTGTTCTTATTAATGTCCTGAATACTCACAGTGCTCTCATGATCGTATCTGTCTTGTTATCTAAAGTAACAAAGTGTACCATGTCAATAATAGCAGTGCTCTTTTTTAGATAATACATTAATTTATCTTTATTATCATGTCCATTTCTATGAGTTGTCAGTAGAAACTTTCCTCTCTGTCCCTTCTGAAGACTGAAAATGAATTTTAGTGGTTCAGGTAGTGTGAAAGCAAAGAGCACCTGATAAAAAAAAATTATTATAATTACTGGGCTGTCCACAATAGCCATAAGACCTGTTTACCAGAATTATAACTGTTTGTGTGGAAACCCCTGGCAATACTTTATGCTTTTGTCAGCTGAGCATTATCTCTCTACAGGAAGACATAAATACCTCTCATGTTGGTGGCAAACCTTAACAAGAGATTATATTCAGAAATAAGTGGAGTGATGGTGTTTTATAATGGAGGTAACTCTAGGAATTGTGAATTTGGCTGTTCTGTCATAAACATAAACTGGATCACATAAATAATTACGATGGGGGAAAATTTTCATCATTTTCAGCATGCTTGAGTTACAGGTTTGGTGATCAGCATGTGATGTTGAAATGTGAGATTTAACAGTTCACAGAGATAAAAGAGCAATTCACAAGTTTATTAAAGAAATCTTTGCCATAACTATAAATTAACAAGATACATTAGATAGGATAAATGTAAATAATTCACTACCAGCAAATTTAAAACACATAACCTATAACATCAGATATCCTCACCAGTATCTCATGGATACCATGATTATTAATGTGTGACTGTTCAGTTTCACTACACCTTTTTAGCTCTGAGAAATTTAAGCACTCCATGAATATTTTACAATCTGTCATATGTTTTTGCCATTATGAAGCATCCTATAAAGCAGAACCTCCAAATGAAACATTTTTTTCCATGTCTGATGTTTGGTAATAATTTTTAAAATATATTTTTCTGTTTGTTATTTACTATGGTATTTGCTGCTCCCCGAATCAGAGTATGTAATGCCGACATGAGACCTCTTAATTTCAATTTGTCATTTATATTTTGCAAGATAAGTTTTTTTTTTCAGATGTTTTCCAATACACCCTGTACTTGCCATAAAAAATTGTTTTCTAATTAGTTGCATATAGTATTTGTTTATTTTGTGTATCATAAAAGTCCCTGTAACTGGAGAGGTCTGTAAAACTTAAAGTATTTATTTCTCTATTTCACTTTCAAGCTATATCAAATATATTTTAATTTATTTGCAACCTATATAATGATTAGTTACATTTACTATTACTTGTGTCATCCAAAAATTTTTTTTGTGAAATTCTTGCATAAAGGTATGTAAGATTTCTTAGAAATCTTACTCCAGTAAGTTCTTTTGAAGAGCAAATATGTTATTTTTGTGTTGCCCAAATTTAAAAAAAAAGCAGGAGAGTTATGGGTTAATTGAAATCCTCTGACATATTGCAAAAAAAGCAAGATGTAATAAAAATCTGCACAGTCAATCTTCTTCTATAAAACACAAGTATTAGAAGTGAAAGGGAGTATATTAATAAGTCTACAGATAAAATTGTGAAGACACTGAAGATGCAACACAGCTAATCTTGTTTATTCAATTAATAGACATCTGAATATGAAACATATTCTAAGACTTAGAAAATGAACATTTTATGGTCTTTGAATTGGGCATCTGGAGAAATTATACTGTATAATGAGATACTTTGGGTAATTTTCTGGTTCTTGGTCTTATACCATACAACTGTTTCCTTAATAATCATACATAGATACAGTGCAATCATATTGCTTATCTTTTCCTAGAGGTGAAGTAATTCAGCTGCATTTCTGTGACTTCCAATTTTGCTGCTGATATTGAAATTTTGATATGAGAGCTGATGGCTGGAGAAAGTACCTCTGCAACAGCAGTAGAAAAACCGGCAGGAAAAAATTAAATTACTTACATTTTTCAATCCTGCAGTGCCTACCAAGCTTATTTTTAATTAAAAAGGATAAATCAGCATCATTATATTCCACTATTTGTCTTTTCCAGCAAAACAAATAAAATAGTTGCAGCTACTATTTGTATAATTAATTGAAGGCTGAAAGTAACTAGTAGTTTCAAAGAATGAAATAAGTCACTAAGCATCAGAGAAAAGGATAGGAGTGAGGAAAAAGGGCTGGTGTTTGTATTAGAAAGAAGAGTTCCTGGATGTAAAAGGGAGCTGAAGCGAAGAGTGGTCCCCATATGTAGCAACTCCAATGATTTCAGGAGAGTTTAGGAAATAAGCAGAACTGTTGAACTAGTAAAAGCAATTTGTTACAGTTAATTTTATTGATTCATCCTGAAGATTTTTCTTTCTGCTGATAATTTGATTTGAGGTAATTCCTCCTTACTCCCTGTGAGAAAAGGCAGTTTGAGGTTCTAGGAACTCCCTTTCTGTGGTGCTGCAGATGCCTTGACTCACCACCAAAAACACAGCAGCTGCCAGCTCTGTCTTGTCATCCTGCCAAATGTGGAATCCTGGGTGAGGAGGAAAAGGGAACACTGTTCCTAGAACTCCCATTTTTCTTTCCCTTCTGTGCAGTGAAAAAAGTCTAGAAATCTTGATGAATCTGAAAGAAGAGGTTTGATCTTCATTCCCAGGTGAGCAATGAGCTGAGAGACTCCACACAGTGCGGCATCTGCAAAAGTAGCTGGGCAAATTTACCTGGGCTGGAACATTTCAGAGGTCTCCCCTGGGAGCTGTCTGAGATGTACAAGGGAAATGGTTGTGTTACGCTGTGTGTTGTATTATGTGGGGGACTAAGAAAGCAAAACTTCCCTTAGAAATGCAATAATAGGATGATTCTAGGACATATTGCAGAGAGAAACAGCTGTACACCCAGTGAAAAGGAGAAGCATTTTATTGCAATGGTTGATTTAATTTTCTGGTAAATTGAAATTACCAAAAGAAACCCAAACCGATGAGAAATAAACCACCCAAAACTAAAATAAAAACAATCACCAGACCACATGGAAGCAAATTATAGGCTCTCTCAAGACCTAGAAACTGTCATGTCAGTCACTGATATGAAAGGGACAGGTTTGCTTGAAAGATTGATGCCATGTTCCAATTCCACCTGAGTTCCTCTTGCACAAAGCAGCTGTGCTCCTTCACTTAGGAGATTCCCCTGCATTGGTCTTTCTCCTGAAAAAAAGCTGCCAAAGTCAATCTTGTCAAGGAAATTATATACATATTTTTAATATAATTTAGAATCAAGATTTTCCTGCATAACAGACATAATATTTCCTTCAAACACTTAGCAGGTTACTTTATCTGATTGATGAAGCAAAACAATCAAAACCAATCTGAATATTTGAAGTCTGAATGTTGGAGTTGTGTTTGTCCAGATCAATTGCTTAGGTTAAAATTACTGTAAAGTACTCATTTTCTGAACCATATTCCCCTGTGTTGCTTCCAAGGCAATTTTAAAATGTTCTATACTTTTAAAATGCTGATCTTCTATTTAATTATAGATCCATTAACCCAACATGTTTAATGATTTAACAATAGAGAGGTAATCTATTGCTTTCAGTGCTGAGCCAGTGATTTTTGAGAAGTCCTGAAGGCTTTGATGCATGACCACTGATTCTATATGTTGTTCACATCTGCATTTGCAGTGCAATTTCACAGTACATTAGCTGCATTTCTCAGATATGCCATGCACCCATCCACACACTTCATGTTCAGTCTGCATTGGCACTCAAGGCTGAACTCAAGACTTGTGCAACTTATCACCACTTATGGAATCAGTGCATTTCAGTAAAAGTGTTTAAATATCATGTCTGATCATAGGGTTCAATACTAAAAGGAAAAGCAGGTCCCGAGGAAGCTCACTTGACTCTGTGTTGCCTGTTGTCTGAGCAGGATGGACAGGCAGAAGCATCAAAAATCCCTGGTTTTAATTGGATATGTCTAGGACTTATCCTGTCTATGGCAGCATAGGACAGCAATACCCTAATTCCCATGGTATTATGTGCAATAGAGATATTTTATAGATTTTTCTTGGCAGTACATTGTTCAGTTCAGTCCACTGCACCAGTACCCTGGGTTAGACCTGCCATGACTATAGAAAATAGCTCTGGTGTTGCTGAAACACCACAAATTTTAATTATCAGGGAAAGTCCAATAAGAATTTTTCGTGCATTGATGAAATCTGATTTGGTGGAGTTTTGTGGTGTGAGCAGCTTCAGAGATGGAGAGAAGTTTTGCATTATCAGTGCATTTGCATCTCAGAAGATACTAATATTCCAGCCCTGCTTCATTACACTCTCATATTTATAACACCTATGATTTAGTTTCTATTTGTGTTATTATATATTGTGGTTCTCAGAATGATGCAAAATGAATCATTCTGAGGCAGTGGCTGAAGCTACCCCGGGGGTGGCCAAGGAGGGTGGTTTCACCCCAAAGTACCCAGAGAGACTGGCGGGCCGCCCGGGTGGAGCGTTCGGCCCTGTTTTAGACATGGTTCAGCACCATGACTTTGCAGTTATGTTAATCCCCTTACATTGATTGGTATGTTGTTTTCCCCTCTCCGTTTGCATATGTATGGAGTTCCAGAATCTTCCCTGCTCCTCGATGTCTCATTGGCCTGTTCCCCCTTCCCCTCCTTGTTTGTTTATGTATGAGGTTGCAGCATCTTCCCTGCTCCTCGATGCCCCATTGGCCTGTTCCCCTTTCCCCTCCTCTAGCCTTTCCTGGGTGGATCTCCCTGCGTTGCTCCTCCCTGATCCCGCCCCTGAACCCTGTTCCCATTGATCATTGTTCCCCCTTAAAAGTCTGATGCCCCCCCATTCTGTTCGGGTTTTAGGCTCTGGATTCCTTTGTAGCAAATAAATGCAGAACTCCATGCTAAACCCCCCTCCTGACTCTGGATCCAGGGCGTGGGCACAGACTGGATTTGCAGCGCCCACCTGGCTGGCAGATCCAGGGCCTGCAGCCGGCGCAGACCGGGCTGCCTGACACAGGTGCTGACAGGGCGGGCGGGGCACTGGGGCTTGGAAGAATTCAGTCCCTAGGAGACAACGAAGCCCTCGTTTTTGGTTTTACAGCAAACTATTTTCTTGAGCCTGAAACTACTGCTTGTAAAGAAGCTAGATGTTTTGATATCTGAAATGCATAATGAAGCTGCTCCAAATATACAATAAAAATTAGTTTGATATGTCTTTTAAAAATTACATAGTAATGTTTCGTGATGTATGGCACAAGATTTTCTTTATTCTAATTTATTTCTGCTATCTGCTTAATTCCCTATACTTTTCTCATAATAAGTGGAATGATCATTTATTTAGAAATTTACTTTCTCCAGCTGGAGTGAAGAATTGTTAGACTTTGCTATGCAGTTAGGCCATTTTTTCAAAAAATAAAATTATTATTTAGATGTGCCATTATTTTCTGGCTTGACAATTACTGGCCTTGGTGCAGATATGCTGATGGTTCATAAAAATAATTTTTTACTTAAAAAAAATAAATCTGTACTGCTGGACAGTAGTTTTGAAGGTGTCCTGGTTTAGGGCAAATATTTAGGAGGAAACCTCTGGGGGGTCTCCTCTAGGAAGAGCCGATTCCAATCGCCCCTCCCCCTACTGGTCCGGGAAGAATTTCCTTAGGGAAAAGTGGAAAAAACTATTTATTTAACACATAGAATATATACAAGTATAGGGAAGAATTGGATAATATGAAAACAATGAAACCTCTCCTTCCTCTGAAGAGATGGCAGATTCAGAGTCCGTCTGAGTCCGGTTCAGTTCTCCAGTGGGGGGACGATTGCCGGGCCCGGCTGTAGGAGTCGGCGAGGATGGGGGGGGGGGGGGGCCCAGGGGTTCCCTGGTGTCCTGGGCCCACGAGATGCCAACCAACCCCAGGAAGAGGGAAAAAAAGAAAAAATACCCAGCAAAAGAAACAAAGTCTCTCCCTGCAAAAAGCCGGGAAAAATCCGAGGAAAAGCCCTCCGCTGTGAGCTAGGGCAGCACCCCCCACAACAGAGAGAGTAAAAAAAAAAAAAAAGAGATAACGCTGTCTGCTGGAATGCAGCCTCTCCGCTCTCTTGACCTTGGTTCGTAGTATCCTGCAGACAAACGGCGAGTGTTTTTTTTTCCTCCACCTTCACTTTCACTGTCTTCCTTGGACCAACTTAAAGCTGCAGAACTTAATGTCCAGCATAAGCAAGGGGACGATTGGGGATACAAACAGGTCATATGGCTAACCCAGGACAGAAGGGTTCTTTTCCCTTGTGTGAAAACAAAGCCAAAGAAAGCCCGGGATGATGGATTAGGTTATAGTCTCCTTATCTGCAATGGGAGGATTTGCTGAACCCCTCACAGAACAGTGTTTTGTGAGATGTGCTGTCCCAAGCCCAGCACTGGACTCGGGGGATCCAGTAGCAGAGTTACTTGGTATGGAGCTGTGTGGCTGCAGATCACTAAGGACCAAGCCCTGTCTAGCCAGGGGAGCCCAGCTGTGCAGGATCCCTGCTGGGGCTGGGGCTGGGTGCCCAGGGCTGAGCCCCACGGCTCTTTGCCCTGCTTGGGCAGCAGCAGGAGGACTCGGTGCTGCTGGGAACCAGCACTGCTGGCAGTGGAAGAGGTGAAACTCTCAGGGTTCTGTTGCTGAGAAGGATAATCAAAGTTGTCACTGACACTGCTGGCAGCACATCCCCAGCAGCATCCCTGTTGCATGGAGGAGCAGCGCTGGGGTTGTTCTCACGAGGCCACATGCAGAAGGTGAGGCAGCCACAGATGCTCTCCCTGGGACATTTGGGAGCTATGGGCACAGGAGTCCAAAAGGCAGGATAAACTGCTTTCACTGTGCCTGTGCTATGGGCAAGGCTGTGTTTAAGGCAGTTAAAATGCATTTCCCTGAAGTGTAATGCCTCAGGAGGGTCTTGTTATTACACCTCTTCACTATGAGATTCATCTTCCCTCTGAGGTCAGCCAGCTTTCCAAAATCCTGCTCACTTTCAGACAGAGCTTTCTGGAGTTCCTGGCTGTAAAAAGTACAATGCACACGTTAAATCTGCCAGCATTCAGTTCCTTCTGCTCTCCCTTATTGAGACTAAAGCGATGCTACATCCTGGCACCGTTATCTCCCACAAACTGGGGTTGATTTCACTGTTTCTGCTTGGTCTGATTTTGGCTGGACATCATAGTTCAGTTCACTGCGTTTATTGAGTAGTCTGTTAACTACTTTCGAGGAGTTTATTTTCCTTCCAAAGAGAAAAGCTGTTCATTTGATCATGACACTCAAACTGGTGAAAATTGCTGGATTCACTACTGTTTGTTCCAGCTGAAGCTATGACTCAGTACTTGTACATTTAAATGCTACTTAGAAATACAGTTTATTTATAGCATTGTCACAAACGTCCATAAAAGATAATTATCAAAATGTAGTCTTCTTTTATCCTTCAGCTATATTACTGATATGAAATGTGTGTAAAATATTATAATTTTAAATCATATTTTACATAGAGAGTTTTCTGATTGCCACCAAAAGGCTTTGCAGCGGTTTTTAATTTAGCCTTATGTATTTTTAACATGGCAGCTGGAGCACAGCATGCAAATGGCATATTAATAGAGGAGACTTCTAGTCAGTTCTGTCTGTTCTTGCAAAGAAAAAAAGCAAGAAATAAGCAAAAATGTTTAAATTGCATGTTCTGGATAAAAGCAACAGACACTGCCTGGCAAACTGGGGCAGTGTGCAGGGATTATTTCATTATTCTATCTCTGATTTGTTTTTCAGGGGCTAGCTGGCTTTTTGTTTGTTTTCAATTAAACTGCTGTAGTGTACATCGAGAGAGCTATCATTTATCTGTCAAACAGAAAGTTGGGCTTGAAACGCAGCCTCTCTGTAAACTCCATTTTCAGATGCTCCTCACTTTGCAAACAAGAAGCCCTTTAGACTTGAAATGCCCTGCATTTATTCATAGCATTTTGGTGCTTGTTTGTTCCTGCAAATCAGGGTCTTATTCAGCCTTTTTGAAGGTAGTGTTTAAAAACAAGCATGCATTAACTGATTAAGAACAGGGAAATAAAAGTGGGGGGGGTTTATTCTTTTACACTGAAAAAAGAGAAGAAATAATGTAGAGAGACCATTATTTTTAGGGCAAATAAGCTCACGAGCTTTAAAATAATACGTATTGAGTTCTCCCACTCTCTCATGATACTCTCAGTGGGATTTTTGTGGTAGGCTTCTTTTTTCAAACTGAATTTTAAAATGTTTCGGATTTATAGGTGATCTGGTACATGGTACAAGTTTTTTACAGCTATTTTGATGACTAGAATGGATCCAAAATGAGCTCTTAAAACTCACCTTCAGAAAAGATTACTGAACTTCAAAGAAGTTAAAGACAATACTAAAACCAGTATAAAACTATGGGGAAAGTAACTATAATTACTTACCATTGTTCTTCTCTTTTTAAAGAAAAAAAGGAATCCTAATGGAAAATGCAGAGAAAAGTCTTGATCAACAAGGATTTTAAATTTGGGGAATGCATAGTATGGTTTAAAAAATATATATTTCAATTCTGGTTTAAATCTAATATCAATTTTCCTCTTAATTTTTAGTGTATCAAATAATGAAAAGAGTGATTTGAAGAAATATTTTATTCAAAAAATTGTTAAGGTCTTGAGAATTACTTTGAGAATACTTCCTTTTCTAGTGATTTCCTCACAAATTCACTCCTTTTCTACTATGTTGCAATTACACATTCTTCATTTGTTTGGCCTGTGTTAGTCTGGTCTTGGGCAGCTGAGTCTAACTCCCTGCAGGGGACCTGCATTGTATTCCTGGCTTGACACTAACAAACTGGCCAGCTTGACAAATTTTTCTTTTTACTAGAAATAATGAACCTGAACTGTTTTTGTAAAGTGCCTTTGAAAATTCACATATGAAAAAAATGTAATATAGCATTAGATATGATTTATTTTGACTTGTAATAGAGTTCCTTTGCATGACTGTGGTAAATCAGGGAAAGTCTGATTAAATGGATCCGTAGCACGACATCCTCTTTTCTTAAGCAAGCCAAGTCCCCAAAATGTAAATACATTAAATGTCACTCTCATTAAATACACATCATGGAACTGCTAAGGAGGATTAAGGAAGAGCAATAATCTTCATCTTACTCTGAATAACTGCTAATGGTCAATGTGACCTGGACTCAAATTTTTATTGAAGAAGGCAAGTAAAGAGAAAATTTTCCCATTATGAGCTCAAGTTGCCCACCTTAAAGTTAATGACCTCTGAATCAACACTTGATGGTTTAGCACATAAGCAGTTTGGGCTGAGATGGAATACTTTAAACACCTATTGACATTCTGAAGCTGTTTACATTCTGACCTTTCATGACAGAATGAGTTCAGCCAGCACACAAGAGAATGTCAGAATCTGCTGCAGAAACTGACTGCAATTATGAGTCTAGAAAAGGAAACAAAGGCCTTAGGCAATATTTTTAGATTGCAGAGTGGAGGGCAGATTATGGATACAGTACTTAATGGTGAGATGACATGCAGGTACCCTTTTAAAAGGTCACACCTGCCTGAGTTAGGAGCAGTTTGGTTTGCAGTGGTGACAGAGTCTCTCACTGAGGTGGTTTCCATTTGTGATGGCAGGCATTGCCTGTGCAATATTTCTGGAATACAGAGATACGAAAAATAATTTATCTGGAAGTTGGATTGCTGTTTGGCAGACTTGATAGGGTTCATAAAATTATGATAATTTCCAGTCTGATTCTCTGTTGACTCTGTGTCAAGATTTGAAACTTGATCATCGGCTAGTGCCAGTTGTTTATTAATGTTAACCCATTCAAGCTGAATCACCTTGTTTATACTTTGCAACAGGTCATTTAATATAGATATTGCCATGTCCTTTGATCTACTCCTAGTAATGGCAAGAGTTTCTTCAAAAAATGAAATGAGGATATGTTAAAAAACAATTGCTCAAATATACAGACTTTTCTGTTTTCTCTTCTTCATACTGGGCTGTCTGGAAGTCCTGGAGGAACTCAGTGAATGTGAATAAGTTTTTCACTGCCCTGTTTCAAAGAGGGTGATGAGGCCACTTTGCTTGTCAGTTGTTGTTCTTAGGAAATCAGAAAATCAAGTGAATGTTCTCAAACTTCAGTGCTCCTTTTATTCGATTTGTGATCTGAGGGGGGGAAAAAGCCTTATAAGAACTGTAAGAAATGTATCAGATGAATGTTGCACCCCACACAATTTTTCACCATCTTGGTGGTGGTTTAGCAATGTAATAGAAAATGATGGGGTTCTGACAGCAATTATGTAGGAGTTTTTGTATCAGGCATTGAGAAATGCATTCTCTTTGATTTACCTGGATGCCTGCACAGTGGATCTGATTAGAAGCTAAATTGTTTCTCTGCCAAGTATGGGTATTCCAGCTGGGGTTACTCCTGACTAGGAGCTGCCCTGAAGGACCATTTCATCATGTGTGCAGCTGCAGTGCCACAGAAGTCGAGTTAAGCAAATTTTTTCAGAAGGATCTTGCAGAAGGGATCTTACAAGAACAAGATTCTCATACACAAAATGGTTCCTCATTTCCTTAACTTGCATCAAGCATAATTTACTCAAGGATGTGAAAGGCAGGCACAGCATGGCACAGCATCTTCAGTTTCCAGTCAGAGCTGTCAACTGTAGCAGTCATTCCACTCTTGTGGTTGATAACTTCTTCAAACAGGCTGTAGGCACATGCAGGCTTTTATAGTCTTTTGAATTTTTAAACAACATTGATTTAATATAATCAGCTAAAACAAATCCACAGTACTACCCTAGTGATATGAATAATACCTGAATTTCAAAAATAGAATATATTCAGAATAGCTGAAATATTTTATGTTTCTGGTGGGCTTTGAATTATGTTATATTTATAGAAATAATCCCTGAAAATGTTAGGCTTCTGATTTTTTTTCTTTTTTTCCCCTTAATAATTTCTGTTTCAGAATAATAAGTAGTCTCTGCAGGCAAGGTTCTTCTGGAGGATTATTTCACTGCTCAGGTGGCTGTAGGTACTTGACCTTCAGTTCCATGTGACACGTACCTGAAGAATAGACTAAATCCTCAAAAAATGCACTATTTGTTGTGTCTAATGCTTTGAATATCACCTGACTTCCTGCTTTTCACATCTTAAGAATTGCATTTAATTCTTATTTTGCAGAAGGACAATATGGTCACTATGCCTACTGGAATTATTATTTGATTCAGTGTACAGTGAGGATGGCCATTTTATGGCAAACAGAATAAAGGTAGGATAAGGCAAAGTTCTCAAGGTCAAAAGGAGACTCTCCTCTTCTGCTGCTTTATGGTGCCAGAGGAACCAAAAGCACTTGAAGGCAGCTCCCTTTCCTGCCCCACTAATTTAGTGCAGACCAATCCACCTCCTGGGAAAGAGCTTTGAGTGCATGTTTGGCCGCAATGGGAAATTGTGGAGTAATGTTTGGGTTGAGAAGCAAATGGCAGTGGAGATTTTCTAACTAGAAAGTTTGCATAGCAGATTTTTATTCACAGAGTCCTTCTGGCTGCCTCTGTGTGACTCAAGTGCTGTTTCAAGCCAGCTCAGGGGAGAGTAGATATCACTTAAAGCTGAATTTTGTAGCCTGGAACACTCAGGCAGGGTATAATATTTGCTGAGGGACACTGGTGCTTTGATTACACGTCACAGGAGGGTTGTGCACATTGACAGCCTGGAGGGTTGTGCCACACATCATCTCCAAATGGGATCTGTGTGCAAAGACTCTGTAAAGGGAAGGATGGCTCCCCAGCTACCTGTGGACATTAGCTGATACTTTTAAAGCATTCCTCCCTATCCTGAGAGCAGCAGTGCAGAACCACCTACCAAATCCTCTAGTACAGGAGAATCTCTTTCTCTTTGGAGGGAAACGAGTGTGAAACCAAGTGAGCAGTGAAGAAAGATGAATTCTCTGCTACTGCTTCATATCAAAATGTTCAGGGTTTTTTCCCGTGTGTTTCTCCTGAGAAGAGTGTCTTACGCAGAACAAGATTTTTTATTTTTTAAAATCAAATACTGAATTACTGCAGTGAATATCTAATTTACACCACATGTTAATAGCTAGATGAAACGCCAAAGAACTTTTTGGGATATTCATCATGCCTGTATTGCTGTCATTCACCTGCTGCTATTGTAAACCACAGGACAGGCTCCTGATGTCCCATTAGCTTCTTGAAGACCAAATCAATTGCACTGAGGTATGACAATGCCAAATGATAATAGGGTAGCAAAAGTTGGTGTGTTTTTAAGTTTGAAAGGATGGGTTTTCTCATGTACTGGATGGCTGCAGTGAATCACTTAGAAGCAAAGTGGAAAAAGGGTTTTGTGTCGGTTTGTCTTTGGGATGAGGCATTTAGCAACACAACAGTCTTTAAAGCCAGCTAAAAGGGGTTACCAGTCAAAATGCTGCAGATGTTGGCTGTGCATCTTTGCATTTAAATTACTGGCCCCCATTTGTCTCACTGTGGTGCAGGGTTCTTTTTTTCGTGGCAGATTTCTCACCTCAGCCCACTGGTTAAACATCCTTGCTCACATGTAAAGCATCAGCATACTAATTAAGAGTCAAAATCTGTGAAGGGTTATAAAAGGGAAGTTTAAGCTGGAATTCTAACATTATAAAAGATTGCCTCCATATCCAGGACTTCATAGATAATTGAGTTCAGATTCCTGCCCTTTGGTACAGGGGAATCCTACAAGACGATGAGTTTGCTGCTAGTTGCTCTAAATCTTTCAAGATTTTATCTTGCATTGTTTGCTGTCTTTTCAACTGAAAAATATTGTATGCAATACATGATTTTACAAATAAAAATCTAAAATAAAAATAGCCGAGAGGTGCAGTGTTGCAGTATTCTTGCACCTATTACTGTTACTGTATTAATCCATTTATAAGGAAAAAGATTAAATATCTATAAGGTTTATTCTGACTTGATGTGCTGATATTAATCATACTGTCATGTGATGAGGTTGGAGCACAAAACATGAATCTATGTACATGCTGCTCTCTGAAATTCTAATTTACTCTACCCAATAACTTAATAATTAAAATATATTGCATGTAAAAAACTGAAGTAGGAAAATATGGTGATTGAAAAACCAAAGGCAGCAATTTCACCACCAAAGCTGTGGGGATGATGCTAGGATAATTCTATTCCTATGGAGGTTGTTACATTTATACCTGCGGCCGATGGCGTGGGCCGGACAGCTGACCACAGGGATGGCCGGCGGCTCGGCGGCTTGTTCTGAGAGCTTCCTTTTCATTAAGTCAACTTCAGCTAGGGACTTCTTTTCCCCTCGCCGTGAGCCGGGCTTCCCTGGGATGGTGGCCGCTGTCCCTAAAGCCGGAGAGCTGCTGAGAGAGAGTGTTCCCTTGCCCGGAGCCCAAATCAGACACAAGACAAGAGGGTCTGCTCTGCTTGGGCTCAGGGGCAAAAGACCCTGGAATAGCCCAACATTCAGACTTTTATTCTGAGGGTTACAACTTATCTCATAATGTTACAGGGGAGGACACGGGGAAGGGTCGGAAGGTCAGGGTGCAGTCAGGAAGGAGTAAGGGAGGAAAGAGTGAAACACAAGATACTATTGTTAACTGAGGGGTAGGCGGGGGGAGTTCAACTCCCTTTCCAAGGCCAAACTTAACTCTACCTTCAGAGGGGCCTCACTTTCTAGGTCCCCAGAAATTCTTCAGGGGATATGTCATTCTCTGAGCTTGAACCACCGCTACATATACCTTCTTGTCTTCACCTGTGTTTTTATAATATAAGTGATTTTACATATAGTACAAATTTTTTCTCTTTGCTATGCCCTGATACCAGTTCTAGAAAACTCTCAAGGTAACATTCCAGTAGTAATTGACTGTTTGTATTGAGATACTTGAAGCCTTTGGCTTCTTCCTGTGCCTTATATTTCCAAGATCTATGTTACCATCTTGTGCTTACACTCTGGGAATCATCCTTTGAAGTGTGATGAGGATTTCTTCAGTCTTGCTGAAATGTTGTGGCTCTGTGCAAAGATTCACTGTGCTGCTCTGGATGAGATGTGAGACTGATGCTCAGCTGGTGTAAATCAGTGCAGCTGCACTGACTCTGTCAGGACTACCATCATTTTGAACCAGATGAATATGTGGTCTCTTTTCAGACACTACCCTGTCCCAGCACTTCTGTAATTTGGTTATTTTTTTCTCTAAGGAGTGGTACAGTTTTATACACTTGTACTCAGTGAATTTAACACTCTTGTTACATAAGGAGCCTCAATTCCTTCATAATGAATATCAATACAGGATTTTTATTGATTATCTCCTAATCCTTATGTGTACCTTACTTCACACCAAATGAGAGATTCAGTGTAGTATCTTGCCAGTGCCTTCATCAAAGCTCTTTGGTAATTTTTCATTTTCTGGAAGTGATTTCAAATTCTGATTTAGTGGGTGTGAATAGTGAAAATTAAAAGTGGTATTTTAAAGGACACTTCTTTATTTGGACAAATAGTTGGTGCCAGATTGTTTTATACTATAGAGTACCCAGACAAAATTTCTGTTCTTACTAAAAAGAGAAAAATGTAGCAGATATTACTGATAACCTCTTATCATTATGATTTTGGAATTGTCAGTTTAAGTCTTCCTTTGGTCAGAGACATGAAATTGTACTAGAAATCCAATTCTATATTTAGTTGATGTAAAAATGTTGACTTTTCTAAATGCTCTAAAATCTGCACATTAATTCTTAAATCTCTCTGTAAATTAATGTGCCATACAAAGAAACAGAGGTAAGGTGGGAACAACGGGCTCCTTAAATACATTCCCTTCAAATCAATATTTTTTAAACATTCTTTCAAACTTATTTGTACATGTTTAGGGATCAAATCATTTTGTCACCTTCCACCCAGTTCAGTTCTCTTGCTTGCCTTTAGTGTCAATTTTCCCAAGTTGGGGTGTTGTCATGATATCCCCTGGCTGAAGCCAGGCAAGACAGAGCTTTTTGCATGTTGAGTTAGAAGAAGTTAACCTCAATTAGTTTAACAAGCATTTGTGCTTGAGCATCAGCTCTGGTGCAGCTGTCCCTGCTGCCAGTTGGTGGCTGCTAAATCAGAGCTGTCCCCAGCTCTGCTCGGTGCCTCAGGGCTCCTGCCAGTGAAATGCAGATGGTGGCAGGCTGGTGTACCCAATAAAGTAATCCCTTCCCATATGCATATGTACACGAAATTATGCCCATCATTCATTTGGAAAGCAAGGCAAGTTTTAAAGTGTGTTTTTCATCTCAGTTGCAGTGTAGTTTAAAAACTAATCTACCTTGAGCCAATGCCGTTCTGTAAGTAGAGTCTTTGGGGATTTTCTCCTCAGTTTTTAACCTTCCCCCTTTAATATGCTTGTCCAGGATTCAGTAGAGTTTATTGCAGTTACAGGCCCTGCCCCAGAGTTTGTCCCAAGCCTGCAGGGTAACCCTGAGCAGGTCACTTGTGCTCCAGCAACCTGCCTGTTCCTTCTGTTAATGAGAGTACCAAAGCTGACACTGCTGTAAGATCTCCTGAAGAAAACTGGAGTTTTATTTAACAATTGAATGCTACACATCTCCTCCAATCCATCTGTATTGTATCTTTCTTTCTACAGCTAGCTTTTGTTTTCCTGTGTACATGACACTGATTCTGAGAGGATGGCAAGGAGCTGTGAGCAGCTTCTGACAGGCAGCCAGCAGTGCTGATCTGAGTCCTGACATGACACAAGTCAATGGACTGAAGCAACCCTTCCAAACCAGAGGATCACATACCAAAGGTGTATTAATTATTACCCTGAGAGCTTTTTACATAGTTTATCAAGCTGACACCTTCATGCCACTTATCTCCAGGAGAATCTGCAGTTTTTATAATGCCTGAGCGACTAAGCTCAAGCTAAGGATGTACTTGAATGCTATGTTGGCTTAATTTCCTAGTCCTCTTGTTAGTCTTGCACTCACGTAAAGATTGAGGTAAACATTTGTCCCCCAATTTCTTGTTTATCTGTTTGTTCTTGTATTTCATTACAGTAAATATTCCTAGTAACACTTCTGATGAAATAATATTTGCTTTGTGATTGTCTGAGAATAGCAAATGTGTTATGTATAATCACATTTGGGAGAACATAATTTGAGTTTAACCAAGTTATTTTTCTCCCACAGCAGATGTATAATTCAATTAACATTAATGTTAAATCTAGATATCACTTTACCTCTGCTGCAACACTCAGGTAATTACTTTCTGGTTAACTTAAATTTCTTTGTAGCTGCAGTGATGAAATTATTTTTAATTCACCTGGAGTACTAAGTCTTGTGTGTAGAACTAGTTACTCCTGTGTGTGATTCTGAACATTCTAGCATTGAACTACATATGAAAATGTTTTGATTCCCTCTACTGTAAATGTTATGTTTAAAAACAGTGTCAAAATGCATTAAGAAATAACTCATAATTATGACTCAAGATTGAAATCTCTGAACATTTTTACCTGTCCCTGAAAGGCTTGTCTATAACTCCAAACACAAGGACTCTCACGGCAGTTTTAGGGTGTTACTTGCACTGGGCTAAAAATTAGTGTAGGTGTCTGCATGATGTTGAGCATCAGAAACCTCAGATATCACTTAAAATCCAACTCTTGACCTTTATGGTATGTGCTGATTTTACTGGGATACAGTTAATTTTCTTCATAGTAGCTGGCATGGGGCTGTGGTTTGGATTTTTGTTGGAAACCGTGTTGCTTATGCAGAGATGTTTCAGCTATCACTGAGCAGCACTAGCACAGAGCCAGGGCCTTTCCTGCTCCTCACCTACCCCACCAGTGAGAGGCTCCACAAGGAGCTGGGAGGGGACACAGCCAGGACAGCTGACCCCAACTGACCCAGGGGATATCCCAAACCATATGGCATCATGCTTAGCTGGGGGGAAGGAGGAAGTGGGGACATTTGGAGTGATGGTGCTTGTCTTCCCAAGTCACAGTTACAGGTGATGGAGCCCCGCTGTCCTGGGGATGGCTGAGTACCTGCCTGCCATGGGAAGTGGGGAATGAATCCCACATTTGTGTGTTCCACCACCTCTGACAGAGGTTTTGTACCTTGTTATTAATACCCAAACTTTAAATGAATTGGCATCTCCTTGTACATTGGTTTAAACATGTTTTTCTTGGGCCTCTTTTTCTGAAACAAGTTGCCAGTCACATCTAATTCTGTTTGTTATTTCAGTATAGCTCTTCTCAAAAGTTAGTCTTTTAACTGACAAGATTTACTGAAGTGATATATTGATAAAAAGTCAGGGGCTCTGCCTGAGTTATTTTAATTTTTTTTTTCCTGGTGTTCTCAGAAGTGCTTTCAAAATTGAGAGCTTCTTTTAAAATACCAATTGATATGTAAAAGCCACAAAATATACACTTCAAGGTACAAACCCAGTTTATTCTCTGATAAATGGCCCTTTGGGGAAAATCAATTGCACTGCCAGGAGATAGAGTTTAATCATGTCTTTTGAAAGGTCAGATGAATATGAAAGGTCATACTCAAATTTATTCCTTCTCAGAGGATGAATATTTTTTATTTAAACTGTCTTTGACCACAGCTCTCTATATATGTGTGTACCTATACCTATATTTATGTTTATGTGTGTGTATATACACACCCACCACTCTTCAATGCTTTCTGTCAAAGCCATCTCATCTTCAGCTACTCTGATTTATGATTAGTGACATATTGAAGGATACATGGATGTGTTCTTGTGGGGGCATAACAGGATGACAGATCTTGCAGAAGCTCCTGTTTTTGCCTTAAAACTACCTAAAATTCTTGTTGAGGAAGAGAAATAAGAATGAGGAGAGAAAGTAACCTTGGAGCAGCTCTTTCATAGCAACTACAAATAATGCAAAGTAAGTCCATTACCTAAGCCTAAAAGACCTAGATTCATCTAAAATTGATTCTGAGAATCCCTATTTGCAACAACCCCACACTATATTTTGCTGTGGAATGAAATTTTGATATCTCTGTCATTTACCATGTAATAGAATATAAGGTTGTTCTTAATTGCTCTAGGAGTAGGTTTGCAGTTTTCCCTCTCAAATTTAATCTCTTCTTGCATGAAAAATGAAACCAAATGCTGAAAAATGAGGAATGTTCATGTTTGATGATGTAAAAATCTCAACATGAGAGGCTTGGGTTTAGCTTTTAAGGTCTCCAGCTTCATATTGCAGAGAATTTTCTTCAGTGCAGGCAGGGGTAGTTGCTGTTAAATGGTCTATTAAGTAAGAAGTCAAATACTAACAACAATAGTCACCTGTGGCCTTGAATTTATGATTTCCTTAAAATCTATAGCTCTGTGTAGGCTTTGATGAATGTTTACCATGCTCACTGTGACAGAAAGTGAATCCATTGACAAATTTGTGCAGAATGGAGGGGAAAGTTGCCCAACTGATGGCATTCCAGCTCTTGCAGATCTTCAGTCAAAACCCATTTTTTTTTTTCTCTAGACTGCCAGTTTCTTAAATGGGAGCAGCTTCTGAGAGTTTATGCATTTCATACCTAAAATTCTTTCTGTTTTATTGATAGGACTTGCCCCTTGTTCACTGGCTTACATTTGATAGTGACTATCTCATCTGCTATGGACCTGTGCTAATTAAATTTATACAAACTTTGCCCTCAGTGCCAGTGGGGCTGACACTGGAAGTCTAAGGAGTTTGTGCATGAGTTTCTTTACAGAGTTACTGGTTTTACCTCTGAAGAGAGTAGGCATCATTTTGAAAACAGTGTACGATCCACAAGCAAGGTGTGCCACTTGTGAACATTGAGTTTACAAGCTCAATTCTCAATTCTTCTTGTGCACATCCTTGTTACTATTCATCGATACTGATTCTTAGACAGAAATGTAGAATTCTTTAGATCTTGTTTTCTGGCAGTTTGCTTCCCATCCTGTGTCATTGTGCCCCACGATAGGCTGCTGTAGCAGAGACCCCACAGAGCTGCCTGTCAAACTCCATCCCCTGAGACCTGGGCATGGTGCTGTGATACACTGGGAATGTGAGAGATTCTGTCCAGTGAAACCTCTGAGCAGAATGCTAAATTTCAGTTCGAATGTTTAAACTCTAATGGCTTCAGTAGTAACTCCATGAGTTCTCAAACTTTGGAACTGGAAAGCTTCAGCTTTTAGAGGATTCAGCAGACCTTGTCTCTCTCCCTTGACTCTGCAAATGGAAGCAAAGCTGGTGTGGTAGCAAGTTGAGATTCTGAGGGGAATGGAAGGCTGTTCTTCTATTAGTAGATTGTTTTATTTAACATAAATACTCCCTGACTAATCAGGAGATGATTAGGGCATCACAGGTCACTGAAAACTTTTGTCATCATTATCATTTGTAGAATCTAACTGATATAATTTTACAGAGACTTTTTTTTTCTTCACATAAAAAAGAAGCAATGAATAACTCATCAACTAATCCAGATAACACTTCATATTTCACTCCTAGACTATTCTAGTAATCACTTACAATGCCATGCTTCATCCTCATGTAACTTAACCCCTGGGCAAAAATAAATAATCTATTTCAGATTTAAAATCCTCCTGAATGTAAGTGAACTTGATCCAAAGAAAGGTTTAATTAATAATTAAAAAGGCTTTCCTTACCCTTGGTGTGGGTTTTGGATTAGACCCTTTTTTTTTTGAGAAATAAAGTATTCATCTGATGAATACACTGTATTTTTTTCATAGCATTGAACAAAAGAAGTGAAATAATTTAATTGTAATTCCTAAAGGTCATCAAAGGTCTAGGTATTCAGAGGCTTTGCTGGGCCAGACTTTCCCTGGACAATTTTTAACACATTTGCAAATATCCATAAGGGGACGAGGCAGGGTCATTTTTTATCCCTCCCATTTTTTGCTTACTACCTTTGCTCTCTTGCAGCAGCAATTGGAAAAGCTGAGTGAAAGGTAAGGGTGGGTATTAAAAGGCGTGCTGGAGGCCAAGTTAAATAATATAGTACTTTGGGGAAATAGTGCATGTTGGACACTTAACATGTACGTTAACCACACAGGAGGAAATGGCTACAGACGTTGAGAGGTTAATTACTGTGAGGGAAACAAAACAGCAAAGGTGGTGTCAAATTAGCCTACCTGACTGTGTCTTATGAGCAGCTGAAACACTGATATGGATTGTGGAAAGTAGTTAAGTTTATAATCAGTCTTGATAAATGATTTGCTGATTATCTAAATAGTTACATTTAACCCAACGAGATTAATTAGATACATTTTAAAATTCAGTTTTATCATTCATTATCATCAAAAGTCACAGTTTTATTAATAAAAATGTTAGTCTGTTAAAATATAAATTCTACTTCAGTACTCTGACGAGTATGGGAGCACATGACAGGGACTCAGACCCAGGCTAGATCCACGAGACATGGCAGAATCAATGTTCTTAATTTCAGAGACATGATCTTGCACTCTGTGACACAACTGACCCCGCAGACATCTTCCCATTAGCTTCTTCACACATCTACAGTCACTATGAGAACTACCTCACATTTCTTGGGGACAATTAAATGCAAATCCAGTCAGTGCCCTGTTTAAATCCTTATGGAGATTTCCCAGTGGAGATTCTCAGAGTGCACCTAGTAAAGGATCAACAACAACTTCCAGCTGCTCATTCTTTAATTTACTCCCTAAGGAAGAACTACTACCCTCCTTCCATATGCTAATGTAGTGGCCAGAGGCTTTGTGCAGGAAATGGGAGATCTGAATTGGTTTTCCTTGTCTGCCAAAGGATTTAAGGCCATGGCTTCTCAGGACAGAACTATATTAAGTACAGTTTGTGTGATACTTTGAAAGAAAAATGTGTGCTCCTGCTCCATAGGGCAGGAAAGGAAGAGCTTCCAAGGAGAAGATGTAATTTCTCACAGCACTGAATAAAGGCTTCCCTCTCCTGTCTCTTGCCCTCTGTGCAATCACTTCTGTCAATAGCTTTTCTTGATTTGCTAGAATGCAGAAGTTTCTGACTCTTGGATTTTGGATGTTGTTCAAGGAGTTTTACTCTCTGTAGAAAAGATACCTCAGTGCCTAAAAGGATTTACTACACCTTAGTCTAAGCACCTACAACAGGAATAAAACTGCAACTTGCTCAGGTGACTTGAATCCGTTACTAGATCTGCAATTGGTAATTTGCAGCAGTTAGTAAAGGAGGCAGTTTCTCAGCAACGGTGTCAGATTGCTGTGTACATAATGCATATCCTAGAGATCACAAGGAGTTAAGATGACCCGTGCATGCCAGGTCACTATTGATTCTAGCCCCAGCTCCCCCAGCTGATTTTACTTCGTGTGTGCTGGAAATGGCAGAGCCAAGCTCTGCTCCTGCTCTCTGTCCTTTCTGTAAGCCCTAAGAGTTAGCTGACCTTTCCCATTCTTGCGTGGCAGGCACTCAGCTGTCCAATTCAGAGGCACAGTTTGTTTTATGTGGCAAGGGTAAATGCACACCAAGAGAATCTTAATCTCAGAGGATGAGTCTTTACTAACTGTTGTCTCAACAAATACTTAGCAAAGGCTAGAGATTTATAACTGGACTGCACTGCTGACTTCATCAGGGAAGTTGCATGAAGGTCTTGCAAGCTGTAATCTAGGTGCAGTAAAACCAAGGCAACAGGAATTACTTTGCTTTTTTTCAGACAATCGTGAACATGGGAGCCTCTTTGATTGAAGGATTCAACATGCCTGAGACTTTTGTGAAAAATGAAGCAGAGCAAGAAACCACTTTTAAGAATTCAATAGCCAACTGAATGTGTCACCAGAAGTCAGATTTTTCTTTGCTGATATTGTAATTCCCCTGATAAATGCTTGGATTTTTACATGCAGGTCCTTAACCTCAGGTCATTGCATTCCTGCTGAGAGGAAACACATACTATCTCAGATTTGGGTTAATGGAACTATGAGCTTTTTGAAGCATGAATAGCATTTGCTGTTACCTGGCTGAAGCGTACTGTTCAGACAGATTTTTCTTGTGATTTACCATCCTCCACTGAATAAAGCACATTTTGACATGTCTATATACTGTTTTATGTTAATAACTATTTAATCACTTAGTTGAAAATAATTCTATAACACACCCCTCAAAGTTCTGTTTCCTGTCAGCCAGTGAGAACATCAATTTTCTGATCATTTAAGACATTCTACCACATATATTTCCCCTTCATCAAGGTTTAATTCTGTTAGGCTCCATTTACATGTACCTAATCTAACTAATTAGACAGGATGTCCTGATAGTCAAACTTCTGCAAAACTCAGGGGACAATTTGGGTCTGGAAAAAAGGCTGTTATATCTCAATTTGTAATTCATTAAAACATAGGAATTTTGAAATTTTGCTTAATATCCCCTTTTTATCTTTGCATCACATACAACAAAATCAAAGAGGATTTTTTTTGGTATCACTAATAAGTGTATTCTCTGTATTTCCTCTTTTGTGTCTTCAAGTCTTGAATCTTGTACATCCAGTGGCACTGCCAAGATTCTGACACAGAGGTCCCTCGAGGTTTTCATGATGAAGTGGAAGCAAATTAAGAACTGCTGGAAATCTGTGAAAGAAAATGCAACACAACTGAAAAGCGTTGCGAGGTCAGATTGCTGAAGTGTGATCTCACACGTGGGTGTGATGCCTTTTTCCTGGTGTTAGGAAAATGAAACTAGACATGGTTAAAGGGGTTGGGGTCTTTACCTCAGTATTTTAATCAGGATCCTGTTTGATGCGTCCACTTCACCCAGGTGATGCGTGGCAAAATGCACCCCCATCAATCACACACACCAGTTATAGACATCAGCAGATCTAACAAGGGGGCCCAATACTGAGGTTGGGGTGGGCTCAGCTGGAGTTTACAGAATCTGTCATGCTCGGAGACCTTGGGTTCCTGAGATAGGAATGTTTGGTCTCCCTGGCTCTGCCGCTCTGGGGTATTTAGTCTCAGGGCCTGCAGAACACTTACAAAACACTAAGCACTAAACTAAGTAAAAGGTTGCAAGAATGCATACTGCTAATACTTGTGGATACACAGAACTGTGTAAAAGGTATAGAAAAGAAAAGACAAAAATCATTCCGGCATCAGGTGGAGGCAAGGGAAAGTAGCTGTTAAATTTACTATCGTATTTTGCCTGAAGCAATAAAAGCCTGATCAAAGCAAGGTGGTCAGCACTGCAAAACCTGGTGAAAAATTTTCCTCGAGTGAGGCCCTGCAGGATGAAGTCACCACTGTTTGTGGAGGAAGGAATGGAAATGTTGAAAGTCATTTCAAGGGTACAGAGATGGCTGCTCTCGCTAACTTCATGGGCACTTGTGCTCAGTGCCCTTTGTGGGCTGTCAGTCCCACATTGCCAGGAGGACTATTGGGATACCCAGTTCTGTGAGCTGGCCTGAGCAACCACACAGGTACCGCTCATCTGTTTGTGACAGTCTGAGAACAGGAGCTGGCAGAATAAAAGAACCATGTAAGAAGGATATTTCACTTGAACAGCATTGCTGTGCTTCACTGCCCAGCATATAAGACATCTCTTCAATTCCTCTGTTTTCTGTGTCCTTGTTGACATTAAAAAAAATCTATTAGACAAGTACGCTAGTAAAATATTCCTTTTTGGTACTGTATACCGCAGTTCAGTGCTTCCATTTGTTTTAGCAGCAGACAGAATAGTTTTGTACTGTGATGTCCTCTTGAAATCAAAGCTATTTTGTTGAGGGGCTGAATAAGGAAGGTAATTTTCAGATAGATATATCCCATAAGCTTAGACAAAACTTATTTACATGTACAATAGATGCTTTCCAGACTTGGAACCTGAAAACTTAGTTGTATTTCAAAATGGATAAATCAGTTATTACTACTTTCTATATACTGTTGCATGTGAATTTCTTTAAGCAAAATGAACACCTTCATATCTTCAGTATGCTGAGTATGTATATCTGCCTTGGTGTGTGCTTGCATGTACATAAATGCACTCTCTCTGTCTCTCTCCAGCCCCATAAACACACACGCAACGTGGTTGTTCAGCCTGTAAAGAAAAAAAATGCAGATCTGCCATTTTGCTGTATACATCAATTTAATTTAGTTTTAACTGTCATTTGGTGCTCTGGGGTAATTTTGAAAATTAAAGTGAAAAGTTCATTACATTTTATAATAGAAAAAGGGAAATAATAATAATAGTAATAATAATTATTATTGTTGTGTTGTTGTTGTTGTTGTTGTTGTTGTAGGAACAGGGAAGGTTTGCTAAGTTGCTACTACTCTTATTACAAAGTGAAGGCCAAGTCATAAAAAGGTATTGAATAGACACCTTAGGAAATAAGGAGGCTTATTTTTCTAGAGCTGAGATTGTACTCCCACATGACAGCCATTTCACATTGCTGAACTCCGTTCCCTCACCACAATTCACATCAATAAAACAACTTCCATTTAACAGGATTCCTGTAAGCAAGAAAGTGGTTATTTGACAGGACTGCATTTCTGTTTAGTAATTATTTGCACAGCATATATATGCTTGTGTGCTTGATTTGGTGTTTTTTCACTTTTTGAAGAATCCATGTTGAAAAGAGCCATTGATTTCATACAATTCTGATCCTCATGATATGAGGATCAGAATTGTATGAAATCATGAGGATCAGAATTGTATGAAACTGGGAATAAACCTTTAGAAAAGAGCTATTTCAAACAAATTGTGTGTAGCAGGTAAAGCCGAGTCAAAAGAGGTTGCTGGTAAAGGGGATTGCATGTGACCACATTTTGGGTCTAAAGCTTCACAAAGGCATGCTGGAAGAAATACTGCCAGCCATGGATATTGATACAAGGCCAAATGCCACATAGTTGGGGGAAAATTTTTTCCTGGACACAAATAGAAATAGAAAATATAAAGTATAAAAGATGTATTGAATGAAGCATTCACTGTGGAGTAATTGTCCAGTACTACTGTTAATGTTGGTTGCCTTTGCAACTCCAGACTATTTCTGTTAAGCCTGCAGATAGATACAGAGCGTATCTATAGGATTGGTAAATTTGCTATCACATAAGATTTTCTTTGATGTGGACTAAATGTCAACAAGATAAGCATAGACAGTTTATTTTCAGTTTTTATGTTTGATAAAGACAACCAAATCAAGAAAGAAACCATCAGATATATAGTCAAAAGTTTTCATCTCAGCTCAGAGAACAGACAAAGTACAAAATTCAAAAGGGAAAAATATTTATGAATGTTTATGAAATGTCAAAGTCATGCTTTTACTTCCTTGTTTTTACAATATATACCTTGCACGTCTCCATAAATTTGAGAATGCCCTTACAGAGCAGATGACTTAAAGAGATTTGCACCAAAATCTCTAGATTTATGCTTACCAATTGCTGAACCCAGCAGCACTGAAAGATTTGCTGTTGTAGTTTGACTTGAATGGTTATGTCAGTTCCCATCAATACAAGTAATGTTTTTGCAGCATGAGATTCAACATGAACAAGAATGAAGAGCGTTGTTTATTGGGGCTATCTGAGAGCCATTCTTGTGGAGCAGGCAAGAAAGAACAGCTGTTACCTCTCATAGAGGACTTCTGTTACTCTGCTTCCATGTAATAAAACAAGGAATTCCTCTGAATTTGTTTCCTGGGGCATAAACAGTGACACAGATGCAGAGGGGAATAGGGCAAGAATTGGGGATGGAATGGGCAGACACCTTGGCTCTGTCTCTGCCACACCATTGACAATGAGAGATGAATAAAATCACCACTTTCTCAGCTGCGCTTCCGAGGAAAAACTAGGGGCATTCATCAAGTGTGTGCCACCTCCATTCTTTGGAAAAAGACACCTGAAAGTGTAGATGTTTATGTTATTTGCTGAATTCCTTGTTTCCATCCCAGTGCACACAGACCAGCTTAAAGTTGTAACCTAACAAGTAAGGAAAGAATATGAAATAGAATCAGAGAATGCCTTGGGTTGGAAGGGACCACTAAGATCATCCAATCTCCCTGCTATGTACATTACCCACTATCCCAGGTTACTCCAAGCTTCATTCTGTCCTTGAACACTTCCAGGGATGGAGCAGCCACAACTTCTCTTATAAACCTGTTTCAGTGCCTCACCATGCTCACAGAAAGGAAGTTCTTCCTAATGTCTAATCTAAACTTGCTGTCTTAGAGTTTTAAACGATTCCACCTTGTCCTGTCATGACATGATCTTGTAAATAGTCCCTGTCTATCTTTTCTGCAGGTGCTGAAGGCCGCAATTAGGTCAGTCCTGATCACCTTCATTGCCTCCTCTGGACTAGCTCCAGCAGGTCCATGTCCTTCCTGTGCTGGGGACCCAGAGCTGGAGGCAGCACTGCAGGTGAGTTCTCACCAGAGTGGAGCAAAGGGGCAGAATCCTCTCCCTTCCCGGCTGCCCACAGGGTTTTTGCTGCAGCCCAGGACACACTTGGCTTTCTGGGCTCTGAGTGCACATGACTGGGTCACATCCAGCCTCTCATCCACCAGCACCCCAAGTCCTTTTCTGCAGGGCTGCTCTTGATCTGGTCCTCCCTAGTCCAGTTTTACTTGGCTAATCTAAGTTTAGTTTCCCCAGCCTCTGCCAATTAACATGGGTTAGTTTAGATTTTGGATAATCAATATCCTTAAAAACCACAGAGTAATCTTTCTCTAGTTACTTTTTATGAACCGTATAACCGGGATTAAACAGTGGCTCCAGCAAGCTGCCCTTGGACAGCAGCTGAGGTGAGACTGATGTATGTCTGTATGTCTGATCACCAGGACCTAGACCCTGTAAAAGGCAGCTCAATTGCAGTGGGAACAGAGTATTTCAGAGCATGAAGGCCTCTGTGAATTCATATTAATATATCGTTTATCACTTTGCTAGTCACTGCTGAGCAAAATGAAAAGCCTAGCAACAAATTTTAACTGATTTCAAAAGGGCACAAATCCAGTTTTCCTCTGAAGTATTTTACTGACTCTACCAGAGCAGGCCTACTGATTCTTTACTGGCATTCACCCAATTAGTATGCAGAAATTAACACTAATTAGAGAGCTACAGGAGCCTGATCTTGCTGTTATTCACAGAGCAATCTCTATTCCATTTAAGCAATGCTACAAGGGTTTCATGTGGAGCTGAAATGGTGTCTCCCAGCTGCAGCAGTGTGCAAGTCAGAGGTAGCTGCTCTATGTAGAACACTTAGCTTTGTGGAACACGTGTTTTTACTGGACAAGCACATTGATGAATTTCCAGGAACTGATGCAATATTTGTGATGGACAGTGAATCATGTAACTTTGTGGAAAGAACACTTGGTGGTGGGACACACCTGGATGCTGTCCAAAGTTCTGTCCCCAATATGCGTGGTGAACCCTAGGCAAGAGATCATGTCCCCCATATGTCACAGTTTTCACATGCCAACTTTTGCTTTTGAAGAGCTTAGAGAAGCATTAAACTACATAGGAAGTAGATATTTTGTACATTGCAATGTAACCAATACATGATGCTTTATGCAGTTTGAGCTATCGACTTTTCTTCTTTATTTCCAGGAAATATGGGTTTGGTTGCTGGGGGTACTTTTGTTTGTTTATGGTTTGGGTTTGATTGGGGATTTTGAGGATTTTGTAGTTTTGTTTTTTTTCCTTGTAATTTGTATTATTTTGATTTTTTTTTTTAAATTCTGATGGCTAACATCTAAAAATGCTTTTTTTTTAAACTTCAGCTTAGTATCATCTTAACAATGGTAATTTTCTTTTCATTGTGAATAGCTCCTATCCTAAAGATTTTTTTTTATTTTTCTTTCCATAAGTTGGAAGGACCTAGTTTAATTAGAGACAGAACTTTGGGAGAAAGCCTTTCTCAGAGCAAAGTGATTAAATTATTTGGATTCCTCACATGTGTTCTGCCCTTTAGAAGGAGTGTGTACTCTGTTAATAAAAACCAGAATGCCAGAACATGCTGTAAAGACCTTTTCCTCCCCAAAGGCAAAATCCTACATGAAAAAGTCTGCACCGACTATACAGCCAGGAAGTATGGTTTAGGTGTAATTATTTCAAGCTTAGTTGTTTTTTTTTTCAGAAAAAAACACCATGATGTCTCTTGCCTTTAGAACATGTAGTGCCTTAAGGTATTTACAGGTGCTAAAGAACATTCTGTGTTCCTCAGTGATGTCAGTTTGTACCTACTGCTTCTTCCCACCTGAACAACAATAAATCAGTCATCTGAAATGTCACCAGTGGGTGGATTAGTGGGTGTCCAAGAAGAGTTCATGTCCTTGCAGGTGTGAGAGCTGCAAAGGGAAGTTCTTCACTGGTGGAGCGGTTCAGCCTTGGAACAGCATGCGAAGGGACATTGCACTTTAAGTTCTGGTTTAGTGGGTGTGGCTCTTCAGTCAAATGATGGACTTGATGATCTCGAAGATCTTTTCCAGCCTTAAGTATTCCATGACTTATTCCATATGCTTGCCCATTCTTTACCTCTTTCCTTGCAGTCTCAGCCACTGCTGGAGTGGAGGACTGAGCTGAATTTCACAGTGGGAGTGTTGTGCTCCAGGTGTGAGTACAGGGGTGGTTACAGGGAGCTCTGTGCTGGTGCTGCTTGTTCCCATGGCTGAGGAAGCCCCCAGCCCCGTGTGTAGCTGTAACTGTGACCGAGGTAACAAGCTGTGCTGAATTCAGTGGACAGGAAGCCATGCTGGCACAGCTCTGCAGCTTCCAGGCTGAAGCTGGGTTCCACCAGACTGAGCAGTGGCAGAACCAACCTTGGATTGCTTGCACCCTTTCATCTGCATTGCTTGTCTTTTGGCAGACTGGGGAAGATTGGGGAAGATCAGCAACGCTTGGTGTACATTTGGGAGGTGCCTTTTCTGAACATGATGCATGGGAAATGCTTATTTCCTCCATATCCTCCCTTTCCAAATTGAAAAAAAAAAGGACAAAAAAAGTTCTGCATAGTCCTGTAAACTGATGTAAATACATAAAGTAGTTTGCTGTTTATCCATGAGGCATCTGATGTGCTAAATCTGTATAAAGAGAAATTGTTGTAACAGAAGAGTTGCTTATTATCATCTAAGGGAATAAGTGGGGTTAAAAATAAAGGGACAAATTACCATGTAATGTGCTTGAAAAATGGTGGGCATCTTTTGGCACATAAATCCTCCATCAGTTTGGATAGCTGTTTCTTTTTCAGATTTGGCGATAACTTTTGTGCCTGAAAATATCTGTGTTTCTGTAATATCAGCTGGTCGAAGATGAAACCAGTGCAAGAATATTCAAGACTTTTAGTGCAGAATAAGCCTGCCCTCACATACATAGTGACAACTTGTTTCAGCTTAGATACAGCTGGCTGGGGTATTAGACTTCAAGGCTAAGCCAAACAAGTATTTTTTCAATAGTGGGAATGGATTTTGTTAGTTTGAACTCCAAAATGAGTTAAGCATAACCCATAGAAATTTTACCTCTTTCCCCTACTACTTACTGAAAGATAAACTAGTTCCATTCTGATGTGAAGATAATGACAAGTTGTGCAGATTTAGGAGAGCACTTCTGTCTTGAATCTGGTGGTATTCCAATTTACATCACCTGGGTTCAACCATGTTCTTATAAATTATTTTATGTTCAACTTTTCTATTCACTGGATTCCTCACAGCAATGTTGTGTTTTATAGACGTTTTCAAGAAAAAAACGAAACACAAGCACCTGAATTTTCACCCACCCTTGACAGAGACATGATACATAATTTATGTGAACTGAACCTGTGCACTTCCCTTATTCTGCACCCACTTGTGACATCTGACAGCATGGCTGAAACCTGCTCCTGACAGCACTGCTTAATATTACTGCACATGAGTGAAAAAATGGATATTGTAGAACAGAACTGGTGGGGCAATATCCTTCAAAATTCTTCATATCCTTTGGATTGGTGCAAATTAATGTGATATCGCAAAACAATGCCTTGTGGATTGATCTAGGAGACATCACTGGGGGAATTTCAGCCCTGTTTAAATTCACTGATTCCTGTGATATTTTCAACAACTATGAATGTGAAAGGTCCAAGCCACACTTGCTTGTTTCTGGGATTTGGATCACTGGTTGGTCTAGTCATGAGATTCTTTTTTTCCTTAACTCATGTCTGTTAGAAAAGTTGCTTCATTTTCAAAGTTGTTTTTATTAAACAGAGAATATATGTGCATGAAACAGTTCCTGAACACAGATAACCATCCAATGAAAGGACAGAAAAAGTGACTGCTTGTTTATTATTATTACTGTGAACAAATTTTCTCATTAAATTCACCTTTCTTGTGAAGAATGAATTTCTGTGGTCACACTGGCAGTAGCTTGACTGTTACAGAGTTTTCATGTGGATACTGAAACTGTCAAATATAGGAGCAAAAGGCCTATAATTTTAGTGTTAGGTGGAATGTCTGGTGAAGCAGAATGATTGGATTCATGGTATGGCTGTATTGTGGAGAGGCTGTTATTGAATCAAGGACATGGTGACATTCCCAAATCTACCAGTAAGGGCTGCTATGCAGCTCATGGAATAAACAAATTAGGGAAGAATTAATAAACTGTCTCACAGAAGAGAGCATGTGGTGGAATCACCCCAAGGGACTTAAAAACAGTGTTCCACCAGATGGACTACAGCAGAAACATCATCTGATCAGAACAATGTAGGCTTCTCAGTACAACTATAAATGTGTATTAACTTGTCTGCCCTGGATTTTTTTTTTTTTTACATACTTCCCAGAATCTTGTTTAGGAAAATCCTTCCTGATACATTGCTGTTTCTGCACCTTCTTTTTTTCAAAGCTCACTACTTTGGAAAGCTTAGGGAGAACTTCATTAACAGAACACTTGCAGCAGAGGGGAAAAGAAAATTGACCAGTGAAGTAAGCTGGCTTGGTTGTTTTGTTTTGTTCTTTCGCTGTGACTAATGTCACTGTCAATTAAAATTGAATTTCTCAGATATAAATGTTGACATCCTGCAGACATTATGTTCTCTTCCAAAGAGAATTCTCTTTCTGGACAAAGAGTAGAGACTGACTGTAGTCTCCTTCAAGGCAGTCTAAGATCCTTCCCCATGAGTCAAATCTCTGTCCAAAAGCACACTGCAAAAACTACCTTCACTTCTTGAGGTGGATTTATAACATATTTGTTTTAATTGAAGTGTTTAAACTTGTAACCCACTAATCTTTAAATGCATTCAACACTACACAAAACAAGTGCAGAAAACTGTGTACCTGTAGGGAGCTTTTTGGAGAGCTAGCTACAGGGTAAGGGTCACGTAGACACTATGGAACTTATCAAGAGGGACATGTAGGTGAGATTAGCTCAAGGGCATCATATCCTTGAGCCCAGATATTGTAACAAGACGTGGAACAAGGAGGATGACTAGAAGGTAGAGAGCCAAGTCTGAAAACA
>JAHLSL010000175.1:2291772-2302103 GCA_025920805.1 Petroica traversi | reverse complement strand
ACTTGTTGATCATCATCTGGTGTGCTTGTCTCCCGTCGTTCCCGACATGTACCTATTCTTATGATTAAATTTGACTATGCTTAAGTTATTGGACTAAATGAGCTGAATTTAATCTAATCTTTTCAAGTCCCTGGAACTTGTGCTCAAAACATGAGAGCGTTTATTGTGCTTGATTGTTTTTCCTTTGTAGTGCTCTTCATTTCTTCATTACCTCTCTTAGCATTCTGCTTTTTACATGGTCTAAATTCCCTTATAAGTATCAAAATTCATTTCAACACACCAGAGAAGCAGCAGTAAGAAATATGTGCTTGTTTTGTGATATACAAAGGTTTATAAAAGTCTTACTTCCTTATAAAACATCAGTGAATGAAATAGAACACCTTGGAGAGCTGAAATTAAGACAGCCCAAACCCTTGTTATTTTGAAGCCTTTGTGTTTGAAGGACTAAACTGTTGCTGCTTCTACTCATGGGCATTGAAAGATCTCCTGTGCTGTTTGGTCCAGCCATCACCCATCTCTCAACCTCCCGCTCGCTGCATTTGGCTTCAAGAAGAGCAATCCCTGGAGCGCTTCCCAAAAAGTAGGGGGTTGCTGGATCATGTCCTGGGACAGCCCAGCCAGGTGCTGGTGATGCCATTTTGGTTTTTGCCTTTTTTTCTATTATATGTTTTCTGTATTCTTTGCACATATATTTGTAGCTCCATAGTCTATTGTATTAGTAGTTAGTTTTCCCAGTACTTTCTGTTCCTTAAACAGAAAGAAAAAACTGACTTCAGAACTCCAAGCCCCAGGGGGGTACAAGGCCCCTACATGGGAACCAAAGCTGGGAACAACTCTTCGAGATACATTTTCATGAACAAAGTGCAGCTAGTGCTGAAGAGGGGGTTCCAGAGGAAGGGCTTGACCTGGGGGGGGGATTGTCCTCCTAATCGGTGCTTTTTATCAATTATACTAATTTCCTAAAACCTATAAAAATGACTTTTTTCCTGTAGGGGTAGACTTTTGTGGATATCTTTCCATGACTGCCTCTGAAGGCCTTCAAATAAAGATCCACTCTTATATTACCTCCTTACTAAAATTAGCTCGAGTTTCATTTCCAGGTTGGGAAAAAGGCACCACTGGCTGATGCAGAGCTCAGGGGGCTGGGAAGGCACTGGGGTCTGAAGGTACTGCCAACCTGCCAGGGGGGATCACTGCTCTGCTTTAACGCTTTGGGTTTAGTTTGGTTTTAAATGCTTGAATGTTCAAGGAGCCATTGAACTTAATTTAACGAGACACCAGGCAGTGATTTATTTCTTCTAGAACATGAGATTATTGATTGAAATTTGAAATGTTTGTGTGGATTTTCATTTCTTCTTGACCTATGTAAAATCCCAATCAGTCACCCAGAGGGGAAAAGTTCATTTCCTAGTTAGAACTGCATGCTGACATCAATTAAACAGGATGTGGACGTTTAACCAGGCCACTGTGAAGGTGAATATAATGAATATTAATACAATCTAACCTTGCAAGATGTGAATGGGAAAACGCTTAAAGAAGTAGCAGTCAGCTGTGTCATTCATTGTTTTTAAGATCAACATTGCATGTATCACTGTTAAATTCATTGCTATTGTCTGTCCTATCTCTCAAAATCTCCAGTTAGAGATACCTACAGTTAGATTTCACTCCTGCAATAATTAGGTTTTCTTTTAAAGGCCATGTATTATCCTTCAGGCTTAAATTGCATGAGGATGGCTACAATCCCTCTAATGATTGATATCAAGCTCCTCACAGTTGCAGTGGGTTAATAAAGAGTAACACGAGCAAATATAAGCCATGGTTATAAACAGTGAGTGTATTACAAACTCACCTTCAAGCAATCAACAGGGCACTAAGGAGAAGATATTCACTAGGCTGTGCCCTAAGCTGATCTAGGCAGCCTTTTCCTTATTTTACAGTTGTAATTTATTCTGCAAATTATGTGCTTTGGCTGACAAAAAGCAGTGTGAGAGAGGAGGAGAACTGTCTGCCACAATTCCCTTGTGATCCCTTCTTGGATCCATTTGTCAGAATGGCAAAGTGCAGACAGAGCTCAGGCTCTTCTGCAAATGTGGAGATGATGTCACAAGTTGCCTGATAGAATTTAAATCTGCTTTATAACTGATAATTGTAAATGTGAGAAAATTTATAATCTTCTGTGTTCGCAGATAAGGAAGAGTTAATGGAATGACCAGTGTTTCCATGGAAGGACCATTTTCCCCCTCCACCTTCATTATTTCTCTCACTGTGATTACAAAGCTAATTCGTGGCAGCTTTCCTAAAAGGCAGCAGCCCAGCCCCAAAGGGACAGCCTGGCACTTGGCCAGAGAAAGATCTCAGGTAGGAGAAGAAAAGAGCCACATATTTTCATATTTTCCTGCGAGAGGTGGTGGGAGACAGAGAAGTTAAGAGCAGCATTTGACTGCCTGTCCCAGATCCCTCAGATTTGCCCCTGCTGAGAAACCCACGTTTGGATTCTCTCCTTCTCCCCCAGGGGTGGAGGGAACGATCACAACAAGAAATAATTAAGTATCACACGGGAGAAAACCTGAAACTTTTCATTTGAATTGAAGGCTTCCGTGATTAATTTATTAATTTTAAAGGCAGGATTAGGGAGGTCGGGGGGGAAGAGGGTCGAATTTTTTGGACGTGCAGGTGCTGCTGCGGGCACCAGGTGGCTGAACGGCCCCGGCTGCGGCTCCTGGAGCTCCGGGATGTGATTCCACCCTCTCCATAGAATTCCAGCAGAGCGGAGGCATCCCGCGAGATGCCTCCCAGCGAAATGCTCTGTAACGACTGTGGTGCCAACAACGCATTAAAAACCCTGAATTTATTATAGTAGAACTTGAAGCATCCTCTCATATCTCACCACCTGGGTGGGACGAAAAGCCCAGAGGGCTGATCTGGAAGATCAGTGAGTTCTTACACCTGAAGCTTTTTGCAGCGTGGCCTCCCTGGTTCTTCATGGCGGAACGGAGCTGTTCAGTGGAATTGTTGGCTTACGATGCTTAGGATGCTTAGGATGACAGAATAAATTGATTTTAAAAGTTACTTAAATAGATACTTATAATAAACATCATGGGTTTATTCTCCAGTCTTGTGGCATATTTGCTGAAGTGAGAAATCCTTTCGCATTATTGTCAGGATGCAACTTTCCATGCAAAATCAATTCTGATGCTAACACTAGCATTTAGCTGATCTCAAAAGTCTGTTCCATTGTGTTTGTGAAGTCTGTAGAAATTCATGTACAATATGCTGGAACGTTTGCAGATAAATATCTCAGTGTACATCATTGCATCTCTTATTATGGAAATTGCTGTGATCATTTAGATGCAATAGATTTGGGACTCTCTAGTTAGCAACACAGTTCCTGCAAAATAAATGAAAGAAAAATATTGATAGGTAAATTTTGTTCAGCAAAATGAGAAGAATAGTGTAAAACCTAATAAATAAGGCTGTTCAATTAAAAAGCTAATAGTAACAGACATAGCTATTTATGGAAGAAAAATAAATAAATTGAGGAAAATTTCAACAATGGACGTTGACATACAAATTAAGTAATAAATGGGTTGAAAGGATTTTTGTTACTTATCTTGGTCTAAAGAAGCAAGTACATAATTGCAATTGACCACAGTTTAACCCATTTGCAGTTCACTGTTCAGTGAGTATTTTTAAGATAAGCAATTTGAGTTGTAAAAGCAAAATGAGATAAATGTGACATGGCTTGCCTTAGTGATATCTGAAGCATAAAATGTCTATCTTCAACCTATAACCTCTTAAAAATAGAGCTAATATACGTGAACATGGTGCCATTCATTAGCATGTCAATGGTGATTCTCTAACAGGGTGCCATTAAATTACTCTGGTGATAATTGAGACATTAAAAAAAGACAGATGCTAGGTCTGTTTCTAGGCTCTTATAACCCTTTAGCAATTAAATTTCAGTGAGCTAACAAAACACAGCCAGAGCAAAAATTAGCAATTGGGAATATTTTTCTGTAATATTGCCTATCTCTAACTGAATTATTATTTTTAAAGGGCCAAATTTTCAGTGATTGCTTGATGTGATTTCAGAATTGTGAAATAGGCTGAAGGCTGGCCTGAAGCAGCTGCTCAGGATTCTCATAATGGGGATGAATGGGACATGGATGAGAGAAGTTGTTAGAGGCTGTAGATTCAGTTTATTTTCTGCCTGCAAAGCATGGGAAGCTGGAGAATGTGCCAGGGCCAAACCTGCGGTGTTCAGAGAAGTTTCAGCAGAAAGCAAACAGGAGCAGAGTGAGAAGCAGAGGCAGAGGTGTGGGAGAGAGAAGAACAGAGGCTCCTAGTTTGTGTCACTGTGAGCAAAGAGATGGAGATTGCTGTGGTCCTGCTCCTGGCAGCCCTTATGGCTGCCAGCAGTGACAGACTGGCCTCCCTGGTGCCACTCCCGTGGCTGCCACAATAAAGGGGTCCCTGCTTGGGAAAAGCTGCTCCATCATAATCTGCATATGTGGCAGAGGGACAGGACTGATAAACAAAAACCTCACAGCAAAAGCAAAACAAACAGATGTGAATCCCACTGAACCTCTGAAATCTGAATATTTTGTGTGTGTAATTCCATAAATTCTTACTTTCATAATTCATTTCCAGGATTGTTTTTCTTTTCCACTTCTGACCTTCCACATTGTGACATAACAATAAAATTTTTCTATATTTATTAACATCAAGGACAGGGGCTACGAAGCAACGGCTGAAACACCTTGTTTTCTCAGCCAGTAATTGCCTTGTAATGAAGCAGTTTGATCAGCATTGACAGCGAGCCATTGAATGCTGTAGAGCAAATATGGCATCATTAGGAGCACTGGCTGCAGCTAAACCTACCCGCTGTAGCTGCTGCTGGCCCCAGGCTTCTCTGTTGGCATCTCTTTCAAATTCTCTCCCAAATGGAAATCTAAATGCTGGGTATTTTGTTCAGAGCACTGAAAACCAAGCAGCACAGTGTGCAGTGCAGCACATCACTGTGTTCCTGGGACAGCTTCTCATGTAAATCCTCCTGTCAAACCTTGCAACTGTCAAACCTTGGGGCATAAATTGCAGTTTGTAGCAAACTTGCCTGGGTCTGAATGGCAAAGAAAACTGCAGTGAATGTCCTGTTTCCTCCTTGGTCCTGTTGGATTGTGGAGCACCTGCTGCACTTGCTGAGGTCTAAACTAAACATGGATGAACTTTTTGCCTCCCTATGACCTTGCGGAATCTTGGGGATGGTAAATTCCAGGAACTTTCCAGGGAAATGGGCAGAGAAGGACTGAAATAAAAGGCACCAAGTTCTCTTTTTAAATCCTCTTTCAGTCCAGGGAATCTAAATGCTGAAGTTAGCTTATTAGAGGCTCCTAATGTCACTGTATATGAGGGTATCTCCCAATTCATACACTGGGAAAAGCTGAGTTTCTTTCCCTGCACTGGAATGGTTGTATTATCACACAAGGCACACTGAATAAAGCTGATATTTGTTGCAGTGGTCTGTTGGATGTCTGTGCATGGTGTTGTGGCACCTTCCAGTACATTCAGTATTACAAACTGCTCATATCAGATTTTATGAAGAGCTGTCTGACGGCTGGGGGGGGGTCTCTCTTGTAGTCAAATGAAGTCTCAGGACATAAGATCAGCCACGTCCACAGGTCAGGAATTTTCAATCCATAAATGTAAATGTTCTGCCTGCATACTATTACAAATCATCTTGTTCTATGGGTTTCCTTTGAGGTTATGCCTGTTTTGAACCAGCTAATTTGAAGAGTTGGCCTTATCTATAGAACAAGGACAGCATATGGTTTTTAAAAAATTCATGTTGCTGTACTTTAAATCAGAGCAAGCATTAGCATCTCAAAAAGCATCATAGCATGGATTGAATTATCTGTAATAGCTTCAATATGGCAACACCTGGCTCTACAAGTGTCTGAAGTCAGAGCAGGCCATCTGTTAGTGGTCCAGTTGGATGCTTTCTAAGTATATCCTGCAAGGAAATAAGGACACTGGGGAATAAAGTTGGAGAGAGTCTGAGCAACCTGGACTCAGAATACCCTGCAGGGAAGCAAAGGTGGAATGCATATTGTAATAAAAGATCCCGTTCTGTGTTTCAGTCTGCTGGGAAGGTTGGAGGCACTGTGAAGTTTTTAAATAAAAGCTAGATATAAACTTGGAGACAGTCACCAGCTGTTCATTTCTCTTCTGGAGCATGTGGAGGAACAAAGGCACATTATAGACCAACAAAAGGATTGAAACAGCATAGAGCAGCATCTGTGTGGCATGATTCCCACAACCACAGGGACCTCTCTCTTACAGATGAATTTCACAGTGGTGATAAGAGACAACTGGGTAATGTTACTGCCCTGTGTTAAAGATCTGTCCTTGTACATGTCTGTACTAAGTCGTGCTCTGCTCTGAACATATGTGGCTGTGTTCAGAGGACGTCTGCAGCAGAACTGTGCTGTGAGGAATGAGCCTTTACTCAGGCTGTCGATCCTCCCATGCATAAAAGCTGCTTGTGGTGTTAAAGCTGGGCTCTGATGCCTTAGCCACATTCTTGGGGATTGGCAGCATGGCCCTGGCATGCAACTGTGTGCAATTAAACTCACTGTGCTGGTAAGAGAAGAGCCCAGACAGCACCAAAACGTCGAGGTCCTGGCTGGCCATTAGTACTGATGTGAGGGGCTCTGGCAGACACCACCCATTCTCTTTGTTTTTGGCATGAGAGCCCCTTGTGTTTGCTTGTGTGTTTGTTGGTTTGCTTTTAAGGCAGAAGAGAGCAGGGAGAAGGGTTGTCTGCGAGCCCCACATGGGCTGACCAGCTCCCTTGTTCAGGGAGTGTCTCCAAGGTGATGTGGGGAATTACTCTCGTGCTTTAACACAGCTCATGTGGGACAGACTCACTCAGCACTGACCCTGAGCAGAAGGGCAAGCCAGGTTACTGCTGAGAGAGTCAGAAGCAGACATGCTGTCAGACCCCTGAGTGCAGGAAGGAAAGTGACTTTTTACAGAGAAGCTGTGATGTCACACAAAGCTGTTGTCTCCAGAGGTGGCACTGAAAGCTGCTTGGTCTAAGGGTAAGCCTGGAGGAGGTTTGCCCAGAGAGGATATGAATAGAGGGTCTGGTTTCACTGTTTTCTCTTTGCCCTGTCAGGTCAGAGCTTTTGCTATCCTGGAAGTTTGTTTAATTTGTGTTCTAATAAAATATTAGAGCAGAGATTCAGAGCTTTCTTTGTCAGCTTCTCCCTCACCCAGCCTCAGCAGGTGATTCAGCTCCTGTGTGTCACTTAGTGAGTAACCTTCCCTTTTCTAGCAAGCTCAGATCTGGAGAGCACTGATTTCTTTTCTCAGTGAGCAGAAGAAAAGTGATATATCTCCCTGTCTGCAAGAGAGCAGGCTTGGACGTGTGAGGCTGCTACCCTTCCTGTCCTTGTAACATTCCTACTGGTTTCAGTTCCTCAAGTGATGGTTCTGTGGCACATTGGCTAGAAAAGTATTCTCCCTTTGTCACTTTTGGCTCCACCATGATTTCAGGAAATCAATCATGGCCAGTAAGTTTTAAGAAGTTGTTTCTCTGTCATGTAGTGCCAGAAGGAGTGGATATTGCTAATTCAGAAAACAGTTTCTTACTGATGTTCTCAAATGCCCTTAATACTATAGAAAAGGAAAGTCACCCCGAACATACTGTTTTCCTACATTTTCTTCACATAAAAGTAATTCAGTAAAACCAATTTTATTATCATTAGGAAAGGCCAAATTGAAGGCTGTTTATACACTAATGTCTGTGTTCTTCATGTAAGAACCTCCCCCCACCAATGCTTTAAAGGAGTTTAAATCCTACTTCTCCATGTGTAAACACATGTCCAAATTTGTCACATGTACAGGGGTAGCGCAGTGAAACAGGAACATAAATGTTCTCAGTATCTGAATCCAGTTATTTTTGCCTAGCTATAATTTGGATAAAAACCAGTAGAAATGCTATCTAGTGTATTAAAAAATGGGAATAACATTCTCATGCATGAACTTTGTAATTGCCTTGTTGAGGAGCACGTGGCCTCATCACCAGCACAGCGTGAACAGCACAATCTGCTCAGGTTGTTCTGTCAAAAGTGCAACCAGCCTGACTTGGTGGAGCTGAGAGCCTTTACACTGACAAATTTTCTCTGTGTTGGATAATGATGGTTAACTTAGTGTTTAGCTGAGACATGAAGAGCAAAAGGGGAGAGATAAATGTGTACCTTGTAATCAAAGAAGAAAAGGAAAGGCCTTTTTTTTTCCCTTGCATTTTTATTAGCATCCTTGCTGGTGTAATCCAGGCTTCTGAGCTTTACATTTGCATTTAGTAAAAGCTTCCAGGCCACCTCCACTAGTCTGAAATGTGTCAATGAGGAAATATATCCTGATGGCATCCTTTCCTCTGGAACACAGGAAGGGCTGAATGGCAGCTGTCTCTGCAGACAGAGCTCATCCTTGCACTGTGGAAGGGGCCAAACACTGATTACAGAGGTTTGGATTTGGCAGTGCCCCTTCCTTCAATAAGCAACCCTAAACAGGATGTGTCCATGATTAGAAACCTGTCATTCATTCCAATATTTTCCCTTATTTGTTGCAGAGCTCCTAACATTCACATATGTTTACCAAATGTACAAAATTATACTGTTAGGATTCTTCATTGGAAACCATTTGCTCCTGTGAGAAAGAAAATGGAAACGACACAAGAAAGAGATGGCAGGACAGCTTAGAATTTATCTGTCCTGTGTTAACAGGGGATTGAGCAGCATTTTAGTTTTTGCTCTAAGATATTTCTTCTGTCAGTCTTGTGATTTGAATGCTAATGTTGCTCACCAGAAGATCATATTATATTGCCTTGGTGGGGGAATATAGCAGGCAAGTGCCTATATTGATTTTAATGAATATGAAAAATGCCAGGGCTTCAAAGCTTTCATTTTCACAGCCTTCATTATCTGCTCTCTATGGAACATGCAGATCTTTTTGGGGTCTTTTGGTATCTTATATAAGAATTTACTGACTTTCAGAATCTAATAAAAATATTTAGGTCATAGTTGATAGATTAATGCTTTTCTTCATGGTAGAGAATTAATAAGAAGTAAATATTCAGTATGGGGAATTTTAAATGCATGTGAAACTTGTGGATTAGATTTTGGTCAAGAGTTTGCAAGAAATATTTCTATGCAGGATAGGGTTGATCTGCAAGCCTACACAAAACACATGAAAGCCATTTTTTGTTTTGAAGGTGCTCGGGGCTTCACCTCAGGTGTGTATCAAGCCTGTAAGTGCTTTTCTTATTCCTTGTGCAAGAAAGTCCAGAATCTGATGACAGGTTAAAGCTGTCCATTTGTGCAGCCTGTCTTACCCAGCAATGTCAACCTTGATATTCAAAGCAGTCACCTTGCCATGAAAAATTATAAATGCCTAGTGGGCTGTGAACAAGTGGCACACAAGTCTTCCCAGCTGACAAATATGAAGGAGAACAGTTCCGTGGAGAAGGTCTTCTGGGCTGGTACAGCCCTACCATGTCTTCACTCAAGCTTCACATTTATAGAAAGCTGTCATGGAATGATGATAACCAAGTCATCATCTGTGAAAACACCACTGCTTTGGCTGCTGTTTGTCAAAGATCTGTTACAGATGGAAATGAAAAGCACTGACAGGATGTCAAATGTGAGTATAGTAATTCTGCCAGATCCTATGTGTGAAAATCACAAGGACGCAAAACTGTGTTTCACACGTGTCTTTCTCCATTTGACTTGCCTCTGGATGGTTTGAGGAAAGAAACTTCTCTCCATTCAAGGTGGTAAGTTGTTTCGTAATGAAGAAAATATGGGCTCACCCTTCCTATTATTTATATTTTGAAATCAAAGTACAAATTTTAGATTATGTTAAGGGTGATTATCCTTCAAACCTGTGCTTCGTATTGTCCTGCACTTTATATTCTCATTTATGGTCTATTGAACATGTGCATGCTGTTATCATTCCAGGCTAAGTGCAGTTCCAGATCCTTAATGAAGCATTAATGTAGGAGGCAGTAAAAGATGACTCCACTACTTGCTTAATTAGCTTTTCTCTACAAACACTTCCCATCTACTTTAGGCAGCTGTAACTAAGAAAAGAGATTTATTGGCATTTTCATTACAATATTGCTGATAACTTGGGAAAAGCATCCCAATTTACTGCCTAGATGGACCCATACTCCATGGTGTGGGAGGATTGTCACTGCACTGACAGGGACTGTGGTAACTTCATTTCATTCCCCGGGAGTGCCAAGGTCGTTGATTTGGGAACTGAGC
>JAHLSL010000175.1:2181282-2291762 GCA_025920805.1 Petroica traversi | reverse complement strand
AGCCCCAGAGCACCTTGCTTTGTGGGAAGGAGGGGGTGAAGTCCCACAGCTGACTGACACAGGCTTGCAGTGACTGCAGAGTTACTGATTTCATAGTGGAGACAAGAAAGCAGCTGCAGCCAGAGGCTGAAAGGAGCAGGACTAGCAGGTTAATCTGCTGTGCTGAGAAATGCTGCTGCTGGCTTTGCCAGGGTCAGCAGAGCAGCACGAGGCTGCTCTGTCCCCCAGATTGCTGGAGTGACAGCAGTCGTGAGCCACAGAGTGCAGCTGTTTGAGTGACAGCTGGAGACAGGGGATCTGATCTGATCTGTCTGGGAGGAAGAGCCTGATCTCCTGATAAAACGTCCATAGCATGGCTCTGCTTACAGTGGGAGAAGTTTGAAAACATTGAAATACAAGGAGTTATAGAGTTTGGAATCAGATTAAACATGCATTCCTGTAAATGTCAGGGCATTAGAGAGCAAAGGATCATTTGAATATTTGGGGTTCATGATGTTTGATGAGTGTTCGTATTGTGGTAGTTTGTGGGTGGCTTCTCATCCAAATGAATGGGAAAGGGATAGATTGGAAGGAAAATTAGGGAGTGAAATTTAAAGTAAGACATTTCAAGGTCCTCAAATTTTTGTAGGTATTGTGACACAACAGTTTATTTCCCCACTGTTTTGGTAAGATTGAAGAAGTCCATTTGGAATCTGAAGAAATTTATGTACTCTACAGGCCTTTTTCCTATGGAATGCTTTTTCAAAGGAAAGGGCAGAAGGAAGAGAACTGTAAGTAGATTACAATTTCTTACTCTATCTTTTCCTCTAGTCTATTAAAATCTGTTGTACCCTCTGCAAAAAAAAAAAAAAAAAAAGCACTCAGTTGTATTCCAGCTGGGAAGAACACTGGCATAAAAATGTGCTGTAATTAACAGCTGTTCATTCAGTGTCTGCTGGACAGAACAAACACCAGGGCCTCAAACCCACCATTGTTGCTGTAATGGGCAGCTGCTTTTTTGTCAACCCTGGCATAGACTATACTTAGTTGGAGGCTTCTTAATCACTGTTAATATCTTAAAATATCCTGAGAGACAAATGTTATCTGAAGCTTGCTGGAATATTATGCTGCCTTTTAATGACAGGCAAGAGACCCCCACATAGGATATATGAATTTTGCTGCATCTGCTCTTGGTAAGGTTGAATTGAAAGGTAACTTTAATGTTTATTTTTTTTGTGGTTTGTGGTGGGTTTTGTTGTTGTTTTTTTTGCTTATGGTCCCTGTAGCTTTGCTAAGATGTAAGGAAAGGTTCTTCTGTAGGTGTTCAGCCTAAAATAACAATGAAGGTACGGGTTTTTTAATAAGAAACAAGATTTATGCATATCCCTGTGTGTGTACTCACCTTGAAGGTTTAGTATTAAATATTTTATGTTTTCTATTCCTGTCTCTAGTGTATTTGAGTGTATACTAGAGGCATGGTAATTATAGAAACAGAACAAGGAATGTATGCCAACAAGGCAGAGAACTTCAATAAGCTTCTGTAGCTGGTGTGCAGCAACATAAAGGATAATTCTTAAATTTTCTACAGAAAAAAGTCAAGGACATTACCAATACTTCATTATATAGGACCACTAATGGCTACAGTGACAACTGTATTCTTTATTACAGAATATTCTTTATTACAGAATTTCATGCACATGATCAGTTAAAACACGTACCTTCCTAAAATTTAAGTAGGTGCATTTTATTGATCCAGTCTTAACAATCACACAATCTCACTCAAGCTGACAGTTATTGCATAATGTATACTAATTAGCAGTGTATTCAAATAACTGCAAGTCACTGGCTATAAATTAAATACATGATTGTCATTATTATCTAGTGCTGTCAAAGAATCAGGATTTTCCCCTTCTCCCTCTACTAGTTAAAACCAAATGAGGATATTGGCTAAACATGCTGCAACACTATTCTACTGTCTATGTAAAGCATTACCATCATTCCTTCACTTGACTCTTTTAAGTACAAAATTTGTTGAACACAGGTGCTTATTAACCTTGTTGGTGAAAGGAGGGAAGAATAATCCCACTCTGAGGGGATGATGGCAGTGTTCTCATCCACATGTTTCGATGTAAGTAAAATACTGAAACAAGGTGAAATCAGGAATCCTAAACTACTGGATAATCCACTCTGCTCTCAATGGGAAATCAGGCTGGAGGCAAAGCTATTCTTTATTAAAGGTTATTGAAGCCAGCAGGAGATTTTCACCTGTTTCAGCAGGTTTTGGATTAGACCCAAGAAGCTTTTGAAACCAATGCATGGTGTATGTTCTCTCTAAAACCAAACGGGTACCAGGCAGTCTCCTCACTTTGGCTGTTTTATGCTCACAGGCACGTTGAGAGCCCATATCTCCCTGACAGGGCTGGAGTCACCTGAATGTTCTGTGCTCCTGGGCCACACATATCAAGGATTTTATCTTGCCTTTCTCTCCTCAGTACAGCAGTACAACAGAACAGATTAAGCCAAGATTACCAATGTGCTTTGGGGCTGCATGATTTATTCCACACAATCATTCTTGCCATGGTAAAAAAACACCTGGCTTAACGGCCTGAGTGCTCACATCACCTAATTTGATGCTATTGCAGTTTGACACTAATAGGCTACTCTTACATAGAGCATGTGAAGCACAACTTGAAAAAATGCATTTTGTTAAGAATTGCTACATATAAATGAATGAACAGCCTGGGTGAAATTTAGGTTCCACTCTTTCCCCTTGTCTTCAGGAAAGGCATTATTCCACCTGCCTTTTTCTTGTAGTTTCCCATCAAGCTTATCAAAGGCAAGAAATTAGTAATCTGAATAAAGTACCCCTCCATTCTGCACATTCCAGAGACATCTGAGATCAAGAAAATAATAACAAACTCTTATGGGCAAAACCACATTTCTCATTTCTTTATGCAGGTTTCTCAGGCTTTGGTGGTACAGGAGGAAGTGTCGGCTCCTTTGCTGTCATTTGTTTTATTCTCTATTTTGAGGAAACATGAGGAAAATCTGGAAATCTAGGGAGTTGAAGAGGGACAAAAAATGAAGTTTTGGGCAATACTTTGAATGAGTAATGACAGAATCCTCAGTGTTGAAAATTATATTAGTGCTATATTTCAGTTCTTTCAGATGCAGTCTAAAACTGATCAGGATTCCAATTTATATTATTTTTATTTCAAATTTATATTAGTGTACTAAATCCAACGCATATATTATATGAATTTCTATATCCCCTGGAGCTATGTTTCAATGAATATGTAAAATGTTGCATTCACTTTCCAGTTTTTACCTCTAAAAAACATATTTTTCCTCTGCAACTTCTTTAAAGTGCTGAGGTTTATGTAGGGGGTACGCCTCAGAAGCTGTATGCAAATACCTTTCTGGTAAAAAGTCAATAATATTGATGTTTTGTATTTCCACTGTGTTAGTTTTTCCTACTTTAAAAATGTTTACAGGCAAACAATAAATGTAAATATGCAGAATGGCTCTGTCTCAAATATCGCCTATATTTGTCGTTATTCCAATATAAACAACATACAGGGAGGTATTGCACAGCCCTGTCCAGTAGTATCTCTGTTTCGTAAATAAATTATGCATAATAAATATTTACTCTTGAAAAGGTAATTAAACACTACTTTCAAAGAGGAAAATGACTAATATATATTTATATAATTATAATTCCATTTCCTTGCTTTTTCTCTTGATCAAATAGGGCTGGAGATTTTGCATTTTTCTTTGCATTTTTTTTTCCTAGACTTGCAAACTTTCCATTAACTTTACATCTTTACACTTTATTGCATTGATGTAATGAATACCAAATGTACACGTAATTAGCAGTAGTACAAGAATTTCTTAAACAATTTATTTGAATTTCCTCCTTTTACTTTGCGGAAATATCTTTCTGTGAGGTTGGGAATTTTGCTGGAGGTTTCAGGATGAACTTTGCTATCTTTTGACCTTTACTTTTCTTAATGGATGGCAAAGCAGCTATTATGGAACTTCTTATGGAACTTCCACCTTTGTTGCCATATTGTGCCTCTCTTATTGATGTCTTCTATTTTTCCATCAGGTCTCTAAACTTATGAATAAGCCTCTAGAATGTCTCTTTTCAGTCTTCTCCATGCACAAGAAAAAAAAAAATCAAGGTAGTTTAAATTTTATATTTGTTCTCACTCAATGCTTTTACTTCCCAGGGGACTTAAATTGGTGACAGAACCAGCAGCTCCCCCAGTCCGCATCTCAAACATTCAGAATGAAAATTAGCATTTCTTTTCTTGTTTTTTAATAACTTCACTTGTCTGAGCACAAATCTTCTGTATCTGGATGTGTCCCCTTGTCTTTGTGTCAAATAATTTATTGCCACTAGAATAAATTATGGACTGAGCCAGACACCAGCAAAGAATGGCCTTTTGTGGCAGCATTTTACTGCAGGAATTTCTGGGCCTGAACGTGCTTCTGCCTCATGTCTCCACAGTGAGTTAGAGTTGGCAGAGTTGTGTTGACCTAATCCACTGAGATTAGTGAAAGCAAAAGTGATCAAAAAGGCAAGCAGTGAGAATTATGATTGGGATCCATGAGAGAAGACCCCAGATTTTATTGATTTCACCCCTTCTCTGTTTAACCCAGCTCAATTCTGGCACACCAATGGCAGGTTTATGTCAGCCTTAACCTCACAAGCTGACTTTTCAAATCTGGCCACCAAGCTACTCCTTGTGGAGAGGGCTGGAGATGTACAAGGGTTGTTGATGGTATTTGATAAATTACATTCAATCGTATTTACATTACAATTTATTTCAAAGTGGTGGTGAGCAATGTCCTGGAATTCTAGAGCTCTGATTTTGGCAATGTTGGCAGAGTTAACACGTATTCCACACCTTGCAGTGGAATGGTGAGATGGGTTCTGTATCTCTTTTCACCTGCCACTATGTTATACAAACAACCTTCAGCCCAAGTTTAACTAAATACTTTGGAGATGCAGCACTGAAAAACAAGGCATTGTTTCCAGGGTGGAAACTTTCCCCCGTGTCTTAGGGTACTTACCTGGGATTGTTCAGATTTTGCCTAATCTTAGTGCTCAGTTATCTCTAAAATCCTTGCACTTTGTGTAGCCCCATAAAAAATGTGGAGAGTTGTGTGGGAAGCTGGCTAGCAGAGCACGGCCATAATGGAATTCAGCTAGTTAAGCGATAAGGGCAAGGACACTGGGCAAGGTATCCTTACATGGAGCGAAAACAGGATGTGTGGGAAAAGGAGAGAACTCAGCACCTGCAGACTACAATAACATACGAATAGGCGGAGATGACTTTTAGCTAAGAGACCAATGATGAGCTTAGCCTTGCAATATGTATGAGCCTCATTATTGTATCTATATAAAGAACAGAGTTGTTGATAATAAACGGAGACTTGCTAATCATCACCGGGGTCCCGTGCTTGTCTCCCGTCGCTCCCGACAAAAAAATACTGACACTAATTCCAGATTAAAGCACTGTTTAGTAGGAAATTGTGTAAGAGATCTGAGGCACTTAAAGAATTCATTCATATTTAAAAAAAATCTTATTGAAAAGGAAAATAATTTAACTGATATCAATGATGGATATTTTCCCTTTCTCACTAACCAAGGCAGAATAAAAAAAATCAGCATTCTTTACTCAGCTGGAGATTGATTCTTGTTGAAACTGTGTTTCCTCACTATTGCTCATGTCATGGATTTGTCCTGAATGAAGCTTAGCTCCTCAACAGCAATGTGGGAAATAGTAAAAGCATTTATTTATTTATTTATTTATTTATTTACTTACTTACTTAATTTTATGACTACATCAACAGTACTTAAATCAGTATGGGCCTGGTTTGATTTTCAGATCTGTGTTTGTTTTGGAAGAATAAGGGAGAAGTAGAGGAGAGAAATATTTTTGTGTAAGAGGTAATTGCCATATGAGCAGATAGTGTTTGTTTCATAAGCTGACCTTTTGGACATTGCCCAAAGCCTGCAACACTCACTGGAAATATTCCCATAACCTTCCTTGAGCTGCTGCCTGGATCAGGTCTGGGCTAGCAGGAGACGCTCAGAGCTCTGACTAACCTGGCTATTCATAGCCCCCCCAGTCCTGCACCTGTAAAGGAGTAAAAGGAAGCCCAACTGAGTCAGAGAAGGCTGCCTGGGGAGCCAGTGCTTGGCTGGTTTTGTACAGGCATTTGCTTTTTAAGAACTTGCACTCTGAGGAAAGGAACTGGGAATTTGATTTTTTTGACAGCATTTCCAGTGTGTCCATCTCTATAATTCAACCTGGTATCTTCAATCTGAACACGTTTTTGATTCTTGGTTACTGGGAGAAAGCTGTCATCCAAAGTGCTGGCTAGGAATTTCCTAATTAACATGCTAATCAAGATTTGCCTCAAGGTGTTGCTTAGAATCATTAGTAATACAAAGAAATAGCTAACAGACCTGTGGCAGGACTTGAAGAAAAGAATGTGTCCAGAGAAAACTGTCTGCTTGTACCAAAACTATAAAGGAAGTGCAAATAACAAATTAATTAAACTGGGTTATAGTGAGTCACGAGGCCACATGAAGTGTCCGGCCTTAATTAGTTTATATTGGATTGTGCTTTGAGGCAGGAGAGTGGTAAGGCTCTGGCGAGAGCCCTGGAAGAGTGCCTTAAATGGGGGAGAAATTTTGGGAACTGTGTCTTGTGACAAAGGAAGCAGGTTTGGGTAGCGGGGCTCTGCAGGGCTCCGGTTTGCTCTGCCAGCAGAGAGCGCCTGCTCCGAGAGCTTCAGCTCAGCTGCTCCCTGCTGGCTCTCGAAGCCAGATCGTCCAAGGTCGATGTCCTCATCAGCACCCCTGTAGCATAACATGGATAAATAAATGAGCATTTTTCACTCAGCTAGAGACTACTCCTTATTGCAACTGTGTTTTATCACTGTTGCTGTCAGGTCCCTCCGGGCAAGGCTGCGCATCAAGGCTTTTCACACTGGGTGTAAGTCCTGTGTTTAAATAGCACTGTCAGGTTAGTGCAGAGGAAAGAGGATTTCCTCTGGAGGAGGCCATACGGCCCACAGCTCAAAGTCCAGCATCCTCTACAGTGTCACGAGATGTTACCTAAACAACAGGGCTCTGGAATGAGCCAGCTCCACAGATGGGAACAGGCAGGCAAGCAAAAGGGCTGGCGCTCCCTTTCAACGAGTTACAAATTGTTTGTAATGTTTTTCACATGTTAGCATAGGTGGCACGTTAGAAACGTGAGTGATTAATGGCAGCACCACAAATTATTCATCTTATAAGGAAGAGCCTTTGCAGGCAATAATTCTGGCACCTGTAACTATTAGCAACAGATTAGTGGGAAGCTTGAAAACAAGACAGGGTGGCATAAAAAGGTTAATGATCTCACCATGCACCTAAATACATTAATCTGGGTGGAATTTATATCGCTAGTTGACTTGGTGACAAACTTGGTCACTGAGTATATGGGGAGTATAGCTTTTTTCTTTGTGACCTGGAAAAGAATTAGGGATTAATCTTGAGTTTAGCTTGATCTGAGTTATGACAACAGAATTCAGAAGGTGTAGAGAGCCTCTTAGGGAAGGCAGTCAGCTGCCACTTGAGGTTAAAAGCTAAATTTGCTCAGTTTTGTATATTGCAAATCTGAAAACATTGTAAAGTATTGGAGTCTTTCTTGTGGACTACGAGAGTTTGTTATAAGTACTGATTTGTGTTAAAAAAATTGTTTGGGATGAAACATTATTTTTTTTAACTATGAAGAAGTCTCTTAAAGCTAAGCTGTTTGACCTGTACTATTTAAGTTACAAAATATCGCTTGCTAGTCAACCATTATGATTGTGTAGTTTTCTGAGATTTTGATGCATGTTCAGTGACCAGTAACATGTGTGGCCATTAACAGGTATTTAAATGTTCTCGTTGTTAGAGCTTATTGTAGTTTAAGTAGAATATCACAATCTTTTCAATAAAACCCCATGCATCAGAGCTGTATTTGTGTGGTTTTCTTTGCTGTGTAGCTCGTTTCTCATATCACCAGGAGGTGACAGGCTGCAGCAATCAGTGCACACAAGGGGACTGTGCACAGCCTTGGAAACACAATTGCTTTGTTCTTGGCCTGTACTTAACTGATCTTCAGTGTAACAGCAGGGGTTTATATTTTGATGATTTGCCTAAGAAATGTAAAAAGGAAGTTACAGACTCAGTGACTGTGGGATTGTGTGGCTGTTAAAGATTTCTGGCAAATTATAACTATTTGTTGGGAAAGAAGTGGTAGTGGCACAAAATAATTTTATTTGCCTATGTTTGACTAACAGTGGGTCACCAAGGTCATGAACATTTTGCTTTATCAGATAACTTTTGTGGAAATAAGCAATAATGGCTGTAAATTGCATGTGTGTAGATCAGGGGAGGAGAAGGTGGGCAGCTATGGAAGAAATTATTTTGTATCCTGTGACCTGTCTTTGCTTCTCAGCATTGGCAGGTCTTTATTCCATTTCATCATTCATAGAAGACCAACAGCTTTAGTGCTTTTGATTCAGTTGTCCTTGTTGTTTCTGGGAATATGTCTCAACCCAAGACGGGTGAAAATCAGGATCTACTGCAGTTCTATGGTTGCACAAAACAGTGAAAGGAGTTTGATGTGATTGAAGTGGGATTGCAGAATATGGAAATCTCTTGATTAAGAGCTTAAATAGGTAGTTTGGAATTGTTTTTATCTTTGATAAATACAAACAAAGAAAAATTACTTGCAACCAACTATGTTGTAAAGTAAATAATTTATCTGTTAGCAACCTTCTGGCCTTATAAGCTTACTGACCTAGGTTCATCATTGAGTGTTTTATTGTGTGTTTTTCTATAAATGCCATTATATATGCCAAAACATGACAACTACTTTTTACTGATTTTAAAATGGCTTTTAGAACTATCTGGATATTTGGAAGTTTTTTGTTTCTACTTGTGATATTTGAGATACTTAACAAACCCTAAGCACTCTGTATAAATGAGTACCTTCCCTTTAACCTTGCTTTCTGTGCATATTTTTAAAACTTTAGGAAACATTACTAGAGAATTTTATATTTAACATTTTCCGTGATAGGAATATTTTAATTATTTCAGTTTTAATATAGAATATTTGAATATGCTTTGTCTTTAATTTAAATTTTTCTATTTGAGTGATCTCAGTTTTATTGAAGATCTTTGAAATTTTCCAGACATTATTCAACCAAATATATATTTTTATATTTTTCCAGTGTCTGCCTAGTTTCTTACTTTGCAAAGTAGTTATTGCAGAATAGCTTTTCTTTTCAGCTGAAATAATCTTTGAATTATATGTAAACAGGAAAGAACTTTCTCAAAACTACTCCAGTATTTAAGATATCTCTTGCTGCTCACATAGAAAAAAATATAGTTCCATAAAATCAAGACTATTGCAAGAATCTCCATACTAAGCAGGGAAAGAGAAAGTATGGATTATTTGTAGGTGTTATTTCAACTTGAGTGCATCTAACCAAACAGTAATCTTCCATAAATTACAGCCAGGCAGTTTGTCTAGCACCACTGGGTGAAATTACTTATGTCTACCAAGGACATTACCTTTTCCTGTTATCTTAGGTGGTGTTGAGAACCACATGTTAGCTCCTTTCCCTATTTATTGAGTTTTCCCCTTGTAAAAAGATGTAATGCCAGCGAGCTTGCCCTGACTGGGTACATTTATCTGTATGTATTTTTATGCTCTGGGTGACTAGGACTACTAAAACATTATTTCTCCAGTAAATCCTAAAAACCCAAATTGAGAAGAATCTATTACGACTCTGAGACCTCTATCATTGTAAGGCTTACCTTCCTGACTGAAACTGCTCAGACCTGCATTATTTTGTATCTCTATTTTAACATCACTTGGCTTAACAGAAGATCTCTAGCACTGTATTTGTTATTTGCTTTCCAAAAGATTGCTGGCCCAGCTGTTTTTCACTTGCATCTTGGTTACCATATGCAAGCTGCAAAAGACTGCCTAGTATTGCAAATGCATAAATTAAAACACCAACACATGATAAACACAAGCTTTATCTACAACTGTTCAAAATCCATCACTGTTGCATTGTGTGAGCTGTGACATTTGAAGCTCAGTTGCTGCCAGTTTATCTCCCAGATATGATGCTTGGATATTATACTTTCTTCAGTTAAGTGAAAGATCCAAAATCCCATGCACAGGGTGGGGAAAGAGGGCTAATATTTCTCATTTTTCAATATTGATTGATACCAGAGATTCATTGCACTTTATACAGTTTTTAAAAGTCCATCATCCTTTACCTATTTACGTTGCTCTTATGTGTCTTGCTTCTTTTTCAATTTGCAGCCAACTTGCAGTTCTAGCAAGTGCCAAGTAAGGGCAGATGCATCTGTAGTTAATATGAATAAGTTCTGAACTGCCAAGAGTGATCTGGAATCTCTATGAATGAGCTACAAGACTTGATAATCTTCTTCTGTTTTAATTAATTACAGGAAAATAATCTGCTAGTCTCTTCAGTTGTTTTCAAAGTCAGAAAAAAAAAGACAACAGGGTCTAATTTCAGTTAAATCTTAAAATGTCAAAACCCCCAGCCAAAGCAAAAAACAACCTGAAAAGAACTCTTGAAACAAGTATTTTCAGTATTTAATAATTGCCTACAAACTAGAATTTTAATTTAAATAAACTATGCAGCCTTAAAACATAATTTGCAGCTTACTTGCTTAGCGTCTGTGTTCCTTTGGGGAATCTATTGTGTTTTAGCGTGACTGTTGAGAGTGTGTTGCAAGGTGCTCCTCTCTCCCTCAACCCCACAGGGCAATCAGCTCTCTTTGTTGTTGTTTCCTGTTCATTTTGGAAATGCTCTGTGGAAGCTGCTGCATTGTTAATGTAAACTCGCTGTGTAGTGCCCAAGATACTCTCCTTTGAAAAAGGAAATTAAATTTTAAAAGCTTAATTAAGATAATGCTTAAGATCTGGTTTACCTACAAACAAATGGTATCAGAGTTAAGGGAATGAATGTTGCTATGCTAGAGATTCCAAGACAGACATCTTTCAGCTGATCTGGTGCTGGCTTATTTGTAAGCAATTGTGTAGTTTTCCTAATTATTCCTCATCACTAGTGAGGTAGCAGATAATTTAATTTGTGATATTGCTGACAGAGAGGCTTCCTTATTACTATCAAGTTAATTTGTACTATTAAATGTGTCTGTTACCTTCCCACTCAACTTATGAGCCATTGTGGGATGTGTCCTATTGCAGAGCAGCTCATTCCATGAACACTTGCTTATTAGAGAAAGACAGTGCAGCCTGTGATTAAAGCATTTAAATTTCTGAGTGTTCTGAGCACTCTGTATGAATTAAGAAATTGCTGGGTGAACTTCACTTATGGGATTTTTGATTAGTAGCCACAGTTCCACTAGGACTTGTGTTGGGATGTGGTCTGGTGTGTACATACTGATATGGTATTAATGGTTTCTTTATGAAGTGAATGCTGCCTGGTGTCATAGCAGTAGACATTTCATTTTAGACTTATGAAAAAAAATTCAGGCCTTGCTCCAGGCGTTCATCTTTAACTTCCAAACAGATTAATGTCTCAGTCTGAGAAGCTTTGTGAAACTTCCACTGGTTCTGCACCTGTTGATTACAAAAACAGGGTTGTCTGAGAGCTACCTAATAAATCTCTTGTATTCTGAGGGACTGAAGAGCCCAAACTCCTTTTACTCATTAAAATAACATAGAAAATATATAGATTAATTCTTTTTTAGAGATAGTGTTCAAATACAAACTCTGTATTTTACCTTTAAAGTAGTGGTTTGTAATAAAAGTATTGTTTGCTCTGTTCTTACAGTATAGCTGAGTGCCTGTAAATAGCACTAAAAGATAGGACAGAAGAAATTTGGAATATTTGATACCACTTACCAAGAACCAAAAATAAATTTAAGAAGCACATGACTATGACAAAGGGTGTAGTGTTTGTTTGAATGGATATTCAGGTCTTGTTACTGGCCAGACAGGAACATGATCATATTTGAGACCTCTTCTCTTTCCATCCAGAAGATTTTCAAGTGTAATTTTATAGAACAGAAGAAAACATGAGTGGATTGGGGGGAAAGGAGGATAGCAAGAAGAAGTGTTTTTTGCTTTACATCCCTGTATTCTGTGTTGAATTTAAGCACAGAAATGTTTAGAGCTTCATTCTCTGCTTGCCAAGGCTCGTGGTCCTTAATTTTTACCATCTGATCTCCATTTCAACACATCCTTTAAGAGAAGTTAGTCATAAAACAGCTCCCTGAAATAGAAGTAGTGGTGGGTGGGGATAGTTGAGCCTACTACAACGGGAAAGGCAAAACTTATGTTAAAAATATGAAAGATGCAACCCATTTTTGTGCCTCCTCTGAGATCTGTGAACAGACTTGTCTTTGTGGAAACAGATGCAGCACAGGGAAGCTGAGCTGGAAAGTCTCCATTGGGCTCCTGAGCACATTGTTACATATTACACATCTCATCTATGCCTGTGTCAGTCAGACAGGGAAGTTTCTTGATGGAATATGTCAGAGTGACATTCAGTGACAGCACCTGGAAATACAGCTCATTATTAATGGTAGGCAAATCTCACAGGGCTGCCTCCTTTCCCTGCCTTTTCTCAGCCAAGTGATGCAGGAATCTTCTCTGAATGTGGTCACAAAAAGGAGTCTAAGTCTCCTTATATTGAGAAATGTTCCAGTGAATGTGTCTTAGCCAGATAAACAGTATCAAGCAGAATTAACTTTAACATGACGGAATACTGCAGTCTCTTGTAGGAAATCAATGCAGGCTCTGAAGTTTGTACTCACAAAGACCCCATGTTCACTGAGCACAACTCTGCTTCATTGGACATATTCCTTTCTGTGGGGAAAACCAAGGCTCCAGACCCTATTAAGTCTTAAGTCTCTAGTAAAATGAGATTTTCCCCTAAAAAATCATTTTCCCTTGCTTGTTTTTTTCTTCAGGCTAAATTTAAAGCCACAATTCATTTTTCTGTCTCTCAGTCACTCTTCTGGAGTCAAAACAATCTCTCCATTGTAAAAGTTTGGCTCCCACACACTACAGCAGGTGTGTTTCCTGATTAAAATATTTCAAAACTTGTCCCTTTTGTTGCAGGAGGAGACAGAGCAACACGAAACAGCCAATGCTCAAGGGAAAGAAAAGTGGGATGTGAGTCACCATCCATGGCTGTCTGAGGCTGTGCATGGATGGCAGTCAGTGGATGCATGGAGGGAGCAGTTTGCATGTCCCAATTTGTAGGATATACCAGTGGGAAGTTTTGTCTCCATGTGCATGAGCACTTGCACACACTCACAGAATTTCCTGCTGGTTCTCTATAGCAACCTGGCTTTCAGTGGTGCTCACTCCCAGCATCGCCTTTCACTCAAGGGTGCCTATGATCAGATCTCTGTAGAGTCTCTGATTCTCCATCCAGCAGCAGCTGCACAGGCGTGCCCCTGTCCCTGGACAACTGAGCATGGTGGGTCCCACCAAGGCACTCCTTCAGCACCCCGTTCTGCTCTTCCCTCACTGTAGCTTTGGCCTGGAGATGCTTTCAGTGACAGCCACCTTCCTTCTTGGGAGATTTAAGCACAAAGGAGTCAGATTTTACTTTGTGAGTGATGGGCCTTGATAACTCCCTACACTCCCACCGTAGGCAAATCCCTTATGATAAGCAGGAATGGTGTTTTTATAGCAATGAAAAAGCATGGTCTCTTGAACTTGTGCTTACAAAACACTACTGGTATTTTTCTTCGCTTGCAAGTTTTGGAGGCTAGGGAAGAATTTCTCATGCAAATTAGACTGACAGGAGTCTCTGGGATTCTCACTTTAGGTTAATTGACTGGGGACTCTGGGTAGTGTTAAAACATGGTATGCCTGCCTGTGATTTATTTCCAGCTCTTGGCTGGTATGTCATCAAGCTGAGGGTCGGAAAATGACCACCTCCACAAATGTAAGTCCTTTATCTTATTTAGCAACCTAAATAAGGAAAAGAAACCTGAGGTTCTCACACCCACAGTTTTCAGGACACACATATGCCCCTTTCCAAGAAAGGTTTCACGGGGTGAAGACTGCCAGCCTAGATGTTTGGTATTTGGTAAGCATCATGCAAAACAGGGGAAGCAGGGTTTTAGCAATCTCACTCAAATATTTGTAATTTTCATTCTGAAGTGAATCCATTTGTCTAATTCTCTTCAGTCCACTCTTCTCTGCTTTATGCATTACTCAATTATTTGTCTACATTCCAATTTACCTTTAAAAGTCAGTAATTCTCAGTTATTCAAAATGGCCAATTAAGAATTTTCATTTGAAGAATGCATGTGGCAGCTTTCCTGCCCTCTCTTCAAATGACTGACTTATAACCAAAAGCAAAGTGAGCCCCATATTTGGGTGTAACATTCTTCATTTTCAATTTGACCAGACCATATTAAATCTCTGCAAAGACTTGTGCTAGGAAAGCTTTTTGACTGGAATATTTGGGAAATGCAAACAAAAAGGAGTATGAACAAAGCAAAATGATATTCACATGACATTTTTAAACGTATTCTGCAGGCTCTCTGCAGAGATTCATTTTTTTCTGTTCCATCAATTGTATACAAAAGAAACTGAAGTAATGTCTGACACTAGATCAGATTTTTTTTAGTGCCTAGCTTCTTTTGCAGGTCTTGTGAGCAGATTTTTCCACTTTCAACTGGTTTTACTGGTTTCAGCTAAAGATTCTCGTAGAATAGAGAAATTCCAGGAGCCCAGGAGTTTCTAATACAAATAATGACAAAGAAGATGATAGCTGATACAATTTAGAGTATCCTAATGCACTTCCAGCTTGGCCTGGAATTGAAGGCAAGAAGACGGGATTTTCACTTGCGGGGAGCCTCCCTGAGCTTGGGAACCAGTAATATTAAAGTATTTTCTCTCCCTTTGGTTGAGCTGTAGGAGATTCAAGTTTAAATTAAGTTTAGCTCATTTACATCATGATCCTGCCTTGTGCTTAAGCACTTTGAGGTGAATATTGAGAGAGACAGTGAGAAGACACAGCTCAGCAGAACTGATGTATATATAGACACAGCCAAGGACCATTACGACAGAACTGAACTATTTAGTAGCTCTCTTCTCTTTCACACTCTTTGCAGCCCTGGCGTTTGATGACAGATGTCTCACAGGTGGAAATTAACTCCCTTGAACCAGAAGGATGTAGGAACATTTTTGATCTCTGGGATTACCAGTTATGCAGTTATCAGTGTGTTTTACATAAACAAATCTGTTTCATGAGAACATCTTGCCCAAGCACATTTATAGCTGGCTGATGGGAAAAACATATAACTTTACTGATAATTTGGTGGATATCATCTGCAACACCTGGAAATAGGTTTAATTTCCTCAGCCTTTGTCCCTTTCCTAAGTTTGAGATCAGAGGTTGATGTTTGCTCTCTGAGTTTGACTTTCCCTATTTAAAGCTCTGCAAGTGTCCCCTTCAATCAGGCAGGAACACTACTATGGGGCAATCCAAGATACCACTCATGACAGCAGCATCAATGTGCTTTTAGTTTGTGCTGTCAAGTGAAAATGAATTACCTTGTTTTTTGGGGTTTTTTTAGTGGCACTTCCACTTACCCAGAGGTGGATGAGAGGAGAAATGTCATGTTATTTTCACTTGCATGTTGTTGTTTGTCATTTTAAAATCCATAGTCAGATGACAGCTGAGACCCCATGAGGCAAGAATTTGCACCATTTTTGTAATATTCTTCCAATGCTTTCTTCCTATGGCTTTTAAATAAAAGATAAATTTAAGGCTAAAAGTAAAGCCATGTGTAAACCTTTAATGCCCTAACCTGAAAAAAAAAAAGTTTCTGTAGAGCCTTTGTAAACACAGGCTTAACAGAAGACTCTGAAAGAAGATATCTAGCTCTACCTCTCTGAAAAGAAACTAAAATGAGTATAAATATATTTATGATGAAGATAATGATTAATATAGTAGTAAGATTTAGCTGGTGTCTTGGCAGAACTATGTGACTTATATCACTCACGTTTAAGTTGAGATTTGTTGTCTTGCATTTCACCAGGAGAATACAAGGCATGAGGAAAACAATGTTTGTGCCATTTTATGATCTCAACAGTCCTGTGGAGTACATAATCCAAGCCCTGCTGAGAGTGAGCAAAGTAGATTCATAAAGGAATTTTTACTTTTCATTAGCCAATTTTAAAGGACCCTGGTGGAACCTTGCACAGAGCCCATTGATCTTTGTGCAAGGAGAGTTAAGGCTATGAACATAAGTAAGGAAGGCACCCTGAAAAAAAAGCCTGCTTAGCCAGAAGGATGTGAAAGAAAATGAAGGAGGATCAAGACCATTCAAGGGACTTTAGGAATATCTTGTGAATTCCTTTTCCTGAAGGCAAGCCATTGTCAAGACAAAACAGTTGACAAGTATGTCAATATGATAACACTTTAGGAGAGCCTGGTTAGTTTTAAACAGGACCAGCTCTATCCTGTACCCAGAATGTTCAGAGAAAAGGCAGTTTGAATGCTTGGAATACCCACACACCTGTGCTGAGTCCAATTTGAAGAGTTTTAAATGAAATAGGGATTTGGCTGCAGGATTTTCTAGTAGCAGTGTGCTCTGTGACAGCTAAAAGAGACATGAAAATCCAGATTCTCTTCAGGGGTACTTAAAAGGAAGCTCTTCTGCAAAGATAGGAGAGACAGAACATCTTCAGGAGATATATTATTCTTGTAGGAGCATGATGTTGGCATGGGGTCAGGAAGTGCTTTTTGTGCTGTCAGCCTTGGCCTTATTGCCAATGTTGGTTCTTTGAATATCGTGGAGCTTGAGGCTTCATGATCTCTGAGAGGTCTCTCACTCAAAGGAGGTGCTGGGGAAGGCTCCAAGGCCCAGGAGAGCTCAAAGGGTCTCACTCAGGACCACTGTTTATAGGATGAGAAGGTGATTGGCTTTGGTCATCAGCAGGTTTCTATCCTGGCCATAACCCATGTCAGTAACTGGTCTGTAACCGTGGCACTGCTCCACTCGGGTTGTAATCAGCTAAATGGTTCACCAGGGCTGCAGAGGATAGTTGCTCAAGGCTGGCCTTCTTTGGGCAGCTATTGTTCCTGGTTTTTCCCATTTCTACCGTTCCCCAGCTCCTGGTAAGAATCAGAAATGCCTCATGGCTTGGCTGGTGAGGTCATGGCACACTTCACCTCTCAGATGGTTCAGTCAAGGCTTATCAGGAGCTTCTGAGCATGCAACCAGGCCCAGGGTAGGGTGGGGTGAAGGGGGAATGCACCTCATTCATACAATCTTGGAATAAAATTACAGTTTCCCTGCTTCTTGTATGACAATTAAGAGCAGCTACTCTGCTCTGTTACATTCTGTTGCCTGCAAAACCCAGCAAATTACAGGAGTGCAGCTTTATTTATGTAGAAGTGGGCTGCCAGTGTTGAGGAATGTTGAAGATTCTAATCCTAGGAATTAAAATGACAGCTAATGACCTATGACTGAAAAGAATGCGGCATTACCCCCCAAGATATAAGCTACATTTATGCATTGGTTTATTATTTATGATGCATTTGTCATGTGCACTTGAGAAATTACACATCAGGACCCATAACAGTCTTACAGAAAATTTCATAACCTGTGGCTGCTAAATTGATAACCTTGGGTTCTTTACTGACTCAGCTTTTCTTGTACACTCCATCCAATCATTTCACTCACCAATTCTTTGGAAATAAGGAGAATTTTGTCTCTTAAAATTACCTTTTTTAAAAATAATGTAGTGTCTGATTCATCTAATCAAAGCAAGGCACTTATTTTTACTCCTGTGCCTCATTTAGGCATTCCTTGTCAAACACCAGATCCAATCCTAAGTGACTGCTGGCCTGGGAGCTCTGTTTCTTTTATGGATTCTGCCAAACTCTGGCATACAGCCTGGAAAGAGCTTAAAGCAAACTTATCTCATTTCCACCAAGGTCTAATAGGTGTGGGAATTCCCCTGAGGTAGTACAGAAGTAATTTTCTCATCAGCTGTCAATGGTCTCAATCCACATGGCACAGATAACTTAAGCATCTCAAAAGGGTAGCTTTAATTTAACAGCAGCTCAGGCTGGGTCCATGACCTTGAACAGAAAATTCAGGGGCTTTCCCTGGTTTGTGGAACTCTGCTGAATTGTATTGACTTCCTGTTCATTTTATATTGTCTAATGAAAGTAGTCACTCCTATAGGAGATAAATATGAGGTATTCTCTGAATCTTGAAGTAAAGTTACTGAGGGAGGCCAGTTTTGCATGTTTAGAATAACTCTGTCATTGCACTGAGTTTGGCTGAGACAATTTGTACCATCATCTAATAAAAAAAATTTTTTAGTACTATCTTCAGCTTTTCCTGTCAAATGACAAATCCAGACGTTAGAGACTACCGAGAAAAGAGTTTTCACAAGAAGGATGTGTATCATATGTTTGTTGGTGATATCCCTGGGGGAATATTTAGGATCAGGTGACATTTTTGCTCTGTACTTTGCCTCTGGCCAGGGTTAGTTGCAATATTCAGTTTTGTTACTGAACAAAGGAACAGGGAAAGGAAACCAAACCCAACCAAGTTAGCTTAGAACTGAATTTCTCTTCATTTGTTGGATTTTGTTTTACTTGGGAAAGTTCTTTCTTGGGAAGGTAGGGGGAGAATATGTTCTTTAAATGATTTTTCGACTTGAGACACTAAACTATTTTGTAAATGATGCAGAGGAGGGAAAAGATTTTGAACAAAACTCTGAAAGCATGAATGCAATTTGATAATTTGGGATTGGGAGAAATATCGTGATTTTCAGAGAAAATTACAACAAAACACTAATTGAGGACCACTAAGCAAATGCTTTTATTGGGAACTAGAATGGTACCATATTCTTACTGAACCAATTGCAGGGTAAGAACAGGTAGGGCTAGGTGTGAGGAAGGAATATTTTATAGCTGGATCAAGATCTCTTTTATTTTAAGCAAAGGAATCACTGTGGAAGTAGCACTTACATGCAAACCACTGACAGAACAGCAATGTTTTCATTAAATCTCTTCTCATTCTGTCCTAAATACAGCCCTTATCATATTTTTTCCTTTTGTGTTTGGCTTGTTAAAGGTTTCTGTTTTATGAGAGAAAGTAAAAAAATAGAAGGTCTTTTAAAAGCACTCTAAGTTGTTATTTGCTACAACAGAAAGTATATACACAGCATTGTGGAAGGGTGTGAAGGATTTTATTGGAATTTAGTTCTCCTTCCCTGAGTAATGCTACAATCCCAAATCTGTAGAAACCTTCCTGCCTCTCAACACTGCCATGAATCTTCCCTCTCCAAGACAATAAATGTTGACTTTCATACCTTTGTATTCTGGCCAGCGTGTATCATTAAACTCATATGTTTTTGTAGGGTCTGCTCTAATTTTTGTATTTTAAGATTCACAGGCAAATATTTTCAAATAGGAGCAGTTGGTCATCTTGGGGGACTGAGGAGGAAAAGAATAAATCAAATTTATTTTAAGATAGAGCTTGTCAGGTCTCTAGTATGTGTCACTAGTGCTACCTGTGAGATCAAACATCCACAATCTGCTCTGGGCAGGTGTTGTAGCAACAGGACTTGATTTGTAGCACCATGGACTCACCATAGAAAAGCCTATATCTGCTGGAGGATGTAAGCACCCTTGCCTCAGTTCAAGCTATGACATCAGGTCCAATAAATCTCAAATGTTTCTGATGTTCAGGATCTCATCTTTTGATTGGTAAGTCTGGGTTTTCAATTAAAAAATTATTTCATTAAGAGATTCAGGAAATAAAATTTGCTTTTCCTTACCTAATTCCTATCCCAGTAATGTGCTTAAATAAGACTCTGCAGAAGTGAACAAATTGTTTTCTCTACAGGATCATCCAAGAGAGAAAACACACATTTAGGAATAGAGTTTTGCATTATTTCAGGACTTTCATCTGTGTTTTCTCAAAATTTTAAATTATGCTGCCTTTGATTTGAAAATATTCTGGTGAGCTTTCAGTTTCTAATTCTTTCTCATTTGCCTCAATATTTTTTCTCCTGTTCATTTTAGAGTGATGCAATTTTTTTCTAAACTATGACATATGTCATACAGGTAAAAGGTAGTCATACTGGTTTTTTGTTCTTTAAGTTTTGAGGTTTTTTTTTTGTTTTGTTTTGGGTTGGGTTTTTTTAAGTTATCTTGACACAGCACGGCTCAAATGATTGTGAGAGGGAATAGGGAGACAAACTGAACAGGGTAGGATATTCAAAGGCTTATTTCTAATACTGACTGCCATTGTTTGGATTGATTAGGGGTTAACAGAAGGAAGTCAGTCCACAACTACACTAAGAGTTAGCATATGACAGAGTAATTAACTTAGATGTTTTAAGGCAATTTATTTATAAAGTATTTGCATGTTAATGGCAATTGTTCTCCTTTAACCTAAGTTTGCATTAAGTTGTTAACTAAGTTTCAGGAATGTATTCCTGTATTCAATATATTGAGTAGACTAAGCTTCTGTAAGTTCCAGCATTCTGCTTCATGAATAAAACTGTCAGAGTAAAGCAACTAATAACTCTCTGTCTTGACATTATATTCAGGATAACAAATAAATCTTTAGGATCTCAACAGTCCTGGCAACTTCATTAATAGTTACGCCTAAGCAGAGAATGAAAGAAAACCAATTCTTGGAGTCTGATATTTTAGGGTTTACAGAAGAGAGGGGTTAGTGGACTTCTGATGACCCTTCAGTGCTTGGGCTCAATCTTCCTCCTACAGAGGGGAACAAAAATTGTAAGAGAAAACTTCCATCTAAGAAAGGAACAGTGCTTGAAACAAGAGAAAGGGTGTGAATTAATTATAACTGGAAATAGGAACCAAAGCCTGTGAATCCTAATTCCATTTTACAAGAAATATCTATTTCCTGTAAAGCTTCTTAAGGAGGTTGGCATCAATCTGCAGAACATCTTCACAAGCTCAGAACCTGGTATTTGTAGCTGAACAGACTGAGCAGAGCTTTTTAATTTTTTTTTTAATTTCAAAAATATTTCCTTGCTCTGCTTCCACTGAACATGTTACAGTTGACCTCAGATGAAACATAGGCCAGTATTATAACCTTCTGATTCTATTCATTGAAAAGTCAATTTATGTGTCTTATATGACAGAAAGTACCATCTGCAAAACAGTTGTAGAGAACGTTTCTGTGAATTTTAAAATTATTTCCACTTAAAGAGTACAATATGTATGCCTGGGGCTATAAAATCAGGAATAATCGTTAGGGATGGGGACTTAACTGAAGCACAACAATTAGGTAAAAAGATGAATCTATTGACTAGCTACATTATGCATGTATATGAATAATTCCACTATTTTAATTCCTCCAAGTCATAAGGAATAGAGAAATATGTTATCTACCCTATCAAAATAGTAAATTGGCTATAAATTAACTGAATTAACTCTCACTTGGTTTCCTGTTATTAGGATGCAATTTACATAATAAAGAAGATCTTTTTAGCCTTCTGAATATTGTACCAGATTTAGGATGAGGCAATACTGCAAAATCTTCAAATTGTATATCAATTCTAGGTACTTTACCTGGGCTTCCATGCTGGCTTTATTATGACATTTATTTTTGTACAGAACCTGCATGTTCATGCTATATTTTCATGCAGTGAAATTGTACACATTTATACTTAATGATTATTTCCAAATTCAAAAAGCTTATAGATAAAAGGTCAGTGCATAGGAGATGAGCAAATTAATAAGTAGGCCAGGATGGCAGAAAGGAAAATGTAATGAAAACAAGTGTCCAACTCTTATGCAATCAGTAGCAGTGATTATTTTTCTCCATCTGCCTGAAATATTTTATTGCATACTCAGTCTTTGTTTTTTTCACCATAGTTCAACATGGCTTTGCTGTAGACAGATGCACCTGCCCTAGCAGCTCTCTGATGAGATCATTCTATGTGATAGGATGCTAAAGACTCTGCAGCTCGTTAGGCAATTCCCTGCAGTAGGAGATCATGTTCTAATGCCTCTCTCTCTGTACGTACAAGATTTGAAAGATCACTTTAAGCCAAGGAATTTTGTCATGCCAGTTGGAATGAACAGTCAAGGCAGATTTCACTGTGAACTGAATTACACTTATGGAAGGATGTGTGGGCAGAATACAGGAGAGAAGCTCTTTTCTTTCTTTCTTATAGGTCCGGAGGTTACAATCTGAGCCCAGGTTTCCCTTGGGCTCTTGGGACACAAGAAGAGTCAGGCCTGTTTCTCCAGAAAAAGAAAACATTAATCTTTGGAAAACATTAATCCTTGAAAAACATTAATCCTACTCCTGGAGAGCTTTTTCTCATAAAAGCTAGAAAAGCAGTGTGGAGTGACTAGGAAATTTCTTGATTTCATCAAGTAATCAGTTCTATATTTTCCAATTGATGTGTGTAATCAGGCTAAAATATAGGAAGACAAGTTTTCCATTCATCTGACAGGATTAAGAGAAACTTAAACACTCTTCAATTTTGTAATATAACTAGTTTATATCAGATAATTTGTCCCAACCATTCCTTACTAATGTTGAGCACTATGAGCTGCTTGCTTGTTAATTGTCCATATGAAGGATGCAATGTGGAGCATTTTTATTCTGTAGGATAATTCACCTATCTCAGTCTGTAGAGACACAAATTAATGGCTTCAGACCAACCGTGAATTATTACTGTGGAGTTGCTGCTGATAATTACTTTTTTTAAAATTGTTGCTTTGTGGTACAACAGGAAAATATTGATTGTGGAAAATTTGGTGCTTTAGGCAATTAAGCTTTTGAAGTCCAATGTTTTTCTTGACATGCAAGCCTTTCGGTTGGACTCTCTAGGAACTAATCCTACCGAGTCTGCTCTGACCCTTTTATTCTATGACACCTATCCTGTACCTGGTCTCTGATATCCATGAAACTTTTGTTAAATTCTCTGAAATAACAATCTTTAATCAACTTTGGTTAAGATCAACCAGTAGGCTTCTAAGTTACTAAGGGAAAACTGAGATACTGAGGATGTAAACATTTTGGCCAGGAATATCTGTGTGCTCATTTGCTGTATGGTTTTATAGTGCCAATTCAGCTCTGACTTTCACTGGTGAGAGAGAACAGCACTGCTGGGTCACCAGTGATCCCACTGCCTTGTCATTATTTCTGCTGCCCTTGTGCTGCTCCACCAGGAGCTGGTTCCATTCCCCTCAGTGTGACGGGCAACAGCTCGAGTTGGATGCTCCAAGCATGAAGTGCCATTCCTCCCAGTCCCAGGGGGAACGAAGGGAAACAAGGCAGGAGGGGCAGCAGCGCTTCCCGTGAAGAGTTACTCACTGCTCTTCAAACACTTCTGCTCTCTCTCTCTTAACTGCTGCAATCCTTTTAGTGTAACATGTCCTTCCGATATAAATGGCACTTAGGAAATGATTTCTCTCTTCCCCACCTATAAACCATGCTGAGATTTCTTCAATTTGTTGCCACATAAAGGAGAAAAAAGTTGTGTGCATGCCAGGAAATAAAAAATACCAATCTATTGTCTCTTCCTTTTTATATGGCTACTTTCTTCTGAAGATATTAAATCCCCTTAGAACTATCAGTTAGCTGGAAACAGATTTTACTGCTTCTCTGAAGTTAAAAAGCAGTGAAACAAAAAGACATTTCAGATTTTAATCCATATTTTTTGTGCCTTTTTTTGTTCCTCTGTGCCCTCCCACCCCCCAAGAAGAATTCCAGAGCTTAGTGAACTTTCTTCCAGACTGTATATATATATATAAATATGTAATTTGATCATCCCTAACTTTAGAGAGTCACCAACCTGGGCCGTACTGGCAAATGCCTTTCTACTCACAATAAAAGCCCATTCCTGTAAACAAGAGGTTTGCATGAAACTGCAGTATAATGCATTTTCTGTACTGTAGAGAGCTCAAAAGGTTTCCATGTTTTTTTTTTTTTAATATTCAAATCTTTACATTTCCAGGGCTGCAGCCATTCTCAAGATTTGTGGTAGGAGGGGGATTAAGGTCATTCAATTTAGATTCTGCTGTTGCCCTTCAGATAGACTAGGGTATACCAATACTTTGACCTTGAATGAAAAATTCTTAATCATGCCTGTGATATTTTGGTTATTCCTTTATATATTCCAGGCCCTTTGCTGTGAGGCAAAAAAGTTATATTAAAATTATATTAATATTTGAAGTTAATCTTTAGTGGAATCTGTACAGGCTCAGACACAATTGTCTACTGTCTAGCAAATCAAACAGTTCCTTCTCATCCTTAAGAATGTTCTTAAAATCATTGTTCCATGTATTTTCTGTGCTTTGTTGGATTAAGACGAAGTACTCAGAGCTGCTAAATGCTCAGTGCTGCCCTAGGGAATTTTTTCATGAACGTTGTCAAATACTTGTATGTCATGAACTTGCTGAAAAATCATTGTGGTGTTGTGGGTGCCTTCCTTATGGGTAGCTTTATCTCAATGAATGTCTCTGTACTGTCATTTTAATACCTTTTTCATTACCATCACTCACTTGTTCAATGCAAAAAAAAAGATTTCTGCTGTCTGAGTGATAGGGTTATCTAAATTTTTGTCTTCCTTGGTTTAGCATTTGAATTCATAAGGCTTTAAGAAAAAACAATTTGTTTCTCATTACACCATTAATTAATGCTTTATATTAGTTTCTAGTGGAATTATTTTTTAATGGGAGCTGGGCACTTATTTGTCCTCCTCAGTCTGTGAAAATCTTTCACTGATGCCAGTTACCTTTGTAATGCCCTCAGAAGAATATGGATAAGATTTGCAGCAGCAGTGGGATGACCTTTGATTTCCATTAATTTCATTTTTTTCCTTCTTAATTGCTTTGATGCTTTAAAAATCATATTTTCATGATTGTTGTGAGAGCAGTATTGACCAATCACTCGCCAAGGTGTGGGGTTGCTCCACCTCCCCCAGCTTTCTTCTGCTGAAACATTTTACCTTGAGGTACTCGAGTCCCTTGGAAATGCAGTATTTCAGTGGAAATAATGGCATTCATGAATGCAATTATTTGTCATCCCTTTTCTGCTCTCCAACTGAATTTGATAGTTACCACCATTACAGAGTGACACAAATATTCAGCAATTCTTTTATTTTTCAAACAGTAATTAATTTTTTAAATTTGTATTTGATGAGCTGTGAACTGCTAGTTATGTTAAATTTGTTTCTGAATTCTTATGTTTTTGGTCAGTTGCAGAAAAGCTATTATGCTGTCGTTTATTTGGTCTGCTTTACCAGTTAATTATTCTGTATAGACAGATTTAGGTAGATGAAAAAAGATTATTCTGGGGTCAAAATAAGCATTAGCATGGGAGATATATTTAGGTGTTTTATTTAGTAACTTGAACACTTTCAGTGTTCAGTAATTCCGTGCTATAGTAAAAGAGATGGTTTATCAAAATCTGCTGCACAATCAACATATAACAGCAATATAGATGGGTTTATTTTCCTGGCTTGAATTATCTATGTGAAATGGTGTAACAATAAAAATGAACTCTTCATATGAGCATCTTCTGAAAAACAGTAATATTACTGACCACTCTACCCCATTCTACATAAAGGTGTCAGTTCAGGAAAGTATATAAATTTTAATGGGAAATTTTAAATTATTTGGGGACTAACTGAAAGCCTGGAGGTCATTGTAGCTCTGTCCTTCACATATTTTCCAAAGTTCAGTCTCAGCGGGTGAGATTTCCCAAGATGTTTGGGTGATAAACGACAGGAGTGTAGAAAGTTCTCGTTTTGCAGTTCCCAGTCTGGAAGTTTGGAAACATACAAACACCTGTTGCAGGAGGTGGAAGGGATGTCCCAGAGAAAAATTCCCTGGATTTCTGCTGTGCCCTGTGACCTCTCAAGGATATGCTACTTAGAGGGAGCTGACTTTCGTCTGCTCTCTTCCAGCAAGTGCTGTGTTTGTATTGAAATAGAAAAGTAGAAACCTCATAAAATACACTAGTAAATAAATAAGAAAAAAATGTTACCAACAGTTTTTATTCTTGACGTGTCATAAACTGTACATTATAATCTGTATTACAGGAGGTTGAAGCAGCACATGAATGATGTAATTTGACTTCACTGAAGACAGAGTAGAGGATTTGGATGTGAAACCACTCTGTCCAAATATATTCTATCCAATTGACTGGGGATCCCATGCAGCTGAGCATGATACACATTTGTAGGCAAAGAATTCTCTGAGAGGTCACTGAAGGTCATGGAAGCTGGATGTTTAACCAAGGGCTGGAACTGTAATTCCTATTAAATGCCTGGATATGTTGTTAGTATTTAGACTTGTGCATCTCAGGGGAGTAGATGCTCAAACAGACTTAGAATGAGCTCAGGCTGAAACAAAAAATGATATTGCCACATTAGGTGGGTTGTGAAGAAAAACCAGCTTCAAGTTCTGATTTTGTACTTACTTGACTTGTCTGCATTGTGCTCTATCATCTAGAAATGCCTAAATTTGGAGGAATAATTCTGATAATACCAGTGGACTATTATCTTCTTTTTTTTCTCTTGTCACCCAAATAAATGCATGACAGAAGCATTAGAATCACGGGAAAAGGAGAGGAGCATAAAATCAGAATCTGGGTAGTTTTGCTGGCAATATTTCTTGACTTTGGTTGGGAGCTGCACATTCTATTTAAGATACCTTTTATTGATTAAAGTTCAGCTAAAACTGAAGAAAATGGATACGGAAGCCCACTCTTGTGTGTGTCTATTCTGTAACTGGGTTTTACAGTGTAAGCTTTTAGAAATCTATCTACTACTTGCCCCAAAGGTAGGAAGTTGTTGTAATTCTTCAGTTTATAGATCATGCAGGGAGTGATTAAGCGTGTGTATTTTGTGATAGGTGTAAATTAGAAATAAATTTTAATTACACAGAAAGCCCTTCCATGAGTGTTTTCGTAGATGTGTGATTGCCTTTTTAGCTGAAAAAAAAAAATAGATATCCAGAAAAAACTGTTGTACTTTGTGGATATTTACAACTTCTCATACAAGATTCTCTTAACACCTGAAGAAAGATAAATACCAATAAACAAAGTAAACAACACTATTGTGAATCCCCTGAAAATTGTACATTCAACTATCACAAAATATCTTGTTTGCCAAGCATGAATGCTCACACAATGCACTATATTTAGAGAATATCTGGGTGCCATTTGAATACCTGAATTTGAACAAAGGTAGTCATGCTCTAATACTCACATCTGCTGCTCCGGGTTTTATATTTACTGCTCTCAATATTCCTGCTGAGGATGTTTCAGGCATCTATTTGGACAGCAGAAAAAAGAGGAATTGCTTGGCTTAGCTCACAAATCAAAGTGAATAACAGCTAGCAGGCAGTCAAGGAGAACAGTTTGGAACTCCTCAGGAGGGCTGAAATGTATTCACCAAACCTTTACTTTTATCACCTGGTATAACAGGAATACCTTTTTGCCAGAGTTACATAATTCCAAGGGTTACATTCCGTTATTGATCCATTATCAACCTCCCCCCCACCACGATATTATCATCTTCTCACTACAAGGGTTTAGATTAATGTAAAGCAAGACTCAAACTTTTTGCAGTTGGATTTATGTATCTATATATTTTCAGATTTATCTATAATTTTTTAAACAGCAAAGCAGGAACAATAACAGAAACATAATCTAATACTTCTGATTCTGCGTCTCCAGGTTTAAGTAGTTTTGGTGTCTATTCTAGAATCTGTAAAATAAATTAAGTTACATTAGAGGGGATTTTAAGCTCGAAGAATTGAAAGGTTGTCATGATATTATAATGTCATTTAGTAATATTTAAATATATCTTTTAAAATAAAGAATTCAAAAAGCACTAGTATGCAGTTTTTCATACATTGACTCACTATTTTCCTTTTTTAGTCCTTTGTATCTCTTAAAAGTCTAATGCAGAGTTTTTAGTAAGAGACAGCAGCTTTGTACTGCCTGGAGCATCTGTCATTATCTGATTTGATTGCAAAGATAGGGAACAGAGTAACTGAGCAGATTCCTTGTAGGCTGAAAACCCAGCAGGTTTAGTATTTATGAATGGAGTAACAAGTACAGTGTGATATTTCCTGGGTATCTGGTTCTTGGTAGAGGCTAACATCCTATCAGTATTTAACTGTAATAAAATCTGAGGCCCTCAGAGTTAAATATTCACCTACACCTGACAAAAAAAGCACAAAATCAAAAGAGGACTGTAAATACTCAGCTGCTGAGACAAAGTGTCAATTACATGGGTAGTAAAAATGTCCCACCATACTGTTTTTCATGCAAAGCCTGGACTATTAACATTTTTCCCTAATCTAATTACAGCCTTCCTTAAGCTGTTACATATGTGTACAATGATATAAAAGGTTATAGAGAATGGTTGTTTCTTTCCCACCTTCCCCTTCATCTGCTGTGAAATCAGATATACAGATACCTATTCCATCTGCAAATGATTGTGAAAAATGTGATCTGGCTTTGTTAGATTATTAACTCCCAAGAAAAGTATCTGCCCAAGAAATCACATCTATTCTCCTTGACCTATGAAATGTTTTGGCTCAGCTGCAAGGAATGTCAGTATAATTACTGAAGGAAAGAGAAAAACAAAATACTTTCATTGAATTGCCATGAATCCTTTTTAAAATAAGGTGCAATTGACTAAAGCATTATTTATTTTCAAGTCTTGTAATTGTTCCATTGTCATGGAAGCTTATCAGAAGTACCAAAGCTGAGTATTGGTTTGAAACGAACCTGGCTTATGTTAAATCCCCAATGAGCCAGTCTGTTCATGACAGATATCACTACCAGCTAAATGGCCATCCACATATCCTAAGTCTCATAAAATAGAAACAAAACAACAAAAAAGACTTGTTTAGTTTTCAGTCAGTGAACTCAGTTTACATATGACTAAGAGATTCTTCCTGCTGGGATTTTCCAGAACTCTTCTAACTTAACTTCATATTTCCAAGTCAACAGGCCTGACTGGAATAGCAAGCTGAGTAAGGCTTTACCTCTTAACAAAATCCATCTCATTCTCCGGGGTAAGAAAAAATGTTTGCTTTTCTTATATGAATTTTGCAGCACATGTGTCCAATGCAAGGTTCTATAATTCCTGCTTTTTTAGTTAAAATTTTCTAGATGAGCAAAAACGTCTAGAATTGAGTCAGTGCCTTTGGATTTGTTCTTGTTATGCCTGGTTGGGTTTTTAAATGTGCTAGTCCATAAAGTGTCCCTAGCAGGTGTGCTAGTGATGAACTAAAATAATGAGGCTCAAAACCACTAGAAAAATAGAATTAGGCCAAAAAGTTTAAATTAAAAAGGGGACACGCTTGTTTCAAAGTTAAATTTGAATACATTTTGGCTAAAGTTTTGGAGAGGCTACAGACAAGACTGACACATATTGGCTGTACAGCTGCTGTTTTTCAAACAGCCTCCCCCCCTGCACTTCCCCTGCCAGCCCCATCAGTGGAAGATTTTGTACTTGGATGTTTTTAATGCCACAGTAATGCAACGCTGTGTCCTCTCTTGTTTTAGCTATGGTTGTCAACTGCAGTAAGCTCTTTTTTGCTTTCAACATGTGAAATAAACAGGCCTTACAGATAAGGGTGATGGTATCAAATTTTTTATATGGTATCTTATGCTCAATTTGAACCATGGTCTTCAAGACTGAAAGGCTGGATGAGGGCTCTGCAGTTGCAGCAATGCATGAGTCATTTTTCTTGTAGCTGGGAGATGATTTTTAATGATGTTTGTAAATTTGTTGGTGAGAGCAAAAGTTTTCTAATGCAAAGATAATGTAATAGTAGTGTCTTACGCCTGTGCTTTTCTCCTGTAGATAACGCCTGTTTCTCTGTCTTATGATCTCTGTAGAACTTCACTGTGCTCACCTCTTAGTCCATGGGAAACATTTGGAATGTTGAGGTTTGAGAAAGGGAAGACAATCTTATTTCTCATGATGTAAATAAAAAAAAATGAATTTACAAATAAATTAATAAAATAATGAAATTATTTAAAAATGAAATTATTAAAACATAAAATTTAAGATGAGACTTTGACACAGGTAGCCTAGAAACAGTGACTGTCCATGAAATTATGCTTAATAATGTAGTCTAATTATGGAGGGGTAGCAGATTTTGCCGAAAAATGCTCTGAATCTAGTTTAGACCTTTAGTTTCACTTTATTACCCATGTTAGAATTAACCTAATCATATTTCAGGCTAACTCCCTGTTTGTTTCCACAGATGGAAACATGGCAAACCATGCCCAAACACCCAAACATGTATAACACAGACTCGACTGTGCTCAGTTTTCCCAGGAGCTGACTGAGAGCCCACAGCCACGAGAAAGGGTCATTGCATGTGTTCAGCAGCACAAAGCCAGGGAGAGGCACTGCCATGTGCTCACTTAAACAGGGAGGAATCAGGGATAACCTCAGAAGAGGTCATTCCTCTACACACTGCCTGAGGAAACCCAGAAGTTTCAAAACCATCTGGCTTTAAGCCTGCTCCAAAATCCTTTGCAATTTAACTCGAAAGATCTTTGCTCTGCCTAGATCACCTCATTCTCATTGAGATTTGCAGAGGTACAGCCAGCTCAGTGATGTGCAGAAGTACACCAAGGTCCATCACAAACAAACCTATCCTACCAGCAGCTTTACTAAAAGAGAATTTATATGAGTGTCCTTCTGGAGGGCCCTTCAAGGATGATGATGTTGCTGGAGGCTGGATGACTGTGGAAGCAGTTATGTGACAGGATTCTTTTGTAGGCACTGACCTGTTCTCCTTCCTTTTGTCTAATAGTCAATGTAAAACGTAAAAAATCAGTCAGGGAAAAAAGGTGGCTGCGTTTTGTTGTTATTTAGAGCAGGAGAGTTCTGTAATGACAGGCAATTAAAGGAATGGTGCTTGCTGAACATGACACATCGCCTGGTAATGTCACTGCACAGAATGGAGGCAGTGCTCCAGGAGACATGTGATGGCTTCTGATCTGCCATGAGGCAATTTAGCCACAAATTAACTTGTCTCTAATCTGATCAGTGGGCTCTTCCAGGCGATTCAGTCAATGTGAGAGTGGACCAAAAAACGCTTTTTATGTGGGCAGGTGAGGGAAGGTAACTAATTTGCAATTTTCAAGCCAGACATAGCAAATTTGTTGTCCTTCTATTGAAACTGACTTCAAGTAAGATTTATAATTGCTGAAATTTGCCTTGAAGGGATGAAAAATAGAACAAAAAATATACTTGAACAGTTGCATACACCCAATTATCATATTTTGTATCTTAAATAACAAAAATCAGCACAGCTATACAACTTTTACTGCAGATTCATTGCTCTGGGTGATTAAATTCCAGGCTCCTATATATATATTTCAAAATCACTTTGACAGACTATAATGTTTCAGTCTTCAAAATTATTTGTCAGTTTTTATCTAGTAAAACAGAGGGAAATAAACCATGCATTAAGTTGCTACTTTTTATGAAGAAAATAGAATATATCAATAAAGATGTTTCCATGTATTCATTCTGTCCCAGGCTGCTTGATGTATTTCAGTCTTTCAGGTGTTTTGTTTGTTTTATTGTTACACTTTCAAATTTATTTTTTAAAACCTGGTCAAACTGATCTAGAAATGGTTTCTTTAGAAGTTTTAAAGGTGTAGACAATAATTTCGCTTTAGTCTGTAGATACAATTTTTAAAAAAATTATATTTAAATGAACCATAAAATTCATTCATCTGGTTTTTGTGGCTTTTTATAATTCTAAGGAAAGGTGCTATTTTTACTCTAGTAATTTTTTGGTCATTAATACCCTGGCATCCCAATATATAAGCAGCTACATATATGTAGAAAGTCACTGAGGATTTTTTCCATTGCCAAGTGAGAAGTGGAGGACAAAAATAACTTGAATGGGGAGCTATCTAGAAAAGAGAAAATGAGAATAGAATTAGGTTTTTAAAACGCAGCATTTTCAAGTTTTAATACGTAAAATAAACATACATAATAGAATTTGCATTTTAAGAGTGTCTGAGTTTTAATTTAACAGTATTGCTAGCATTTACTTGACAGTATTTAGCAGGAAAATCTGATGGTCTGGATACTGCAGTTCAAGTGCATGTTCTGTAGGACTGTTGAAATAATTTAGTTTAATGTTTAAGACTCTCAACTAATATTTGGATAGAATATTATCTTGTTTCAGAAGTGGCCTTATGTAATTCAATAGGACCATTAGTGGAGCAAGATGTTCCCATAGCTGAAGGGTAATCACACAATTATCAGTTCCTTCCTCTAAAATTAAGATCTAATTATGTATTTCCTTTATTTGAACAGTCTTGTTTACAGGGTTCAGTTCCTGATTTTTAACATGCAAGAGGGAAAGAGGCTGGAATTTTATATAGGATTGAAGACATTTCTTTTGGTAAGAAAACTTCTATAAAAAGCTTTATAAAAATAAAAAGTATCTTTTCAGAACCTAGAGATTAATGTGCATTGAGGAACTTGTCTGCTTTTGCACCTGCAAGTTATCATTGAGTATGTATGGCACAATCAGAATAAGAGTCAATTACTGTTAATTCCTGCACTGGAAAAATTGTTCTTATTATACCAAGGAGAAGAGACAGACCACCCTGCTCCTCTGGAACACTGAAGGTTATTAGTGGCTGCTGGCTTTCAATACCCACTGTGATCATTAACAGTGTCAAATATCTGTCAGCTGCAGGAGGCAAAGAAGCTGCAGAAAAATGATACTGACTGTCTTGGAGAAATGATTGCAGAGAGCTGGATGGTCTCAGGACCACTGAGGTTTGCTGAGATCTCAAGCTATTCTGAGATTGCAAATTTGCTGCTTCTTTTTTTGAAGCCCAATATTTTCTTGTTGTGCCCTTGTGAAAGAAGTATCCCCTCCTTTAATAGCAGTCCCCACTAAACTTAAGCAGATACGTATAAATAGAGAAGGTTTGGAAATTTCTTCATACCATCTTGTTGCCGGGTTTCCTGTAAGATTCTGAATTTTAGAAGCAGACGGGCCTATTTTCTGCTAGTGGCCAGTTAAGCTGTTCTCCTCTGAATGGAAGCATAGTGGGCAGTGCCTGCTGATAGATCTGTAAATTCTGTGAACTTTATAGAAGTATAATTATACATTTTTAATCGACTAAACCTGTTTGACAAAGAAACAGAAATGGTAAAGATACAAAGAAAGAGGGAAGCGGGAAAAATAGGACACAATTTATGAATTAAATAACTATTCAATTGAAACTCACATGAGAGTCTTAGAGCTCTTTCCAGAGCTTATTTACACAATTATATTTTTCATCAAATCATTCTAATCTGAGATTTTCTTTTGTCCCCTGCAGGGGACAAAATCTGGCTTATGTAGAGATCTTGAACACTTTACAGCTGTAATCGTGTCATGATGTGTGTCTATTTGATTCAGAACAAGCCTGAATTCTGAATCAAGATGCAGGTTGTATGTATGAGATTAAAAACCACCTTTTTAAATGTCAAGAAACCATTTATCCCATCTAAGCACACTTTACAGAAGGTGATACCATATCCTCCATTACTGTTCCTCTGTAGCCATCAGCAAAAGGAAAAGGCTGTTTAGTTCTTCCCCTGGTACCTTTGTCATGATCTTCTCCCTAGGTCTCTTCAGAAAGTTTCTCACTTTTTTCCCTTCCCTCTGTTCAGTTCATAATTCCATTTATTTGGCATTTCTTTGCCATTAGAATTCTTTTCTGGCCCAATCAATGCTTTTTTACCACTTCCCTGAATAGAATGCAAGCCCCAAAAACCTATTTAGTTAGGACATGAGTAGACTTGGGAAATGGTGTTTAAAAATGTATTAGGTCATGCATTTCAACATACCTGTTTTAAGCATCATTATAGGGTTATTGAACACCTTTTAAAATGTAGAATCTGGCTGAATTGAAACAGTTTAAAGGTAGGAAGTCCTACCTACTGTGCCCCAAATCATGTTAAAATCTCTGTGCTGGTGTGGTTTAAGCACTTGCAGTGCAGTTTCACCAGCCTTTTGCAGGCATCTCTAAGGTGCTGTAGGACCTCTGACCCCACTGGAATCCACGTGGTCAGGGTTAATGAGGCACTCAGCGCAAGATAATAAACTCAGCTGAGAAGTAGGAGATTACTGAGGTTCAGAGCCTCTGCTTAGTGAGCACAGAGGATATACTCAGGGTTGGGTGAAAGCATTATATATTTAATATTTTTGGAAAACTTGCAGACATGACAGCAAGGACTTTAATTCTTGTTCTTTTTTAAAATATTTTGAAATATGCTAAACACTGTCTATTAACATAGCAGTGAAGTCTGTTATGCTTGTCATCAAGGAGGAGCTATTTTCTGTCTCGATATTATCTCATTTTGCAATGGATTTTAGTTGCATGCCAGTCCAAAGCCATGTGTTGTAGTTGTCAGGTGTGACATCTCCCCATCAGTCAGAGATGATGAATGAATGAACCAGAACCATGTTCTCTTTGGTTTCTCGACCCTAAAGGCAAAGTAGCTCTCCTGGTGTTACTCGAGTTACTTTTGAGGCATGTGTGGGTGAATACAGAGGATATTCAAGTTGTTCCTTTTAACTGAATTCCCAAATCATATCTTTACTTTCAGCACTAGTTTCTGGGGTTTTTTTTTTTGGTTTAGGGTTTTTTTTTGCTTATTTTTTTCCTTTATTTTATTTTTCTTTTTGTATTCATACATTTTGGGAAAAAAAGAATACAAGAAAAGAAAAAGTCCAGAAAATAACACAGTGACAAAATTATTAAATTTGGAAGTTTAACCATGGTGTTTCTTTTAATACTAAAAAGCTGTGCTATAATCTTTACTGCGAGGGAAAACTGTAATAAATCTCTCTGATCAGTAGGTGCAAGTGCTATACTATGTAAATTGCTTTGAGAACAAAAAGGGAGGACAACAGGATTAAAAACTGATTGAAAGGCCGCAGTTCCTTTCATCCGGTTGCTCAATCCACATATTGTGGAAGTTAAAACCCCTCTGGGACACACAACTGAGAAGAAAAAGCTATTTAAGATGATGTACACGTTGAAAAAAAAAGAAAAATTCAAATAGTCATCAATGACTATCCTTTTAGAGTAGTTCTGGTAAACGGGATAACCCTAAAATTGATCTTTGGTTGTGGACATCCCAGATTAGAATCTTCAAATCATAGAATTCTCTAGGTTAGAAAAAAAACCTTAAGATTGCCAAATACAACTGAAAACTTGACTCTGCCAAGCCTGTGCGAAGCCCCGTCCCCAAGTGCCACAGCTACATGTTCTTTAAATACCTCCAGGATGGTGACTCAGTTCCCTGGGCAGCCTCTTCCTGTGCTTGACAACGGTTTCCATGAAGAAATAATCCTAACATCCACTCAGGTGCAACTTGAGGCCATTGCCTTTCATTGTGTTGCTTATTACTTGGGAGGAGAGACTGGGCCCCACCTGGCTGCATCCTCCTGTCAGGGAGTTGTGGAGAACTCCTTTTCTCCAGGCCAACCCACACCCAGCTCTCACAGCTGCTCCTCATCAGCCTTGTGCTCCAGACCTTCCCCAGGTCCATTCCCTTCTCTGGACCCTCTCCAGCCCCTCAATGTCTGTCTTGTTGTGAGGGGCCCAGAGCTGGACACAGGATTTGAGGAAATGGCCTCACCAGTGCCCAGTCAGGGGGACAGTCACTGTCCTGGTCCTTCTGGCCACACTGTGGCTGGTACAGGCCAGGTGCCATTGGCCTCTTGCCCACCTGAGCACACCTGGCTCATGTTCAGGAGCTGTTGATCAGCACCCCCAGGGCCTTTCCCACCAGGCACTTTCCAGCCCCTCTGCCCCAGCCTGGAGCTGCAGGGGGTTGTTGTGACCCAGAGGCAGGACCTGGTTGTCCCTCATACAATTGGCCTCAGCCCTTGGATCCAGCCTGCCCAGATCCCTCTGCAGAGCCTTCCTGCCCTCCAGCAGATCAACTTAGTATTGACTGCAAACTTACTGAGGGTGCACTTGATCCTTTCTTGTGGACCATTGATAAAGACATTAACAGAATTGGCCTGCAGCCCATCACTTGTGATTGGCCCCAGCAGGATGTAATTCCATTCACCACCATCCTTTGGGCCTGGACATCCAGAAACAGAACACCTGTGCTGTCAAACATCAGATACCTGTGAGAGTTCAGTGTGGTTTCTTTGCTGCTTCACAAGTGCTCAGGTAATTAGTAAACTTTTATCATTGTGCTGGACTTGTAAGCTAAACTGGATTAGACATGCTCTTATGAGAGTGGAAACACACAGCCCTTTCTCAGTCACTCCTCAGCTGTTCAGAGTTCTTACTGTATTTTTGTATTTACTGTATTTTATTTCTCCCAGGGGCAACTCATGTGGCGCTGGTTGGTCTTCATCATCCAGTTTCTTTCTGTCCACCACATGATGATTTATTTAGAGAAGTTTTCCTCTTCTGTTGTCTTGTAGTTCATTCCCCAATATAATTTCACTTAAATTTTACATTCTGTTTCTTGCTCAGTTGCAACACAAAGATATAATTCTCCCTTCTGCAAATTCTGTAGCAGTAGCTCTGCTGAGTTCCATTTGACTGGTGAGACAAAATCATTTACACTTCTGTATTTCTTAAAAATTCCTTGTGTCAGTTTTGAACCAGGATGCATGGGTTCTTGGCCAAGAATATGGCCGATAAAGTCATGTTCTATTTTGCAAATCAGTAAATTCTTATTCCTTAGATTGTATCTTGACTTGCAAATCCACTGCAAATTCATCTATGTGTTATCACTTGGTTATGTCTGGAGTAAGTAGTGATTTCCTCCTGCTGCTTCTCAAGGTGTAGACGTTTCGGGTTGTTTTTAATAACACCGCTTCCTAGGGTGACCTCTTTTCTGCATGAATGTAGGCTCTGACCTTCATTTTGTTGAGCTCAGTTCATTACATATTCTCTCTGCCTGCCTCTGCACTCTCTAGGGAACACTCATTTCATTGCACAAGGGGTTTCACTGCTGATGAAAATCCCGAAGCATCACAATTAAAATTTACTCTGCTGTGCTCAGTCTACAAAGAAGAACAATGTATATTGCAGTTAGTAATTTAGATCTCGTTAAAACCAACTTGAATTATTTCCACATCAAGTTAAAGTAATTTACATGCATATATTAAAATTATATCTAAAGGGTTAAGCAAAATGAGCTGTATTCTGTCATTAGTCTCACAGGAACCATGTGCATCTGTTTCAATTTAGCAAATATACTGCTTCAAAATAAAGAAACTTCTGTGTTTCTTTCTTCAGATAGTCAGAACAAGCACGTGTCACCTTTACAGAAAAGGAAGACTTACTCCATTGTTGAGTATCTTAGTCTTCTTATGCTGCTTGACCACTTCCTATATTTAAAATATGTTTTAGAGCCTTTCCTTAGAAAATCTATTTAGGCTGTTCCTTGCATTGTCCTGACTACAACTGAATTAGGTTTTTTAAAAAAGTTTAACTAGAATGAGTAAATAAATGTTCCACCTATGATGTAAAGAAATTACACAGAGGCATTATCTGTGTTTATTTGGGTAAATCTGAATCATCATTTGGGATAGAGCTGTTTTTGATGTAAATACTTCCATATTACTGCAAATCCTTCAATATCTCTACATATAGCTCAGTCTTTCACTCTTTTTCTCAGCTGAAAACAGTTCTCTGAATTACAGGCAGGTTAGAAATGGTAGAGGTCCAACCCATCTCAATTTATATCTCATCAGTCCACAAAAGCTGCAGTGAAAGCAGCTGTCCCTGCCTTCTGAGTCATTTCTGTGGAGCACCTGTACAGACCTTTCTGGTGCTGGGGAGGAAGGCAAAATGTACCTTTAAGATAATGCTCCGCATTCCTTTCCTGGCCCAAAAAAGAAGCTTGAACTTGTCCCCACTCACAGAATCTCAGGCAAGGATCAACCCCACTGACAGTCCCTGGGGCATTGCTACAGCAGCAAGGGATGTGACATTCAATCCAGGAGTTATCCCTCCCTTAGGAGGGGTTTGTCCCTCCCTCCCATGAGTCAAATCCCCATCTCTGCCTCACAATAATTCTTGGCATCAGTGCTGATCCCTTGTCTGTTTGGCTTCAAGCCCCTCAATGGGCAGCAGCCACAACACCTGTAGCTTTTATCAGCTGTGTTTCACCATCTTCTCTGTTACAGATAATCTATAGTTTTGACTGGAAAATTGAGCAAATTCAGTATTTTTGAAGGAAGATCCTTTCTTTATCGCAATGAATGAGGGCATTCTAGATATTTTTGCTTAAAATAAGTAAAAATTAAAAAATAATTAGAATTAAAATAGAATTAGAATGGGAATTGAATTAATCAAGTTGAACCTTAAATAAAATTAATTATAGTAATGGCAAACTGTAATGAAAGTGATATGTGTGTCTTGAGAGTCTTAATTCAGGAGAACATTAACTCATTTTTCTTCTTATTATAACTTCAGTTTGTTATTACAACATTACATTTTAAATGGAGTTTTTCCTTACAGACATTGAAAAGATATTATGTTTGCGAAATATGCAGGAAAAGTCTGCTTAGTTTCTTAGCATTTGATATCCTTTGACTGAATCAAAATATCCTCCCTTAGGTGGACTTTCAGAAGCCTTTGAATCAGACTTTAAGCCAGGATTGTAAAACCCTCAGTATATACAAAGTTAATGAAGCTCAGTGTTGGTAGAAATACCAGGAAGAGAAACACTGGACTTCTCATGTTGCAATTGGAGTTTTCCTTCTGAACCATTGAAAGTATTAAAGACTTCAAGATAAATACATCCAGTGAATAAATTTCAAACTGTGCCCTTGACAAGATACAGATTTTTTTTAAATCTTGAGAAAACATTATGAAATCTGAAAGTCAAATCTCTAGTCTCTGAAATTCAGTAAGCAGGGGTTATCTCTGAAATATCATGTGCAAACAATTTATTTTCTAATTTATTAACATAATTGAAAGGTTAAATAAGTTCATTTATGTTCAATCATCAATAACTCATATTTTTTTTTTATTTCAGAGCTTTTCCTTTGATGTTAAAACATACTAGGGTGTAAATCACAGTGCTGTAAATTTTTAAACTACAGAAAGACTAAAATGAATTTTTTCAGAGACAGAATATATTATTGCTATTGTAGTAAAAAACCTTGTAAAAAGTTTGATATTTTCCCACTTCTAGGTTCCAACTTGGAAAATCTAGAGCTAATATAGTAACATTGAATTATGTCAAATGGCCTTTGTAAAAGAGTTGTTGTGTGACTAAGAATGACATTTTTGGCATATAATTCTTATGTCTGGCAGTATCTTACAAGGCAGAGAAATCCTGATGATAAAGGAGCAAAGGATGAGGTACCATTTGTGAAATAAGTGGTGTCCAGCAGGTCACTCATATCTGGAGAAACCAGGCAAAGACTGGAGATTAAGGAGGGTATTTTTCATACAAGAAAGGAAGAAAAAGTATTATGTGTTTATAAGTCAAAAAAAAAAAAAGGAATTTGTTGGTTAAATAATGACCATAGGTTTGGGTGTGTGAATGTAACAGAATGCAGCTTTCACATCTGAATGGTTAATAAAATAACTCTCTGAAGATATTTTTTGGTTTAGGCACACGTTCTCAGGCACATTTCTAAGAATGTGCACTTGTCTTTGAAAGTGGGTCAATTTTTTATCATCAAAAAGTAAAGTGTTGACCTCAAAGACATTCACAGCATGATGCATGTTCCCAGGGTATGTAGTATCCTTGTGGTGGGAAATAGCAAACAATTCATGTTTAAATTAAGAAATAGAATGTGCATGGTAATTATTCAGAAATAAGGGAGATAGGAATTTTCTACATTTCCATGCAGATCTGAATGAATTCCCTGTGGCATCTCTTCTGGTCAGCTTTTCTCATTGTGCTCTGCAATGAAAAGGATCTGAGGCATGCTGAGTTCAGGCAGAATTTTTTGTGTGTGCATTTGTGATTTATAATAACCTTGGACACCTTGGGAAGTGTTACAGAGAAGGAAAATTTAAAAGAAAATAAAATTAAATGATCCTAAAGTAATACTCTTTTTAAAATCTCACTGTGAGGATAAGTGACTAAAAGGACCATGATGCTCAATTATGAATATTTTTTTCCTGTGTAGTGTAAGATCTTTCAGATGAAATGCATCACATTAGTGAAAAACCCAAATACCTAGTTCATTAAAAGATAACTGCATTGTGAAAGACAGAAACAGCCTCTTGAAAGTGCTTGGCAAATTGCATAAAGCACTTTTACTTAATTCAACTTGAAACTCAAGCATTGTAAAATCACCAAGCGACATTTTCCTTATTGGTATAATTTATGAAACAGAATTTCTGGAACTGCAGTTGTTTGCTTAGTTTCCATTTTCTCCCCAATTTTCAGTAAAATAATCATATTCGTCCCTAGAAGTAGGGAAGAAAAAAAGAACTCTTCTTCCACAGCAGCTTACCTCAGATTTCCTGCACATTAATACCCCTTAGGTACTTCAAATGCTTTCTGTTTGTATATGAAAGTGTTCATACTGGAATTTTCTCACTTTTGAGTAATTGAGAGCAATATCTTCTAATGACATTAGAACCACAATGCAATAAAATATAAAAGGATGCTGTCACTAGTTGATTCAGTTACATTTTTCACATCAAATTTGAACACCAGAGCCTGTGAAATGTGTAATATTATGGTCTCCAATTCTTATAAATCGGTGAGCACGGATCAGGCCTAGCAGGGGCCTCAGAGCCATCTGGCTAGAGCTTGAGATCTCTCTCCAGAGAGCAAACCAAATGTCAGAGTGCATCTTTCCCTTAGTTGGAGTGATGCACCTATAACTTACTATTTCAAGGCTTGTGATTTGGAAATAACCACAGTGAACCTGCAGAGAACTCCATGATTTGAAACTCAGGACTACTCCCCCTGAAACCATTCTGACATGCAAGGGATCCATGGGCAGAACCAAGCCCTTAACTCTGAGATGTGTAACCATCACCTGCTGCATTTTTGCAGAGCTTCACTGAAGTATGTTAGGAAGCTGTGTGGATGGTAAGAGGATCATCACAGAAATGAAGAGTCATTTTGACTGTCTGTAGCAACAAGTTAAACTTTGCAGTAACCTTTACTTACGGAAAGTCTCTTTGTAATTAGTGGAAGTTCTTTTGTCAGTGGAAAGCTGGGTAATGGATACTGAGCCTTTCTTGGCTGTAGAGATAATGAAATATCTCTGGGGATACAGGACTGGATCTGAGGATGCAGAGCTGCAGAAAAGTGTAATTAATAGAGGAAATTTCATTCTTTGTAGCACAAAGATTGTAATCTTTGAAGAGGATATTACAGACCTTGCTTATTCAGATATTCCAAAAGTAGCCTGAGCTCCTGTGGTAAAATTCCTTCTGTGGATAAGGCAACATGAGATTTGTGCTTTACTATTTCTATGAAAGCATAGTATATCTTAACACTAAGGCAACAACCAGACCAGCATGAGACAGAGGAATGCCATTGATATGTAACAGTGGAGGACAAGTAAATCCTGCATAATATTCACAATCCAGTTCTCTGACTAAGAAGTCATTAATAACAACAGTAGGTAATGAAGAGATAGAAGAATCTCTTTAAAGAGAAGGCTGCTGGAGCCTTATGCAGCTGTGTGGTGAAGTGCTTTCCAGGCCAGACAGACCCGTCAGATTCTGGCAGAAGGGTATTTCCCCATCGTGTTGGCTTTGGGGATTGTGTCTATGGCAGAATCTTTTACATTTCTTTTAGAAATGACAACAAAGGAATTTAGTGAGTGGTTGTGTTTGACTGTCCATTCTTACCAGCTGTAGGTTTTATGGAGGATGCCTCAGAGTTTCCCACACAAACCAAGACCTGAATTCCTTGCCATCGTTGTGTGGTGTCCAGTGCCGCATTGCCACACCAGGGACTGATGCTTCACTTCCTGGGACTCCCTGGGTAGCTGAAGGAATTTCTGATGAAATCCTGAGCACACAGGTTGCAGAAGAGAGGTCAATTCTTCTGTCATTTCTTTTAGCCTTCAAAGTAAATTAAAATGCAGAAGCAGCTGGTACACACCTGCTCCTGGATTTAGGTTCTACTTGCCTCATATCTTCAGCACAGAAGACTTTCACTTTTCTATATTCTTTAAATGTTACTTCTCAGTATTTTCTAAATCAATTTGGCTTTCATGTTTTTGGTGTATTCATGGGATATATAAGCCTCTAGAAAATAGTTTGTTTACCAGAAAAAAGAAGCCAAAGAGGAAAATGATAAGAAATTTAAAACATTCTCAATGCCTTATTTATAAAAATTGGAATGTATGGATATTATATGTATGAAATCTAGTGCTGCTGACAAAGCGAAATTTCTGTCCCAAGAGAAATTTCAATACTTTTATGCTGGTTTTATCTTTGAGTAAAATGATAATCAAAATATTGTTATGACTTTCAGAACAAAAACTTAAAAAATCCTAACTGAAGAAAAATTTATATGAAAATATTTGATAAAAATTGTATGGAGTATCAGGATACTGGTTTTATATAAAATTTTTTTTTAGTTGCACATGAAGAATTAACTGCAGTGGATTTCAATCTGAGATTCTTTTTATTATTGCCTTTTAGATCAACTTCATTACTGCTCCTAAAATAAAACATATGTAAATTATAAACAGCTGGGAGGGTTGTGCTCTTCTGGAAGGAATCTGAGATTTAATATATAAAATCATTTATCTTTGTGGATTCTTCATGTAGTTTGTATAAATTACTTAATGATTTGAATTAGTCTTGGAGGACCATTACTGTGAAATCACATTGTTTTGTGACACATGGACAGTAAAACAGTTCGCATATTCTTTGTTATTTACAGGAAAATATAAGTGAACAACATAAAAGGCAAAGCCACAGGAAGAAAAGCCTGTAGGAGTACATGATAAGGCTGGAATAAACTAATATGTTACATAAGGTCTTCATTACATTCCAAATGCGAAAAAAGGATCAGTGGCTACATGAATATTAAATGTTGGCATTTTGTACAACATCCAGGCACAGTATGCCACGACCAACCAGTAATGAGATGTAAAACACCCCTGTGGGTAGGTTTTCTCTATAGGGATGAGAAAGAAGACTTACAGCTCAGTAGACCCAAGGTATGCTGTAGGCATATTGGACTCGCTTGCACATTATGAGCTATGACAAGTAAATAAAATAATAGAGATCAATTACAACAGAAAGGAATTGAAGCACAAATGCCAAAAGTAGTGTATTTGTCTGTTCAGAATGTGACTCATTCATCTACAGTGTGGCATATTCTATGATTGATTTTCAGATGTTAAGAGCAGTTGTTCTCCTTTAACAGAGGCAAAGATCCACATTCTTCTTCTGGAGAACAGGTGAGATGTTCATGCCTAAAAACTCATAAAGCGCATACTTTAAATTACATCTGTCAATAGTTTATGTAAACATATAATTAATACTGACAAAATATTTACCCTGAGATATTCTTACTTAGATATGGTCTTTGTGTTTTAATTTCAGGCATTATTTTTATTCTTAATTAAGTTAAATTGTCTTAAACATCTTAAACATAAACCAGTCAGATTAGTTATTATCTGTGAAGACAGCAGGATGATGAAAAGAGACCAGAATATGATAAACTAGGAGGATACATCTGCCTTTTACATCAGAAGGAAAGTTTTAACCCGTTTTTTCTTAATTTTTTTCTGAGTTGTTTCCAGCTGCATGATTTGTTTAACGATGTTTTTATTACAGAGGACTGCCATAAATTAGTACCAAGCATCTGAGAATGCACTGGGAGGTTTGTTTATAATGTCTTTTTTTTTTTAAATAGAAAATATCAACACTTAATGATAAAGTTAAGTGAGTTGTTTTGTTTCTGTTTTTGGTTTTGGTTTTTTTTTTTTTTTTTTAATTTGACAGCTTTTCTGAATTAGAAGTTTTTATTCTGTCTGCAAAGCCAAAAATAAAATATTTTTGGTGCAGGTGTCAAGAGGCATTTTTTTGGAGCTGTGTTTGTCCTGTGTTCTCCGTGCCTAAGTTCAGAATCTCTGTGCATGTGTAAATTTAGCAAGTGCCAGTTAAGAGTTTAGTCAGCTTCTATGTCATTGCTTTCTCCCTCACTGGGAAGCCAACCTCTGAGGCTCTGAGCATCTGCTGCCATGCAGCAGAATGACAGTGCTGGTGTCAGAGTGTAGCACTGGTGCTGGAACTGGGGACAGCTCCTATCCTCATTTAGCATATGGCAACATGTGTTCTCATCAGTCATTTATCTGCTAATCTGTGCCTGCATCTGAATCGCAATGAGGGGAGAGAGTGGTGAGTGAAAACCTGCCCTTGGATATGGAGAGTTCCTCGCAATCATCACACACAAGGTTAAACAAAGAGCAGCTGAAATGAACTGCTCCCAAAAGCCCACATTGCCCGCATTTAGTACTAATTTCTACAGGTAGTTGGAAATCTTCTAACATTTCTTTCAGTTTCTGTGAACAGGACTGGTTCTGCCACAATGAGTTTAAGCAACTGGTAGCAACCAGGATTATGCCCATGAAACATTGACTAGATGCTCTCAATTGAATGAACTCTGTATTGGAAAAATTCCCTAGAATTTACTTTAATAATGGAAAAGAAACAGTGTTCTTTCTCTGGTAAATATTTAAACATGTATAGGAACGGAAGAAAGCTTTACTGATAATTGATCCCAACTGATGATAAGATGAGGGATAAAACCAAAACATTCTCTTCAAATATTTTATCTGAGCAGTTATGACTGAAAAATAAATATGAGATACTTACAAAGTTAAATTGTTTCAAGGTTATATGACAACACTAATGGCTATTCACATTGCTTTGTTTTTTCCTTTCAAGACTGAACAGTATGCACAATTTTGTATATTTCTATAGATCAATGTGGTTGAAATTATGTAAACATTTGCCATAATATAATTGGCTGTATCTAACTGGAGCTCATGTTTGGGTACTCTGCTAGATGTTAAATTGGAAGAAAAGTGGTACTGGTCCAGATCTTGAAAAAAGCTGTAATCTCTCCTCCATTACAATTTTTTTTTTAAGTTTGAATAAATGTCAACAGACTTGATACAAGATTTCCTTCAGGTGTGCATTAAGATCTGGTCTTAAGAGAACAATCTAGCTCCTTTTAGAATGGATAGCCAGCTTTCCGTCACCTTTAATTATTTCTGGATTGGACCCTAAATTGTTCCCCAGTGTGTTCATCTAAAGTTCTGCAAAGAACTCTTTTACTAGAAAAAGCCCTACTTTCACAGGTGATGTCAACCTTTGTGTGAAATATCAAGCCAGTGGAAATAATAATAATAATAAAAAAACTTGTTGTAGTATTGGGTTTTCTTCTGTTACTGCTTGACTGGGGAACATACTCAAGTTATCGGCTTTCCTTTTGGTCACGGACACTATTCCTGCATTAAATCAATTGCTGTTCCTTTATACATACTTCATGACTTTGAAATTTGCTCCTCATACTGTTCTAATGTTTAATGCTTTAATTAGTCTGCTCTGTTTAAATGACACTTCTGGCTTTGTACTCAGGATATGATTTTTCATTAAAAATGTTTGACAGTAGAACCACCAAGGTCTCTAAACTCCAGAAGATTCTGAGACAATCCTGATTTTTAATATTATATTAGTTTTTAAATACAATCATATCAGATTTTTTAAAAATATTTCTAAGGGTAATTCTGGTATTTCAGAAGACAATTTCCCAAAGAAGAGTAAGTTTTAGAGTGTTGTATAAAATTCAAGTAATCAGTTGGTATAGACTTAGGGCAGCAAAGATCTCTAAAGAAAAGTTCACAGAAAGGTGATGCCTTAGGGAATGAAGTTCCCACACATGTTGTCATCTTGGCTAAAAGTGTCCTCTGGCTTCAGCAACTTTCCAGTGATCCTTCAGCTGGGATCCCTGGAACATAGGGAACCCATAGCTAAATAGGAATTTGACCTGAGTTTGTTAAAACCAAGCATTTTTTTTTTAAATTTCTGTTGCCCCAGGACAAACAAACAGGATGTGGAATAGAGGTAAGAATTGGTATTTAAAGATGTAGGGAAGGGGAACTGCATGTATTGATACAAAACACCTTAGGATAAATGGCCACACTGAATTTTGCAATTTTTTCCTGTTTGCTTTTTACATTGGTATCCATTTTGCATGTGAAAGGATTTTTAAGCAAATCAGGCTTTCCTGTGTCTGCTGCACAAGACAAAGAGTAGCTGCCTCATGTTCAAGTGAAGGTGGCTGCTGGAGTCCAGAGTTCCTTGGTCTCATTTTGCGTGGCTGTGTTCTGTTTGTAAAGGATAAATTGAAGCTGCAAAAGAAGTAAGTTCTGGAAACTCTCTTTAACATAGAAGAGCATTTTAAGTTAGCCAAGTCTTTCAACGCTGCCAGAGGAGGAAATCCTATCCCCACTTTTTCATTCCAGCCACCACTTTTTGTTTACACAAGTGTGATCCATGTAATAATGTAAAAATCCCAGAGTCTGGGAACCAGTGTGTATTTATTTTGCCAGGTGAGTTGTAACTGGGTTCAGCCCTCTGAGCAGCTACCTGACCATTTCTTCTGGCAGAAGTGAAGGGATGGTTTTGAGTGTAAGGAGGGCTTTGAGCAGCGACATTGGCTTACAACAGCTTTCAGTGCTCAGGGAACTGTGAATGCACTTCTCAAGGAAGGACTGGCAGCTTGCTTTAAAACCAGGAAACAAATGGAGAAAAGTTTACCTTAGCCTGGAATTTGGTCTCACTATATCACTTGCATTTGTAAATCAGTGCTACACAGATTAGTGCATGCATCACCAAGCCCACAAAGAAGATATAGGAGTGTTCTCTCTCTGCCAAGCACTGTTTTGTACTACTTCCATTAACTGAGTTAAAATTACAGCCCAAAGCATGAATCCAAGATAAATACCAGATGCAGAGAGTAAAATATGTGCTTCAGTCTATCTTTATCTGGACATCTGCATTTTCATTACACTTTTCTTTATTTGTGTTAACCCGCCTTTACATCACACTCAGCTTCTTTTTGTGCTTCATCCACTGATATTCTCTCTGGGGCAGCCTGTCCCTGCCATGTGGTGAGAGCAGTCTGTGCATCAGGATATGCCTGCAGTTCCTGCATCTCCCTGGGATTATTTCCTCTGTTCACTCCCTGAAATTAGGGATACATTTAAAGGACTGGGAACTATATGGAATCACGGCTTCAGTTTGCATCTTTGTATCATATGAAGACTGTGGAGACAAAATAGATTAACCAGGTTTTCCTGGTCCTCACATTTATTATTTATCTATAATTAAAGAATGCTAATCTGATGAGGCAAGTGGTCAGCTCTAGCAGCACATTTGCAATTTCTCTCACCTCATTATATTACTGAAAGGGGAAGGCAGTCAAATTCTTTTCATACTATATATTTCAGAGAATAACATTCTTGCCTGGGCTGAGACTTTGTTTAACAAGTTTCAGTGCCATTTGAGTTCTTTATGCTTGAGCTATAAACCAAGGCATGGAATAAAGGATTTTCGTAATAGAAATTTTCTCACACCACATTAATTGTATCAGCATGAACTGTAGCACCGCAATCAAGGTTGTTTTAATTTGACTAAAAATGAATATATTACTGTGAATCAATTGCAATCTAATAAGGGTATCACTGTAAAACCTAGTGATAAGATGGAGTGGAATTGTTCTCAATGGTGCTCCTGAGAGTGAGATTTCAAAAGAACTTAATGTTGCCTTTTCTAAATATTTGATCAGTGATACTAATGGAAATATAGGCACACCTATCTCCCAGTGTTTCCACTTTTCATTAAACTGTTGCCAGATTATTACTAAAATAGAATTCTCTTCCTTAAAGCTTTGGTCTGAGAGGAACTGAGCTGCTCCTGGGTAGAGTTGTGTTCTCGAGAGTCCTATTGTCTGTGTAGGAAGCTGAGAGTGCTTACAAATTCACAGAATTTGGCTCCTTAGCACAGAAAAAGAGGCCAGTAGACTGTTTAAGATGTCTGAAAAGGAAAGATTCATCCCAGTCTTAAGCAGTTGTTTTCAGGTGGACCCTAAAACTATCCCATCTCTGCATTGTACCCAAATGTTGTCTAAATTACTGTGTTTTGACTAAAGACCTCAATTTTTTAATGACTAAAATCAGGAGGGAATAAGAATCACAGTATATTTTAGTGAAAATACTTTTACTTAGATTATTGGTAATCTGAGCCCCAGATAATTTCACAATTTCAATGGTAAAAGACCACATGCATAAGGGTAAGTTACAAGTAATCTATCCTTGTCTGTGTGCTAGATCTTTCCACAGAAGGAATCCAAAAAAACTTTATGAACGCACCTGATAAAAAAAATGTAAAACATATTTGAATTTTCAGGGATTATTCTGTTATCCCACCACATTTTTTAATTAATGCTGCTAGTTAAGAATTCAAAATTTCTATTTCATGACTAGAAATATGAAATCTGTTTTCCAAGTACTTTAGACACACATTTTGACAGATTTTCTATGTTGCTGAATGTATTGATTCTGAAAGTTTTGTAAGTGGATGTTTGAGTAAGCATTTGTGCCATCAAAGCTATATTTGTCATTTTCTATTTTGAAGCAAAAAAATTCAAATGGACAACAAATTGGCATGTATAAAAGTACCAGGGATATTCATAGATAGAATTAATAATGATGACAGCATTTGAAAGCATTTTAACTTCTACTTGCAGATGTTAACCAACTTTTAACTGTCAGAGCTCAGGCAAAGAACTATGAGTTGTCTTGATTAGTTTCCCTTTGCTGTTACAGATTTTTTCTGCCTCCTTTTGAAGGACACAGTACTGAAAATTGTGGCATGCAAAGTATTGGACTATATTCCTGATAGTTTGTGCCAGGATGGCAGATCCTGTGATCCTAGAGGCTTTTTCTAATTTGCAATTCTCATATATTTATTTTTCATTTTTTCCCCCAAGACTCAGTCACACTGTCAAGGGGGAGAAATAATTCTCTGTGATTTAACCTACCAAATATGTCAGAAATCATGAAAAATGACTGGTCCTTAGTTAATGATCAAAGAAAAGGAAAGAGAAGGAAATTTATATACCCAGACAATCTGGCAAACATTTATGGGAAATGCATTTGTTGAACTTAGGAACATTATATGAATGATTCATAAACAGGATAGTGGTAGATTTTGCAGCAAATAGAGTCAGTAGCAAATAAGTTTAAACCTTGAAAAAACAAAGTTTGATATTCTCAGATTAATCACTTAACTGAGTCTCTATGGTTCAAATTACAAATCACTTCAGACAATTATATTCACCTGAATCGCTTTGAAGTAATTGTAGATTTATTATATACACAGTGAGACAGGGTGCTAAGGAAAAGGCTTTTCTTCTCTTCACCTCTGCTTTAGAAATATTCAATTGTTTTGCTCAGGTATTTTGTAATTTCTGACTTCTGATTCTAATCAGAGCCAAAGAATAAAAGGTACAAGAAAATGCAAGCAAATTTAAATTTAGTTACAATTTAGCCAACTGAAGACTGGAATATGTTTTTATTTTAAATTAATATGCTTACTTATCTCTTGTCGATGTTGGGGATGTCTATATGATGGATAGTGGTGTCATTTGCTACAAGTATTGTTCCTGTTTTAGCTGTGGGGCTTAACCCTTTTTCAAGATGAGCATATCTGTTTGTGGCCAGAGTGTCATTCCTGGAGCAGCTCTGGAGGTATTCCACATTTCCTAGCTCTGGTAATGCTGCACATGAATCTGCCAACCTCCCTTGCTCTGGAAAAAGCTTGTCATTCCAGATCTCTGCTGATTACTGCAAAGTACCAAGTTGTTTAATAAGATAGTAATGAAATGTTGGCTTTTTCTTCATAATTTATTTATTCTTTATCCATGATAGCTGCTCATTCCAAATACTTCTTACTCATTGAGAAAGTTCCATCACTCACAGATGCTGTATGGATTTTTAATTTTCTCCTGTAAATGTTATATGATGCCTGTCAATTACCACTTTGGTCTATGGCTTTAGGAATTAGATCTGCCTCATTAAAGTAGAACAAAGTAATTTCAAAGTAAACTGAATATTTTGTGCTGAGCAACTGACAAAAAGATACACTAATCTAAACCTGCCAGTTTCATATTGATCAGCCAGGCTTTCTTTCCTTGAAACATTCTGTTTATTTAAAGTTTGTTCCCTTCTACTCTTTTATGTTAATGATAAGAACTTAAATGCATTCCTGAACACATATGAAAGTCCATGAGAAAAGAATACATTCTGTTTTTTTATGTGGACAATATAAAAGTTAATCGAATATTAACATTTTATTGAATAAAGATGGATTTAACTGCTGCTTAGATATTTCCCTGAGTCAGTGAAAGGGATTGGTACATTACAGTGTAAGCCATCTGTGAGTTTTAGATGTAAATCTGAAGCCTGTGAATCTTTGGGACAGAAAAGATATGTATTGCGGGCTTTAAGATTCAATGTGAAAGCTTTAGAATAATGTTATTAACATTGTTTGCAAAATAACTGCAGGAGCTATATGTTCTATCAGTCCAGATGGATAAAATCTCTAAGGGACATTTGCTTTTATGGCCTCTAACTTATTATTTTAACGCCTAACTTTTATGAGGCAAACTCATTATTTTTAGCAGCCCTTTACTATCTCTTAAATGCAGTGAAAGGCAAAAGAGGACCACAAATCTGTTATATTTAAAGCTACGGAACCAAATTTCAACAATTACCATAGACCTTGTGCATTTCCTAAATAAAATAAGGGTAACTGTCTCTTGACCCTCTGAATAAAACTCAGACGTTATATTGAAGGCTTTGTCTCTATTATTGAGTCAGTGATGGTTGGTGGTAGTGTTCCATGAGGCTGTGTTTGATCACAAATCAGTGTGATGTGCTCTCAATTCAGCCCAATATATGCAGTGCAGTCTGAGTTTTAGAGCTGTTAAAAAAATCTGAAGACAGACACAGAACCGTAAGAATAGGATTGATGTGACCTCAGAAAGCCACTGTTTTCCCTTACTAATCCCAGGCAGATTCAGCTTTACCTGAATGATATTTGACAGCCATTTGTCCAACCTGTTTTGAAAATAACCTGGTGATGCTGAATACCCACCTTCTCTCAATAGTTGTGTTTTAGCTCTTAATTCTCTTGCCATTTAGCATGTTTTTAATGTATAGGATAAATCTCCTTTGTGGTAACTTAAATCCATTACTTATTGTCCTGGAAAACACATTGGTGCTTTCTTCTCTTTGCCAGCCTCTTGATGTCATCAGCTGTCATTTGAAATAAATACTCATTTTCCCCCTTGGTCTTTGTTAGCTAAATAAAAGCATTACTTTCCAGCTTTCTTCATAGGTTTTGTTGGAAAAATCTTGGGTTTGCCTTTTTTTTGAACTTTCTTGAGTTGTTGTGCCCAAATCTGATGTAGTGCTTCAGCTGAGCCCACTGATGTTGCAGACTTCAGGTACTGTACGTACAGCATTCCTACACACACCTCCTGATAGGTTATGGCCCTGTGGATACTGTTCCATTTTTGGGCCATTAATTATTCTACAGATCACCTTCTGTAGAATAATCTCTATTATTCTACCTCGTAGCCATGTGTCACCTTGTGGCAAGCATGGAATTACTTTTTATTTTACTGATTCTGTCCTTTCAAATTCCATTCCTGTCCTCTGAGTGGAAAGGCGTGCGCTAATATCTTAACAAATAATTTGATGGGTGAAGGTGTGGGTGTTAATGTCTTTGAAATGGCTCTAAATATCTCTGCTGACTTTGGGCAGCAGGTTCATTACCAGGCCCAGACAGTTTGGCTCCTGCACAAGGCTGAACTTCTGAACTTTGGGGTAAAATGACAGGTTCAAGGGGGGATATGGGGTAGGTGGTGCAGGAAGGCCATACCTTCCTAGAACCTCAGCCAAAGGGGAAGGAAAGAGGGCAATGTGTGGCGGGGAATTTGGGATAAAAACCGAGAGAGAGAAAAGTCCTTGGGCGTGTGTCCCAGTGGACTCTCTACCTTTATTCAAATAAAGTTGAAGGACTCCTCTGTCTCCTTTTTGGACATAAACCTCTGGCATTTTTGGATTATCCTGACATCTTTAAAGTGCTCACCATCCCTCTCTAACTGTTTTCATCTTTATATTAAAGTGCTTTCTATTCTGCCATCTAAATCAGCAAGAATGAACCTTGGTATCTGGAGTACAGGATGGATTTACGATGGCTGAGCTCTGCTAATGGCAAACTTGAACCAGTTCTTTGTGGGACCCAGCTGGCTTTTAAAATAATTAATTCGTTCCACTTTTATTATTTATTTCTTTATTATTATTTATTTATTATTTACTTGTGGAGTAGAAGTGTTCAGTGCTCTGAGACACGTCCTGGTAAGTCTCATGTCACAATGCAGACCAGAGGAATTACACATTTTGAGCTGACTAGAATGGAAATATTCCTATTCCTTATGAATTTGGAAGAGTCCTGGAGGTTTAGCAAGGTCACTACTGAGTGAAAAACAGGTGAGCCTGAACTTGAACAATTTGGTTTCTCAGATCTGTTAATATTAGAAGAACATATTGATCATTGTGAACAAATTCTCTTGCATAACCAATCCACAGCTCCACTGTCTGCTTGCGTGTGCAGTATAGACATTATTATATCTTCTCAATACTTTAAAAATGTGTCTTTGTAATCCTTTCAAATTTTCTCTTTCACATCTTGATGAAGGATTCCTTGTGAAATTGAAAGGACTTTTTTTCATAAATAACATGCATTATGTCACAAAGATGCAGTTTAAAACAAGTTCATAGCACTTTATGCTGAATAATATGAAGGAGGGACTTTTCTCTATTCATTCTGACCAGAATTTTGCCCCCAAAAAATTTGATTTTCAGTTCGCTAAAAATTGAAAATTATATGTTTGAGGAGATTTGAATCTTTCTAGCCAATCAGATTTCTCATGGTTACCTCTTATTGAATGTTCTTGTAAGTGAACACTCTTTAATTTTTAAACAATGTTTAAGCAGATTTTATTTGCTATAGAGAAGGATAATATTCAGGTTATTTTTCTGTTTTATCAATATTTGTTCCAAAATTTGGGAAGTCTAAAAATATTTTATATTCTTATGTAAATTATGCGAACCAAGACATTTACATCTTTTTAAATAGACCATGATGATATGAATGAAGAATACTGCCAGCAATTATGAATATATATTTCTGGAAATTTGTACCAGAGTGATGTTTCAGATAAAGTTTTATTAAAACTGAAAAAAGCCATTTAATAATTTCCTCACAAATGTTTGGTACTGAGTGCTGCTGAAGCTGTATCAGCAATTTCTTGTGAAACTGCAATAAATGTGAAAGCAAACCAATATGAACCTAAGGAATCCTCTTAGGGAAATTTCTGTTTGGGTGGCAGAAAAGAGTTTGATAAATTTACTTTATCATTCCAAAGAAATTACCTAGTTCAACATCATTTGCAGTCCAACATAATTAGATCTTGAGTAATGTGTAACTGATTGTATTTGTAGTGCAAACAAAACCCAACTGTGGCTGTGTAGATTAGAATATTGATGATTTCATATGGAAAAATAGATTAGAGACACAGATGGCTTAAGCAACCACACTGATTCCACAGCTTTCTGAAACTTTACAGCTCCTAGTAATATAATGCACTTTTGCAACTGCTGAAAGGTGTCCAATATGGGACACTGGATTTCTGCTAATTTTGAGATGGTGCAAAGGCATCTATAAACTAGAGAGCCTGTAGTTTGTGTAGATACCAGAAAAAGAGCAAAAGGGTCAGCTTTTTTGTTCCTTGACATCAGCACTTTGCTCACTCTTTGCGGAGGACAGCACTGGGCAAAATGCTACTATTTATTCCATACCAGCTCTGAGTTATTTAGTCCTTAATCTCTGAGTTGATTATTTTTTGTCATAAATTCTCAAAACCAGGAATAAATGTCAGAATATTTTTATATTTGCATTCCTGTGAGAATGTTTCCTCTGCATACTCACCTCAGATTTTGACATTAAATGTGCCCCCAGCACTCAGAGATATGTCCAGACTGAGTTCATTTGACAGCTGGAACATAAAATAAAGAAAATCTTGATGTTTAGCATCCTAAACATGGTGATGGGCATTCGCTGATTACTATCAGCCTAATTCAGTGTACTGTGCTGTGCAACTCCTTTATTAAAAAGAGTAACAGGGAAAAGAAGATTCTTTCAGACAACATTTGCAAGTTCAGGTTCAACCATTGCTGAAAGAAATGCAATCAGTCAATACATGAATGAAATAAAGAACAGCTAGGATCTACCTGCTTAAGTATTTATCACTCACTGGCATAATGCATGGGAATTTGTAAGGCTGTTAACTAAGAGGTTAAATATGTGATGAATTTTTATTTCAGGACGAGAGAGAGGAAACAAATACAATGGAAATTTAATTAGCTGAATGGAATGATGCATTTTTAAAATGGTTTTGGCAAAGTAGAGAGGAATAGAAAATGAACCAAATTATATAAGTGCAAAACTGATGGACCTGCCCTGAGTTTATATTAAGAATGTTTCCTTCGGAGGGGTGTTTAGTTCTTTAGAAAATAAAAAAAAGACAATTAAAAAGTTTTTGAAACTGCAGAGCAAGGTAGCCCTGGTGATCATTTGGACTTGGGGAGAAATCTTAAGATTGAGTTTTGTGTAAAGTAGAAAAGATTAGTCTTCATCAATAGTTACTTAAGTGTAAGATTGGAAGGATTTAGAAGAGATGAAATCCTTCAAAGAACTAAGTAAAATGTGAGTTGGTTTGAAAAAGACAGCTTTTTAGTAAATAATGAATCTATCTTATTAAATTATTAATATTTCCACAAAGAGATCATCCTTTAATATATTTAATATAAGCATAGAGGAAATTAATGTCTGGGACTTGGAGCTAGCAAAATCAAAATAAAGAAAATTAAATAAAGAGAACTTATAGAAGTGCATATGATTAATTATCATTTCCATTTGAATTATTAGTTGTCTCTGTCACATACTGCCTTCCATCAGCTCTACCTGCCATTCTATAGGAAGGCTCTCATTCATGAACTAATCTGAGGGTCCAAAGATTCTTTACACAACAGGAGAAAAAGAAATTATTCTGGTGTTTTTTCTTGGTCCTGCTGTCTTTAAAAGCAGGAACCTGTACTGAGTATTGTGTGAGTATCATCTGTACTCACACAAGAAACACCTTGAATTCCTCTTGGCTCTTCAAATATCTGGTATCAGATGTTCAGAGCTGCCAGATTCTGGAATTTCTGAACACAAATAAAAATTGTTCTCAGTCAAAATAATTATCTTTAGGTTTAAGGTAAACTTCTATAAAGCAGCTTCTAGAAAGACTATCTATTTTAACTTTATTGTTTTGGTATATAAACCAGATTGATTTCCAGGACTGTGGAGTTCAAAGGATGTTGCTGGCATGGTAATAAGGCCCAGTTCAGTCAGTTCAGGCTTGCTGGTTTCTGTATTGAGCTGACCAAGCACTTACTAAGTGATGTGTTTTGTTGAGGTTCTCATCTGGTTTTGTTGTTCAGTCTTCAGTTTGTGCTCATAAATCTATGGAGATGTTTTGAATTCTGAGAATGTGAAATGCAGCCATCCCTATGTTGTGTTTTGGTGCAGTCACAACTTCTGTAATAACAGGCACTGCCCAAAGAGGTCATTTCAAACAGCCAAATCAGCTGCCTGGCTCATCCTTTATTTCCAGACAAAGTCCTTAGTTCCCTGTAATTTTCTGTCAGTGTGGTGATACCTGTCTGCTGAGTAAGAACTGCAGGAAATCAATGCACAGTCAGGTCAGGTCAATAAGGTCAGTTTAAGGTTACCTCTGCTGCTGCAGCATCACAAGAGGCTTGAGGGTCTGTCCCAGCATCATAACACAATTGCTCTTCCATTAGAGCAGCCTACTGAAAAAGACTTAGTGATTACTCCCTTTCTTCACTTTCTTTTCCCTTTCCTCCCCCCTGACAGATTAATTGTCCAAGCAGTTTGTACAATACTTAATCTTGCTTAACACTTTCCAGCCAAAATGTTCAAAATCCCGGATTTAGCAGGCCCAAGTATTAAAGTATTGTATGCTTTTTTGCTAAATGAATGAACTGCAAATATGAATTCTTCTGCTGACATTTCCAAGGTATGGTACTTGATTTTAGGACATTTATAAGCAAATGATTTTGATAAAATCTATTACAATGGTCTTTCTCAACTGTTTTTTTTAATTCAAGCTTTATCCATGCATACTGTTTTTGGTTGGCATTGAGTTCATTTACTTCACAGTAGCTTGTATGATGTTTCAGTGTAGTTTCAGTGTTGGAGTTTCAATGTGACTAAAACAATCTTGGTTTTAGCTGTCACTGGACAGAGTTTACTCAGACCCAAAGCCTTTCCTGCTCCTCACTCCACCCCACCAGTGAGAGGCCTGGGAGGGGACGCAGCCAGGACAGCTGACCCAAATGGACCTGGTGGATATTCCAGACCCAATGGATCATGCTCAGCAAATAAAGCTGGGGAGGAGGAGGAAGGCGGGACATTCAGAGTGATGGTGTTTGTCTTCCCAAATCACTGTAATGTGTGATGGAGCCCCACTGTCCCAAAAATGCCTGAACACCCATTTGCCCATGGGAAGTAGTGAATTAGCTCCTCTTTTGCCTTGCACACACACGCAGCTTCTGCTTTACCTATTAAACTGTCTTTGTCTCAACCCACCAGTTTTCTCACTTTTGCAGTTTGGATTTGCTTCCCCATCCCACTGTGGGGGAGTGAATGGCTGAGAGGGGCTCAGCTGCCTCCTGGGGAAACCTGCAATAGCATGTCCTTAGGAATCTCTGTAAACCAGCTATTTTCTATATCATCTGTTTTAAAAAGCCTGAAGAGAGCCAGCAGTCTTACCATTCATCTTTTGGTTGTCTGTAGAGTTATAACAATATGGATGGCATAATTCAGTGTCAAAAAAATCTATAAATATTTGACCTTACATTATATCATATTCTAAAATAAAAAGCACCAACCCTAAACATGCTTAATTGAATAGTATTTCATTCTCTTGCCTTTTCAACCAATACTTCTCAAAAAGCTGGCTCATGCACACAGATGCTTAAAGGTGCATTTCTAGTCTCCAGGGTATTTTAGAATGACATTGTATATTCTTCTGCACCAAAAATATTTCTCTGGTGAAGATTTTCCCCATTTGCCTGGAAAGGTAAAACCATATTCAAAATGAAAGTTAAATTTATTTTTAATTTGTCTTCTTCCCTTTTGAAGTTGTTCAAAGTGTCCAGAAAGATTCAGAAGAAAAAAAAAAAAAAACAACAACAAAAAAATCTTTATAAAGGCCTAGTAAAAAATACCAGCAGGATGGGGTCATGTGTACACTATTATTGCTATGAAGGGCAGGGGGAGAGAAGGATAAAATGTGACAATTCTTGGGAGTAAAGGAAGCCACAAAACAAATGTAAATGAAGAAAAGGGTAAAGCTTGATCTAATTTGTCTGGTGACCTTTAATTTTTTAATATGTTATGTGTCTATGAAATATGCTTGGCTATTGATCTGTCCATTAGCTATTCTTGAGCAAGTGGAATATTCATTATTTATTAATTTCTACTTTCTTTTATGTTTCTAGGAATTCAGATCCTTGGAAGAAAAAATTGCTCTCCATCTTCATAGCAAAGAGATAAGTAATCAATAAGTATTTTGGGGATGGAAATTTTTTTGGCAACTTAATTGAAGCAAATTTCATCCTTAAACCTTTAATTTCTTTCTACAAGAAAGAACAATGCTGGAATACATAAGATAAGAAGCCATCCTGGAATCGTGAGAAAGAGTCTGCAAAAAATAACTACACCCAGATGAATCCCTTGTGCCTTGTTTGGCATAAAGCATAGGAGAAGCACAAAGAATATATTGATATATTGCTTCTGCTTTTTAAAAAGGAAATAAAATTCCAATGAAATAAAACTTGAGTTTGGGTGGTGGTTTTTCTTGTCTGTTTTCTTTCACTTAAATAGTGAAAGAAAATAACTCATCAGCTGTACAGGAATTTGCAAGATACAGGGGGAAACAGGAACAAGCATTAAGGGGCTTCTCTGACCGTGTTATGGTGAGCAGGGGGTGCTGGTGTTGGGATGGAAGGAGCAAAGATGCAGGAGGTGCCATGTCAGAAACATCTCAGAGAGACAACGCAACATTTTCACTGCTGTTGAGGAGGGACCACCACACCAGCTGCTCCAAATGTGAAAACTGCCCCTGACAGCCATGCTCACAGTCCATACTGCACTGCATTATTCTTGACTTTTTAGGATGAAGCCTACTGCATTGAAGTCGGTGTTTTCTGAGAACCTCAGGGCTTCAGCAAGGTTCTGCCTGCTGTTCTTCATGTTCCCAAACATTCATACTACACAGGAAAAGATAAAAACTGCAGATGATCCTGCTTTGTAGATAATATTTTGCGTTTAGTGACAGGAGTTGGTTTGCAAAGCTGTAGAGGGTCATATAGGAACATATCAATGATGTTCACACAGTCTGCTGCTTGTGTACAACAACCAACAGCACAGTTTTATTCAAAATTATTTATTGGAAGCTTGGAATCAGCAGTATGATGAGAGCTGTGACTACAATTACTGTATTACAAGCACTTAAAACACATCTTCTTGCTTTAAAAAAAATCTTTTTATCCTTTAAGCTAGACAGTTTAATAAACCAAAGTCAAACCTATAGTAATAAAGCAAAACATAATATAAAAAACCAAATATGGTCAAACCTAAAAACAGGAAGGATATTCACATGTAGAGATATTTCCTGGTGTAAGATATTTCTGTAATCCATAATTTTGTTCATGTTCTTACACATTTTATTTTTTATTTTTCTCAGTCAGTGCTGTAATTCCTTAGAACCTTTTCAGCTGTGGATGTTGCAGAGAACTTCTAAAACTAAGACAACCTTAGAGTAAATTGGTGGAAGACAGTACAAAGAGTAGCATGTAGGGTGACATTCCCTGTGTTATATCTCACTTAATGAAGCCTGAAAATGCAGTCAGAAAGAACTTTTAAATTAGATTTCATAATTTGGCTTAGAACCTGAAATCAACTTACCTCCACAGAAATCAACAATCCTGTAACCACAGTAGTGCAGAGCCTGTGAGTGGGTGAAAATATGTAGGCGAAACAGAACACAATTTTATTCTGCTTTCTGGTGCTGGTAATGTCATAAACATCCTGCCATTCTCCTATTATTGTGTTAATGTTAAAATATTTGGTTGATGCAAATAGGAGTCGAGATGCAATATTCTTTATATGGCATTGCCCAGAGCAAAGGAAGAACACCATGACAACAAGTAGCCTGCAAGCTGTCGTGTTATTTGTGTTCAGCTTGCAGAACAGCTTATAAAAAGCCATCAGCTGACAGTCATTCTGAACGTCAATAGTAATTGAGAGAGAAGGAATAGAAGAATAACAAATGGTGAATATGAAAAAAGCCAAAAAAGGTACAATAAAACACCTTAGGAACAATACTTCTCCATACACTTTGAGTTTTCTTAAATGACAGTAATTTATTAAAAAATACAGCTTCTTGAGTAAAAGCCTTGAATGCATTCACTTTAGCCTTCAGACATCACCACTCACTCTGTAAAGAACTTTACTAATAAAAGGTGACAGCACACAAGAAACCTTTCTAAAATTTCACTGAACAAAACTATAAAGTATTTATTAAATTGACAAAGATGACTACAGGGATATGAAGAAATTTCTTCCGAAAGTACATATATTACATAGAAAAATACCTGAAGAACAACAAACTGTGAATAGTAACACAGCATCTAAGAATATTGCCCACAGTGCTGTCAGTATCCTTACAGATGTACCACTTATGATTAAGCCTTACAGTAGTTATTAATCTATTTTTCTTTATAGTAAAATCATCTTTCATTGTTTAGGACTTTGGACTAGCTTATTGTTGGTTTGCCATGTGAACAAGTAGTAAGTGACTATGAAGCAATGAACCTTTCTGTGCTGGTGAACACGATCATACAGGACACTGCCTGGGGGAAATTCAGCTCCAGGAAACAAACAAGGAGCAAGAGTCCGCATTTTACAGGGCTGGCTTAGTTTCAGTGGGACTGTTTGTGAGAGCAAAATGAGTGGGAATCAATCCTTTTGCTGTCACTGTTTTATTCAAAATGTGAACTGTTTGAAATTGTAGCCAGGTGTTTTAAAATTGGATTTTTTACACACAACACACAATGATTAGTCCTGTCTAGATGAAGCAAAAATAAAAAAAAGATGAAACAAAGTTAAAAAGACCTACAGTTGGTCTTTCTGGCCATCCTAGGTTTTTTTCTGTATCCTTTGACACCTATCATATCAGGGTGCTTGCTACTGCTAGTGCAGATGCAAAGCAGTATTTTAGCATTTACCTGTGGAAAAATCAAATTTGTCAGAGAGAATGCAGGGCACTGGTAACACACATTGCTGATTTCCTTGAATGACACATGGGATCTAATAAACTACTTTTGCAGTCTGCGGCACTACTTTTCAAATACCAGGGAGCTGCAAACCTAAGCTTGTAGTTGGCTTCATTAATGAGGTACCCCCCTAAAAGTATGAGCAGCTCTGCTGACAGGCCATCTGTCTGCTGTCAGCCAGGAATCGATAGTCTGGCCCTCAACTGCATCAGCTGCACAGAAACTTCTTGCAGAATTCAGTGAGCAATCTCTAGAAAAAGAAACTTCTTAATTGTGCCTGTCTTAGCTGCTACTGTAAGAAATTAACATCTCAATTTTCTCGAGGTGTTAACAGAACAAATGAAAAAACAAAAAAACCCACACCAAAACAAAACAAGCCCCCCCCCAAAAAATCATTACATTATTCATGCTAGGGAAAGAGAGAGGCAGCGGTGGAAGAAGTAAATGAACATATCATCAAGGAGAAGTTTCCTGGGTTTGGACTTAAACCTCTGCTTCTGATGTTCATAGCAGAGGGAATGCCCTCCTAAGACTTTTCCGAAATATAAATTGCAGATCATCTTGGGAAACACTGATTCAAATGCACTGTGCCATTGATGTAATTATGATTCAATGAGGAAAAGAAAAATTTTATTACTTCAGTACATAATTTTTGTCATATGTGAGTTTAGATGAGGGCTAACAGGAATTAATGACCCAATTTGTTCTGATATTAAGGGATTTCAAAAGACTGAAAGCTGAGTGTGTTCAAACAGAGGAAGAAACTGAACCTACACTGCATAGTTTGGATAAGAGCTCTAAACTTAAGGCTACTGCATAAGAGGATTGTCCTCCTGACATGAGGTTTGTTCCATATTTTAGAAAGGGGACAAGGCCTTTTCTTCCAGGAGGACATTCCAGCTGTGCATTCCTGCAGGTGATGACTTCCTGAGACTCTGATAAACTTCTCACACTAGAGAAGAGTAGCAGCATTTCCTTGTTACCTAAGTAAGCCTTTATCTAGCCTGCCTTTAAATGTTTTTAGAATTGGATTTCATTGCAATGCCCAGACATCTCAAGTCAGCTGAGAGCATTCCTATACCTATTTGGATTCAGCTCTGATGAGCTGCACTGTGCAGGACAGGGACCAGAAATTAGGATTTATTTTTCACAGCACTGCTGAACTTGTCCATGTCACAGCCATGAGCAGGAACATCCAGTGCCTGTCTGGCCAACTCACAGCACAACAGTGGGGAAATTCTTTGGGCCACCAGCACTGGGATCTTTCACAGTTGCAAAGAACAGTCTGGCCTTTGTTTCTCTCATCTTCCAAAAATCTCACCTGAAATAAAATCAGTTCCATAGAATTTAATTTATCTGCTACAGAACTATAAACAGCTGAGTCAAACCTGCTGGCATTTGCAATATGAACGTTGATCCAATTATTGAGACTGGCAGCTGCTAGCACCTTGCTGTAATACTAAAATAATGACTTATCCAGGGCTTTTTGAGAGCACCTTTCATTCCAGGCCATCCTCAAGTGTGCTGTGAACCCATACAGGAGCTATATATAGGAAGTGCTTCACCCACCCATGACAGGCAGCCACCTACGGATGAATCACTGAGCCTCCTCATAGCTCCCATCATGAGGACAAAGCAGAGCAGGAAACAAGGATGGCAGAGTGCTGATCCTCGCTCCCTAATGCCTACTTCTCTACACACTTATTCAGACCCCATCAAAGGAAAGAAGTTTGCAATTTATTTTTTTTCCTCTTTCATTATGCAACTGTCAGGCTAATATTTATTCATTTATTATTAACAAACAAAAAACAAACCCACCCAGGAGAATTTCTCCAGATCACATTTGCTCAGGTCATAAAGTTTCATCAGCTGTTGATTTATGCATATGGCCTCATCATTAATATAGCTTACAGCTATTAATGATTTTGCATATTAGTTTGATAAGAAATGTTTTATAACACACAAAAATAAAACTAAAAACTCTCTGTCACCAGTGCCATCTCCAGAACTCTTGCTTTGACTTCTGCCTTCTCACTCCACTTAGCCTGTGAAATATTAATCCTGTTGTGCTGTGGCATTTGTCAGCCTAGAGAAGGTACTTCTCCGCTGCAATTACATTTGCGTCCCAAAGAAATAACATCAGCTAGGAGAGTGAGGAAGAGCCCAGCCTGTGCTGTGCTGACAGGGGCTGGAGTGATGTTAGTGACTCTGCTCGGCCTCAGCATATCCCCAGCACCTCCCCAGCACCTCAGCAGGGGCCAGAGAAACACAACTTGTCATCCTGCAGGATTCCTACTGAAAGCCAGTATCATCACTAGCAGGAGATTTATATTTTTTTAAACCTGAAACAAGATTATATTCCATGTGGGAGCTGCAAAAAAACTTGTGGAAGCAGCCTAGCCTTAACTTTAAAAATCAAATGCTTTACTAAAGAGATCTTCTAAACCTTGCTGAATTTTTACAAGTTACTGCATTTTTTTTTTCCAGTTTTTCAAAACAGAGAAAGAATCTCTTACATTTTTAATAGAAAAGGAAACCAAGAACAGGTTGAAAGTATATGCTGAGCACTGGGAACAGCTGCAGTTCAAGACTTCTTTTGGCATATGGTAGCTCAAAGAGAGCTCATAATTTTCAAAGTGTTTTTTTCAGAAGAAACTGTTGCTGTTGGAGTCAAAAGACTATTATTTAGACGTGTTTGGGGATTTTTCCCTAGTTCTGAAATTCAGCTTAATTTTCTGTGACTAAAAATGCTACATTTGGAAAAAGAAAAAGACATGATCAGCTGCTGAACACTTTCTACTTCTTTCATCTAGCACTGCCCCATCTTGCAAATTATTCTTACTATTCTGATGTCATTATTTGCATTCAGTTAGGATTTGGAGTGAGTCAAGAAAGTAAACTGAGCTCAGTGTCTGCTGGGTTAGCAACACTCATATTTATACTTGGTATGAATTGAGTTTAGAGACTCAGATTTTATTCTCCAGTTCACAGTGCGGACTTTTTAATGGCAGAACTCTGTTACAGTAATGAACCTCCATGACAAATTTTCACAAATGTACACATAGAGAATCTGAAAGAACTTTTGGTCAAAGGAAGTAGGATGTAGATATTTCCTACCCAACTCCTAAAATTTAGGAAAGAAATTTACATTCACCCATCCATGCCTCCATGACGCACTTTAGTAATGAATCTACTTTAACTGGCAATTTTGTTGTATGGATTGTTGTTTTGAGGAAATGGCACAAATTATTTCTGATTTGGATTCATTAAGTTGGTGTGTACTAATGGATATTCCTCTATCTAATGAGTCCCATGCAAAGCCTTGCTTAAGTAAAATCTATGAGATGGCAGACTCACACACACACACTGACAGCTGATGTTGTGTAGGATGCCTCTGCTGGAAACTGTGCCAAAATTGCAGATTTAACATAATAAGGTGTAAAATCACAGACCATGACTTTATCTCTCACTTTCCTCACAGCTTCTTCTGTTCTAATTAATTTCTTCCATGACTTGCAGTAAAATATTGTAGTTTATTTCAGGTATGATCATTCTTAAGTTGGCAATCACTGCTGTGATCACATAAGAGAGTATAAATTCTTATAACAATAGCCATAATGATTTAGAATAAGGTAGAGGTTTTCCACATTTACATGATTGCTTAAATACTTTTATGTTGCTGTACAGTAATTTAATTCCTTTTTATTTCTATTCTGTTTTGGCAAAATTAAAGTATAAGCATTTTCAAAGTGCTATTAAATGCAAAGGAATAGGAGATTCATTTTGAGTTTATATTCTATCAATAGCCATATTTAGATCTGGCAAGAGTTCTGACTTTAACTTAATGTTTGTTTACTACCTATATTTTAATAGCTCCACTGGGGTTCTGCTAGGGAGATAGAGAAACCAATGTGTGTTCCATAATATAGATCTTTAATGGAGTATAAATTGTTCATAGAGTTATATAATGTTAGAAAAAGTCATAGTGAGTTTCTTAGAAAAATGTATTTCACAGTAAACCACACATTTAAGTTGTACAGATCTCAATTATACTTTTGTTATTATTTTAATAACAATTATTATTTAATTGTGAAGTTTTGAAAATGTGTATTGCAGTTGTGTGTTCCAAACGAAAGAAAACCAGTAGAGGTGATGTTTTTTGATGATAAACACTGATTGTTCGGCACTGACAGCATCTCGGAATTTTCTGCCAAGAGAGTTAAGCTGCTGGCTCAACTACAGCTTTTCTTTTGAGCCTTTGGACAGATAAACATGTAATCTTGGACCCATGAAAGATCTGAGTAGCTAAAACTAAAATATTGACTTTCAAACCTACCACTTGTCATCTTGCTCTGGATTAATATAATTCCTCCAGGCAAGAGAGACTCCCAAAGGTGCATCTGACCCACTTGGTAGCAAAGTCATTGGCTCTCCCAGGCACTGTGAGCAAAGAATTAATTTGGTATAGAGAGTGGAACAGTTTTGGAAGTGAGAAAAGGAATACCTCAGTGGAAATACCTCCTGCCTTGATGTACAGCCACACTTGGTCAGGCCTTCTTTCCTTAATTTTCTATTATAAGATATGAAGTCAAGTGATTTTCCTGATCTGAAAGAAGAACATTACTGTGACTCCTGACTGGATGGATGCACCATCCTCCAGTCCAAATTACAGGTCCATATAACATATTTCTTCTCAACTGATTTGGCTTCACTTCCCGGTTGCTCTCAGATGCAGAATTTCCAAGGTTAAGTTATGCAAAGACGAGCTTACATTTTGGCATGGTCTTCTGTCTCTCTTTGTACCCATTTTCAAAATGAGAAGACTATTTCTTCATTTTATAGGGCATATGGAATGCCAAATAAACATGTAACTGGGAGCAGATGGTCCAAGGAAGTCTCAGTGGACTCAAAATATCCAACCTCCTCCTCATTAAGCAAAGCTCCATCAAAGCTCTTGCAAACCTAGGTATGAACCTCCATTCTCAACTCACTATTTCTAAATAATGACATTGACTACTGACACCCTGCAAGCCCTGGAAAACTGGTAATTATATCATAATGATTCTTTCATTTTAGAAAGATCTGCTCAAATTCATACTTTTTTTTTTTTTAAATATTTTTTATTTAAAAAAAACCCAACCAAACAAAATTTGCTTCCACAGGAAACTTAAAAAACTACTTTTATCCTGAAATAAAAACTCATTCAAAATATCCTAATTTCCTGTAAAACAAAATTAAATTTCAGCCAGTTTTGATCTAAACAGTAAAGCCTTTTCCAGCATCAGAGTCTAATTTTAAGGCGCTATTAAAATACTGAAACCTTGTTGTGATAAATATCAGCCTGTAGAGGAATTTCAGTGGCAAAATTTTAATCTATCTTATAGAAATGCTCACAAGGTCATAGTAATTCTACTATAATAGAAACATGAACAGTCTATCTCAGTTTTTATTTAACCTCAAGGTCCTTAAGAGTTCGTGTGCCAAACAGCCTCATAGCAACTAACACTTGATTTTGCAAAATTGCTTCAGAATCAAGACACAATGAAATAACTCCAAACATCCACAAATTGATTTAAAGCCCAATATATCTCCACATTCTGCAGTTATCTCCTTCTGAATTGCAGTGCCTCATTTAAATTTTAATGAAAAAGAACACTGAAGGTGAATTAATTAAAAAGAAAATATTTTTGTTTACAACCTTGATCATTGATGTTGAATTGGCCATTTAAAATAATTCCCTTTTCCTCCCTGCTTAGCCATTTGATCCCATTAGAGTCACTCTGATTATCTATTAATTTCACATAAAATATAGAACAGTACTTAGCTACTAGATTGTCACCTATGCAGGGAGGAAAAGTAAAATGAGTCAAAAAATTCTGCTTGGATTGACAAGATGAGAGTTTCCCCAAGCTCTCTGCATTATGCTGCTGTGCATTTCCAGAAGTGCTGCCTCAGTATTCGTCGTCCACACAAAGCTTCCCAAGATTTCCAGGCTGAGTCATCAATCTTTCAGTTTAAAGTCATTACCCCTTGTCCTATCACTCCATGCCCTTGTGAACGGTCCCTCTCCAGCTATCCTGTAGCCCTTTTAGGTGCTGAAAGGTTGCTTTAAGGTTTTCCCAGAGCCTTCTCATCTTCAGGCTGAACAATCCAACTCTCTCAGCCTCTTCACAGGAAAGGTGCTCCTCTGAGCATCTCCATGGCTCTTCTTTGGACTTGCTCCAACAGTTCCATCTCCTCCCTATGTTGGGGGCCCCAGAGATCCTGGGGCTCTGGATGAACAAGACTGTTCTAGGAAGGAGGGTGCTTTGTCAAGGACTTGTGTGTAACAAATTGTTGGGTGTGCATGTTGGCAGTATAAACATAGCACTGAGCTGATATCTTTTGACAATCTATATTCACAAGGACATATTACAAATAACTTAGTGAAATATTCCTCCTTTCCCACTTGGAGAATGGACTGACTTTGAAACTTAAAAGACCATGGAATAATATTTTGTTGAATAGCTAATATTTAAAATAAGGTCCTGGAGAATGAGCGGAAAAGGATTGGTGTTGTGTGTGTAGAACTGTGTATTTGTGTTGCCTTAGGTTACAGAGTAAGATGTAACCAAAAATATGTATCCTATTACCATCTCCATAAGCTGTTAAAACAGGTGGGCAATGTTCTTTATCTCTTTCATGACCCATCCCTGATAACTCCCTCTGAGGCCTATCTCTGCTAATGGGTCATCAAACCTCACTCCATGACTCATAAAATGACATCATCCCACTGTGAAGTGCTCTGCCCTGGGGAAGGAACCAAACATTCCTTCCAGGATATAATCTGAGTTTTGGGACACCACGAGCAGCACTACCCACTGCATTCCCAGAGAAGAGCACCACAGTGGCCACTGGACCTCCAGAAAAGGCTTTTTACTACAGGATCACCACTTTGACAGAATCGCGTCCTGGATTGCAGCCACCATTTAATTGGACTGCTACCACCACCCTGACCAACAGAGTGTTAGGTTATATCCTGGCTGTCAGGTTAAGCCAGTGTTTCTGTATTATTGCCTTTATCTTAATTTTCCTATTAAATTGTAATTCTGATGTGGAATCTCCCACTGGTTTACTTTAAAACTAGTACATATTTATACACACTTTTCCTAGTATGAGATGTACTGCAGATTTCATGCAGCCTTTGACATTCTGTATGTCATAATTGCCCTACGAAGACAGCTGTGCCAGCTGTCATTGTTCCTTGGTGGCATAAATGCATATATTCCAACATATTTAACTTCTGGTATTTACCCATTAATTTCTTAATTCTTATTTATTTACATTGGATCCAAATGTGAATACAAATACTTATCCTTTTAATTATGGCAGCTTTGTAAGGCACCACGTATTAAACAGTTGTTCACTCAAAAGGCAAGGGAGAGAATCTGGGTTTGCATTGTGTGTAGAGTCTTCTGGCCCTGAGTATTAAATTTCAGTATAATGAGGAGCTTGTGCTGGTTGTATACCAGACAGGGATTCAGTTTATGCTGCCAGAGATCTGGCAGCAATGTAAGACTGAGCAGCAGCTGCCAAAAATTACTTGATATTGTGTGAGCCCTTGTGCTGTACAGTTTGAGAGTTGAAAAAGGTTCATGTGCAAGAGCAGAATTTGCAAATGAAATGTATACAGTAGAGCAACAGTTGTAATAACCATCTGCTGTGTATCTCTTCCTTTCCCTTTGTGCCTTCATGGCATAAAACATGGTGAGTCCATATGAGCTCTTTGGGATTAATGGCATGGTGAAAAGCATTTTTTGTTCACTATATGATATTTTTGTCTGTGGAGAGGATGAAATGTTATTTGAGCCCCAAGGAAGACGAAGCTGGGGTTAGGCCCTGCAAAGATTAGCGATTTCCACTGGACATCCTCATTTTACCTTTTTTTTTTTAACTGCAAAATGGGTCTGAAACAGTTGAAAGTAATTTTGGGGAAACTGAGTGGAAGGAGTGGTTTGGAACAGATTTCACTTTAATTTCTGAATAACAGCAATGAAAGGACTTATCAAAATTGCACCAAAGATAAACTCAATATTCTTTAACTGAAGAAAATGTTCCATTTATTTTCAAGCCTTTTTCTATGTAGTTCCTGTTATCTTTGAATAGAAGGGGATCTAATTAGCTGCTCTTAGAGAAGTACTTGACAAAATGATTGCTTATGTACCCTGCTCACTTATTCAACCTTTCTCCAGAAAACAAGGCATGGGTCATTTGAACAAAGTTCTGTAATATTATGGGTTTAACCTCTTCGCAGTATATGTTATGAGTTTCAGAAATTTTGTGAACATGAAAGCACAAGCTTGATTAATTCTGTATTTACTCTTCAAAATGGTCATCCTGATTAGAAGACAGCCTAAGAAACCGAGATGGTATTTTAAAATGAAATTTAAATAATTTTTGTGCCCTGACAATTCTTTTTCCCTTGAAGCATCTCAAGAGGATAAAATGGAGGGTGACAGCACTGAGGAAAATTAAACAGATGAAGACTATTTGTAGACAAATTACAGACATGCTAATCTTGTTAATTTACAGTAAAACCTAACACTTATCCAGAGCTCTGCCATGACAAAATGCAACAAAAGGGAGGCATTTCTAATTTCTCAAGTGTACTTCAGATTAAATTATGTTCTGCTACATTCACTGAGGAATCCTATTAATGCCTATTTGCAATTGCAATCCTTGGGTCAAATTTGGCTCTGTTTTTTGTGGTGAGATTAGATCATTGAGTTAGTTTATTTGCTTGTGCTTCTTCCCATCCTCTGTCAATTGCTCTCTTTCTCCCAAATGTTATCAGTACCATAATCATCATCATTATACAAATTATGCAGAAGGACCCTGTGCTTGCATATTCTTACCATCTTTTGCTGCATTAGAGTGAAACAATGTCAAAACAAATTTCACTCATTGCTTTCTGACAAATACACACAATCTAAACAAGTCTCTGTAAGCCACATTGGCAGCAAGAATTTGTAGGTAATTGGTACAGAATATAAATCACCTAATTTTAGCTATCCAGATTGAAATATCTTGTGCCAGCTACTCATCTGGATTCACTTGAAAGTCGGCAGACAGTCTAGCACCTTCAGAGTGTGATTCTTCTCAGTGATTTTAGACATCTGTCTTGGGCTGAGATATACCATCCACAGCATTCCAAAGTTTCACCATTTCAAAGGCATCTGGTCAGATGAAACCTCACTCCAGGATTCCAGGCTGGTGAGAGTTGTGTCCATGCCCGATATTCTTCCCACCTAGTGTCATAATGGTGCACAGCTTTGTGCCATCTTAAAGGTGTTCTTGTCATCACACACATATGAATAAACTAATCAGCCTTTCTCAAAGGTCACAGAAAACTGTTTGGGGTCTGACAGACTTCTCACACCAACAGGAGTTCATCCTGATAGGATCCAAACACAGGACTCCTGAGGAAACATCCACCAGGATTGTGTCTTATTCCACCCTATTTTAAATCCTCAGTGTGCAAATCGTGTAGCACAGGTTCATACAAAGACAACTTACCCATCCTGACTGAAGGACTCCATGTGTTCCATGGGATCCTGTTTCCTAAAGATAACAAACGGTCATTTTAAGCCTTCAGCAAAAACAGTAAAATGATATACTCTCTGAGTTTCTCCAATGAAATACAAGAGTCAAACCAAGAAAAAATATTTCCCATCTGTTTTAGTAGGTATCACACAGCTGCAGTTAAGTCTTTGGCATTGGTAAGTCTCAGACATTTACCATCATATACTGTCCAAGGGAAAAAAATTGCCATTTTCTTTTAATGAGCACTCTAAATTTTTGCTAGCTTCCAACAGTATTATTTTAACAGGCTGTTGGAATAGACGGTGAGAATGGACTGCACTTGTGTAGGAAGTCATTAATTGTTCAGACCATATCTTGTTGTGGATTTCTGTATGTAACATGAAAGCAATTTTGAGCAGTGACTTAGAATAATTACCACTGTGAAGAACTATTTTGCACAATTTATTACTGAAGCACAGATTTAGTATTGGAGAAGAATGACAAATGAATAAATATTTAGTTGAAGTATTATGAATTGGTGAAGTAGATTAGCATTAAATAAATTTGAAATCAAGACTAACAAATATAAACCTCCTTAGAGCCAGAATAGAAATGTAATGTAGCCATTCTCAAGTAAGGCTGAGGATTAAATGATGAAATATTTGACAGAAGCTAATGAGCCACCATCATAAGCAATAGGGTGTTAAAATGAAAAAAGGGAATTGTTATAAAACACATTTTTTTCTGATTAATTTTTAGATTTTTCTGAGAACATTTTTTCCCACATGCATATGAATCCTTTCTTGCCAATTTGGAGCTGCAACTAATGGCTTGTGACCACATAATGAGTTGTAATATTTAACTTGGAATCTGTGATCCCAAATGTACTTAAAAGTTTTGATATTTTTGTTCTACATGTGGCAGTGCAAGGAAAATATCCTCCTAGTCACACAGAGCTACAAAAATAGTCATTATTTTGAGACACAAAATTCATACCACTAGTCTTTCTCTTTTCCTGCTCTGTGGGAAGGAAAACAGAGATTTAACTCACAGAGTTCTCATAAACTCTGCACACTCAGTTCTCAGCAGGGGAATGAGCACCTTAAAACTTTGTAGGCAAAGGCAGTGCAGTGTGGTGGTTGGAAGGGTGACCCAGATGACCTGCCTGCTTCTGATTATGTCTTTTATGCCAGGCTGGCTGAAGCCACCGAGGAAAAGCTGTTTCAAAGGCCATCATCATTGATTTCTCTCTGCTGCTGCTAAGGTCAATGAGGTAGTGTTATCATGATTCTTACCCATAAATATCGATGTGAAAATTCTCATTGACTCCAGCATAAGTGAGGATAGGGCAATACTCTTGGAAATCCCATCTGCTGCATTGCAGTTTGCTGCTCCAGAAAAACAGGCAATGACTCTGCATGATGTATTATGAAGGCTGGAATACTGGTACTTCAAAGAGTGCTTAATTAGTTCAGATAGGTCATAGGCCCTCAGAAAGTGCCAATTGTTTCTAAGGTTTTATTTCCTACTGATGACATTTTTTTCCCCAACTGACAGATGGAAAGTGTGCTTGCAGTGACCTTGTCTGGAAATTTTTTTCTATCATTTGCAGAGAAGTCAGAAACATGGGTAACAAATTCCTTCAGTAATTTGAACAATGTAAATCCTTCTATCTAAGCAATCTATGTCATCACCTGATTTTGAAATAAGTTCCGATTAATAAGCTATTCCATCTATACATAATTATCATCAGGAAATCAGTTTTGAGATTCCTACAGTGCAAAAGATTAAATATTCTATCATATTTTTTTATTTTTTTCTCTGGTTGTAAATTTTTCCATTAGTGTCCTGAATTCAGGACACAACCAGGAAGAATCACTATTATTATTTCTATGTGGAAAGTGAAGATTATTTATTTTTCTGTTTTGTTCTCAGTTCAAGACAGTTTTTCCTGACTTTGTGAGTTCTAAACTACCACTGTTTTTCTGGTACTATGAGCAGTTGAATAGAACACATTTACTCACACCTGTAAATCCAGCAAAACTGAGAACTTAATTCTTTATCAAAAGATGGCAACAATCAATAAGAAATTAAAGATCATGGACATAAATTATTCATGACAGTAAATCCCAATAAGTGAAGTATGCCATATGATGCAGAACATTAAAAATTTGCATTGCTTGCCATATCCAGATCAATATTAAAGAGATTGTTAAATTGAGATTAGGGAAAACAGCAAGCATGGAAAAAAATCAAAAGTGAACCACAACCAAAAACTATAAATCCGTCAATCATAAATAATTAAGGTGAACAATCTTTCCTTTTGTAGAATATACAATATGTTCAGAGGCCAACATTTGTTTGGATAAAATTTCAAAACATACACTATTTAACTCTCTTGTTTTGAATTTTTATTTATTAGCAGCATTAGTTGTTCAGTACACTGTAATCAGATGAAAACTCAGAACCAGTTTTAGCTGATGGAAACCTATTTACCTCCATAAAAACTGTTGGTGATGTAGGATGTTAATCTCCCTAAATTTGGCCAGTAAACAGCACGCAAACACTTGAACAATACTTTGACTTCCCCCTCACTCTGCTGAAATCGATGGAAATTCTCCCACCTGCTTTAAACCAGGTCTCCTGCTGTGAATTAATTTTCAGATCCAGAGATTTAAAGAATGTAGCTCTATAGCTAAATACAGAAAAAAAAAAATCCGTCATGGACTTTCCTCAACCTACCCCAAAAACATTTAATGCAATAGGCTGGGAGAATGATCATTGGACTTTTTTTTCACTTAGTGGGGCGTTTATGGGTTCTACATTCCAAAAGAATGACACACCCAATTGCTCCTGAATGTTGACTTCATACCTTCAAGCACTGGTATTCTGGATATACGGTGACAGAACAGATTCTAATTCCTCCAGCAAGGAAGGAAAATGTAATTAGAGTTGCAGCAATGCAGATCTCTCATGTCATAGCCTCTCACATGGCATCTGATGATGCCAGTGAAGTGCTCAGTCCCAGCACAGGCACAGGCAGTGCTGGTGAGCTCTGGCTGACAGATGCACTATGCAATTCTAAGGGTCTGCTGCACATCTCTGGGTGATCCCAAACAGGCAAACAGCCAGATACTGCACACTATCTCCCTGGGAGAAATCTGTTGTCAGCACAACAAGTGTGTTAAGCATCATTAGCAAGATTCTTAATTAACTATTTTGAATTAAGTAGTGGCAAAGGCTATTTACTGCTGCAGAAGAAGAAACAGATAATTTCTGGGCAGACAATGCCTATGAAATTACTCCAGCATTGGAGCCAAGGTAAAAGTAGATGTATATATATTGTAAATTGAATTAAAATTCTGCAAATGATGATATTTTCTAACTTGGTGAGTAATGAAAATTCACACTGAATTTTCTGAAATAACTGTTTGAAGGAAAGAGACATCCAATTCCTCCTGAAAAGGATGTGAGTGCTGTTTGCACTGCCCAGAGGCAGATTTTGAAAACTTTATCCTTGATCTTTTTTGATGCAATGGGTTCTGCTCTAGTCAAGGGCAGTAATGAAAAGCTGTTTCCCTTGTTTTCTGACAACAATGCCTAAACTTCTTTTGTCAAGACAGAGTGACTAAACACATATTTTTTCCAGAACATGCAGTTTCTTCTTCCTCTTAACACCTGGTCTATTTTCTGCTTAAATACACAATTTAATTACAGATTGCATTATATGTAAAAAGCCGCTTATGCGTTTAACATATCAGTACTGTTTCTTAGCATGATTTAGACCTCAGATGTATCATTAACAATCACTTTCACATTACTGAATATAGAAGAAAAATTCTTCATTTCAGCTTCGAGACAGAAAAAGTAAATTTTCAGCAGTCTACTGTAAAGATATATTAGTTTCTAAGAAAAGCATTTTGATTTTTTAAAATACATTGGATGAATGTGAGATTATTTGCAGATTTAATCTTTTTTTTTTTAATTGTTGTTTCTGCTTAGATGGGGTATTTCATCTGTTTGCTTTATTTAATCTGTTCTGTATATGTGAAGAGACCATAAAAATTAAAACCTGACTATGGTTAAGCTTATGCTTTACAGTAGGCTTTCTAAATAGACAATTTCCAGCTTTTTTTCCTCATAAACATAAAATGCATTGACTTAAACAAAATTGTATCATCGTCATATAAGCATGTTTTTGCACTTGCACCCAATGTGATCAGTTTAACACTGTCATCCCCAGGGACTTATCTATTCATGCCAGGTACAAGTGAGAGATACCTCTCAAATTCTTCTACTTTCTATTCAAATCCTCACAGTGCACCTATTTCAGCTGGAATGGAGTTAATGTTCTCACAGCAATGGCAATAAAGATCCTAACCTGGGACCAAATGGCATCCCAACCATAAAAAACTACTGGAGTATTACAGAGGGAATGTGGCCTTTGCTAGAACGGTATGCTCAAACAGTAATTTCTCCACCCACAATGAGAAAGAAAGCTCTCTTACATTTTATGGGTTTTTGGAGAAGGCACACTCCAAATTCCCTTATATCTATTATTAATATTATCATCATCATCCATTTTACTTTATTCCAGGTATTCTTATTTCAACCCATCCAGCCAGGGGATGGAGGTGGGTGGTTGAGAGAGCAGCTATGAGATAGTTGCCTACTGGGGTTAAACCATGGCAGCCACACTACTGACAAACCTTAGATGCCACTTCTATTGTATGTGTTTAGTTGAGTGAGGTTTCAGTGCACTCAGGAAGTGCTCAGAACCAGAATGAGTCTGTTTTCATCAAGGATCTGCAGAAAGCAGACTGCAGATTGGAACTGCAAGAAAAAGATTAATAAGTTAAGGTCTTCAGGAAAATATAGTGTTCAAAGAAGTTTAAAAATATTAAAATTAAAGTATGAAATATTAGGGTAGGGTATAATGTGCTGTGCTCAGGAAAATTTCCTTGAGAAATGGGAAAATACTGAACAGGCTGGGGGCGTTTACATAAGCATCATCATCAAAATCATCACCAGATCTGCAGAGAGCTTTTTGCCAGCAACATCTCCCTCTGTTCTTTCAGTTGGCAGGGACATAGCTTTCAAATTATTGCATATTCTTAAGTAAATTACTTCAGATAAGGCCTTTCAGACAGTGATGGTGACACACAGCTCACCATGAGGCCAGGATTCATCAGGAAATGTAATGTATCTCTTGAAGATGGATGGATAATGGCAAGGAGCAGTTACAGAAGCATGGAGGGAAAAAAAAATGTCCCAGATTGCCTGATGAATCTGAAATAATTTCCATTTGTGAGGAAGACAGGAGGAGCTATGTGTTCTCCCAACCAAACAGGTTTCACCAGCAGGTGCTGGATTGACAAATGCCTGAGCCACTTCAGCTGGCAGAGTACCCTGAGGAAATCAACTTATTTACAGCCCTGGATTTCTAATGCACTGGTTTTCTAACTCCATAGCAAGAATGATGAGTGAGACATAGTAATTTTGTTGAAAGCACACCTAGAGAACGAGATAGCAGCACCGCTGTGCCTTCTGAGATCCTGGATGGCATTTTCCTAAGGGTAGGCTTTAAGAAGGATAAGGTAGGAGAAGCTGAATAATTAACCACTCCCTCTGTTATATTGGACTCTGCCAGACTTCTCAGCATTCCCATTCAGCAATGGGACAGGGATGCTTCAGGTTTAGAAATTTACAGGTTTTTTCTCCCTCAGATTCAAAGTAAAACAGCAAGTGGTGGTGGGGACTGCATGAGATTTCACTGCATAGGATGTGGCTTGAGCTAGCCCAGGTGAATCAAAGGCAAGGATGTTTGGGTCTGATGGCTGCAGCTATAGAAATAGTCAGGTTTGAGCATTTGTAATAACTTATATAGGGGCAGGGGCCACCTGGCTGTGGCAGTTTCACTCTGCTGTGCTGTGATTTATTATGACAGAAGCCAGGGTTAGTGTTATCTCACCCTGCTCCTGGAACAATGATTATGTGCTTTACCTTGACATTACTTGATGCAGTGCTCTCTCTCCCTCCAAGAGTTGGTGTTTGCAGGGTTTCTGTGTTTCTGTAGGAACTTTGCCCTGCAACATGTACCTCTGCATCGTGAGAAAAGCCAACTGCAAAACCACCACGGGCCAACAGAGAGAACAGAGGAACACTGGTCCTCCTTTTTCCTGGCTGAAATACAATGTCTACTCATACAAAAAGTAATAAAATACCCTCAAACAAACAGGAAAAAAACACAACGAAAAAACCCAACCCTGTACTGTTTCAGAAGACAAAATCAGGAGACAAAATCAGTCTCAGAACTCTCCTGTGTCTTGCTTCTGCTTTGCTGCTGCAGGGTACTATTAAAATTCAGGCAAATAAAAATTCTTTCCCCTCTTTTCCAGGAAGAAGGTGGTGCCAGCCCTGGGAGAAAGGCACAGATCAAAGGCATGGAGAATGCAAGGGAGAAGCCCCCACTCCTGGACCTCACACAGCTCATCTGATGCTGGGGGATAAATCTTTCCTACCTTTATTCACTCTTGTAGGCTAGACAATCACAGCCTCACTATCGGTGATCAAACACATTGTGATCATAGCTACATATAGAAAATCTGGACGAAAGGGGGGTTAGGTTTTCTTTTTTTTGTTTGTTTGTAGATGTAGACATTCATTATTTTACTAAATTTGACGTTACCAAGAAACATATCACAGGCCTCTTACACCTGGCAAAGAGAATTCATTATGCCACTACTGCTATTTCACTGTTTCTAGGGATTACTGGCAAGTTGAAATACAAAGCAGGAATGGTCCTAATGTCCTAATGATGGGACAGGAACAATTAAAAACTGAGCAAATAAATGTGAAGAATGCCAGGCTTTGGCAAAATCAGGAAACACAATGCAGGGAACTTTACCAGCAAATGCCTTCTAAGACTGGGTTTTTTTAAAATCACTGTCAGTTAAATCACCTGATAGGATTTCCTCAAAAGTCTAATTTAAGATGTTATCCTGGTTATTTATAAATATGTCATGGCACAAAGATTTGTGAGTTCATTTTTTAAATAAATTAGACTATAAGGGTTACGTAATGGAGGGAAGCAATGAACATCTGCGGCATCATGGTGCACATAAAAAGACTTTTTTGGGGATTTGCTTCTTACAGACACCTGCTTAACAATGATGCCAAAGCCCATCTGTTTCCTTAACTTTGACAGATGACCAGAATCACCCAATAACCTTGACTCCAAAATACAGCTCATTTATGTAGTCATATATATTCCATCTAACTAGTTGATAAAAATATATATCATATATAAAGTAAAATTTTGAATCAGGCTTTTGAATACTGAAACTTTAATCTATCTCATTGATGAGTTCGGCATGGAACAATGATCTGAATTTGAATTTTCAGAAAATTAATCCCTTGACTTACTTTTCTGTTCCTTAGGCACCATCAAACAATCTTTTACATACATAGAATGACAGAAGTAATTACCAGCCAGGTATTTGTTATTATCTCATTGCTAAAAAAAAAACAAACAAAAAACCAACCCCAATTAAAAAAAAAAAAAAAAAGAAGCTCTGTTTATTTGGGAGAGTCCTGTTATCTCTGCCTGCCCTGGAGGTGACTTTGGTCTAATTTAGGTTACTTAAGAGAGAAAGCAATGAGCACCACAGACACAGTCCTGTCAGGTATTTCAAGTGTGGAACCATAATTGCTGGCCAAAGAAAGTGCGGCTGGAGGTGACTTCCAAAACTTTAATAGCTACATGCAGAGGAGAATGTCTGGCTCCAATCACATAATGGTGTTATCTGAAGGGATCCAAAATGTTGTCATATTTATGCATAACCTGTTTGGAGTTGCCTATTCTTGTCTGTTGGTAGCTTTTTGGTTTCCATTTTGTAAATAAGAAGCACATATATATAGAAGTAACTATTTTAAATTTTATTTTTCTTCATATTAAAAGCTTATACTTAATATATATTATTCAAGAACTTTTATAAATTTTTCTGCTCCCTCTGAATAATATGCAACTCCTCAACAATAAAAATGCAATGAAACTATGAATTACAATTAATTGTGCTTAAACTGTTCTTTTATTTATCAGAAATACTTTAAAAAAACATTTCTGCAGTAGCCTATATGTTTTATTCAGAGCTGTGAATTCTGTTTCGCTAATGCATTTCCATATTTTGCTTAATGTTTAATGATTTACTATTGCTTTTTTCACTTTAAGTGTATAAATGAAGATTGTTAATGATTTTTTTATATTTCACTGCTGAAGATCTCTCATTTTACTGGCAAAAAATTTGAAGTTATAATGTTATGATTCCTCACTTTCATGACTATTAATAGAAATAGAAAATGCATCAGATGATATTAAAAAATTAAAATATTTTGCAGAAAAACAATTGTTAATAAAGATTACACTTGTCTTGGAATGATTACTTTTAGGAAGTAATTGATGTTACAAAAGTAGACATCAAGTATGAAAAGAACATTTAAATGGCACCCAGTGATCGTAGTCCATATCACGTTCTAAGAACTAATTTCTAATACCACTTTAACTTCATATTCAATTTGCAATGCCTGTTTCTCCCTGGCAAAGGATCATGCGAGCCACAATGTGAGGTGGAGTAAATCAGCACAGGTTCATTGAAATCTGTAAATACAACAGTTCCCACCAGTAATGAGCAACACTACTTCTGCAGAAAACATTGTGTTGTACCAACATCTATTTTCTCTACACAGCCCTGGGCAATATCTTCTAACAGAAACACATGAAACCTACGACATTTATGCAATATTGAAAAATTCTGGCAGGTACCAAATGTTTCTGCCCAGCTGATGGACTCCACCAGCAATGCTGAAGAGATTTTTAGAATCAGACTTTCTTGTCTCCCAAGTTTTGTTTTGAAGCTGGCCTAAGCTGGTTTAGAAGTTGTGGTCATCTAAAAGTTGTTTTATCTGAAAAGAGGAGCTGGCTGCATAATTGTAACCTCTGACCACCTCCCATCACTTTATGGAGGCCCCTTCCTAAACATTATCTAATGGACAGATCTAGAGCACAGGTCTAGCAGTCTTTCATTCCAAACCAATGAATGTTTCTACAAAATGAGGGTATAGCAAACCTCATTAGACACCTGCTAAATAAAGAACCAGCATCACTGATTTCAGGGGATCTCTCCTCACATGCCAAGGCAGGCACACACTCCAGGTTTTACCATAGTAGAGACTCAACTGGGACAGAGAGTTCCTGACACAGCAATTCCAGCAGTGCTGCAAATGACGCACTTTTCCAAAGAATAAATTGAAGGTTTCTCTCTTTGGAAAGGTTAATCTAACACCTTTCATGAGCACAGTACTCATTAATGTGTATCTTGCATTTCTAAAACGTTGTCTCCAGCTAAAGAAAACCCCTCTCACACATAGTGATTATAGCTATAGCTATGCATAGTTCCTTTTCATCTTCCATACTTCTTGGGGTCTTAAACATGAAGAAAATTACTGCATTGCGTTTGTACATCCATAAGTGACAATAAACCCTTTTAAATATAAACACCACTGTGGATTTGAATGTCTTTTGAGAGAAAATATGATGCAAGAACTTTGGAATCCAGCCTATTTTTCACTAGTTTGTATAAACTATAATTTATTTTTCATTCTGTTTTTGTCATAATTTTTGTCAGTCCAACAAGGCACTGAAGTTCAGGGCCAACTTTATACTTGTGCCTATTCTTGTTGCCTTCACTGAGATTTAGCAAGAACCCAGGCAGAGAAAAAGAATGGGACTCCATGGGATGTAGGAGGTTTAGGAACTGCATAAGAAGAGCTTTTGGTGGCACCTGTCCTCAATATCCTATCAGAAGGTCACCATAAATCAACTTACTGCAGAAACTGATTTTAGACACAAAGAAAATGAAATTGCACTGAGTACAGAAGGTATTTTAAAGTAGTTTCCTAAGATGGAAGTTTGCCTGCTGGCTGTAGTTGTGGGTATTACAAATGAAACATTCTGTTTGAATTAAGGTGCTGGCTTTGGCACCAATATGACTATCCTCAATACCAGGTAGAGGAGCAAGAAAGGGAGAGAACCATTCCACTATCATCTTGTTAACATTCCTGACAAGTGCACTAAGGACACTGGAAAAGCACCGTACTGCTAATGCTGCCATGTGAGCAAAAGACAGGCCAAATTCTAAGAAACACCTCCCTCAGGGGAGCAACTGAAAGCTGTTTACAATAGATCAGAAACTCCTGTCTGAGATTTATCAGTGACTGTCACAGGTGAGAAGTGTTTACTAACAAAGCCAGAACAAGTGACAGAGAAGGTGATGACTCCTTCAGGATGCTCAGCCTTTGTAATAATTCATCTTTTAGCAGCAGCCGTGGCAAGTCCCAAACTGGAGCTTTCATTAGGCAGCTTGGGCACAGCAAAAGCATTCCCTTCCCTGGGCAGATCAAATCTAGCCCATCTGTATCTGCAGCTGCCCTGAGGCAATAAAGGAAATGGAAAATGAATCAAAGTGGATCTGATTCTGACTTCCATGAGAGCACTGTAGAAATTCATTTCTCTGCATTTGATTTGACTAGATTAGATTAGAAGAAGTTCTTTACTGTGAGGGTGGTGAGCCCCTGGCACAGATTGCCCAGATAAGCTGTGGATACCCTTGGAAGTGTCCAAGGCCAGGCTAGAGGGGTCTTTGAGCAACCAAGTCCAGTGAAGGTGAGCACCCTTGGCAGAGGGGGCTGACCAAGATAATTTTTAAAGTCTCTCCCAAGGCAATCCATTTTGGAATGAAATTCTGGGAAACCACTTTCTTTAACTGCATGAGGAAACCAGAAGCTTTGCCTACCTAAGGCTGTATATCAGCTGTATCATACAACCAACAGAAATATAATTTTTCTAGTCTGCTTTCACAGTTCATAAATTTTACTCTAAGAATTGAGTAGAAATTGCAGTTGGTAACTAATGAAGGAGAACTGAGAAGTCCCTAAAAGAAGCTGGGAATTTTTTGATAGATATCTCATTATGTTATATTTTGACTGTTCAACCAGCTGTTCTTTTTTTTAAATAAGCCCTTCATTCAGGTTTGCTTCAGTACATCAAAATTTTTTTTGAGATTCCAGAGAGTGTTTCCTTCTACTTTTGGCAGGATCTTTCAGGCCGTGACAAGTATCTTCCAGGAAAGCTGATTGCCATTGCAGATGACTGCAAGTTAATTTAAGTCTTGTTAAATTAAATACCCACTGTCTTTAGAGACAACCCAAAGCATGCAGACCTCAGCACCTCCTTTCTTTAGGCCTCCAGCAGCCAGACACGTCACGTTTTTATAGGCCCCATCACATATTTGCATCAATCTCAATACAATAAACCTTGTCTCCTCACCACACCAACATATACTGCTCATTAGAAAAATTAACAGGTCCATGAGCAGGAGGGGGGACCATTATCAGCTCTAATGGATGGGTGGCAGCTCTGTTCTGCATCTTCCTTTTCTGCTGATACCCTGTGCCAGGAACTACATAATAAAGATTCACCTCCTTTCCTTCCTGTGGCCACATATTAATTTTTCCAGCTTAAAGTCTATTATAATGTAAATATTCATCAAAATCAGGCTAAAGGAAGACAGGATAAGAATAGTATCAAAAGGAATTTCCAAAGAAACTGGGTTTTCTTCATACATATTTTTCAATTTTGAGATCAATATTAGTCTTTTCTTGTGGCCAAAATCACAGGGTCTTAGCAAATGCAGATAATAACTCTCCCTTTCTCACATACTGGGTCCTCTGTTCTGACTGCAAGCTTTTTTGGGAATACATTTTACTGCATGGATTTAAAAAGAACCAAAATTGCTCTCTAATCGCTGTTGCTGTTTATGAGCTCTGGTCCAAGTCGCGTTAGATAAAAAACTGCCTGTGTTTTCACACCTGTACCTTTACAGTAGAGTCATTACGAAGTTTCTTAGCAACACCTACATTTAAAGGCTAAAACACAATTCCATTGAAACTCCTGTAGGTATCTTGAGGTTACAATAGACTGTGATAACCAGCAGTCTGCAAATGGTAGCCTGCAGCCATAATAAAAGGCTTGCTTGATTTCTCTATTCAAGAGGTGGGAGAGTAAAGTGATAAATATGCAATGTGCTTTCCTCTGTGGAAAAGAAAGCACAAAGCCACAACAAACAGGAACAGACAACAACATGTGGAGATAACACTACTAAAATAGCGACAAGTTGCAGCCTGAGGGTATTAACCTGTCTTCCCTTAAACTCTGCTATGTAGAATCATTGCCTACAGGACCCCTGTTTTGCCGAACTATTTAGCATCCAATGATCATTAGATGGACCACACCAAACCAAATTATGTTAACAAAATGAACTTTTATCCTTTCTTCCACCTTCTCTTTCCCTGCTCCATAAATGAAACCAACTTCCATCATCCATCCTTGATAAACTGATCACTTTCCCTGCCATGTCATTTATTGCATCCAGAATTTTCTTCTTTTCTTCTTATTTTCTGATAAGTTTTTAAGAGTTTTTCAAAAGGAAGAGGTGAAGGAATAAAAATAGGTATCTGAGAGAGCAATAATAAAACTGGGCAGCAGCTGGGAAAAAAAATCCACATGAATTAGGCAAGATTTATAGGTACTGAAAGAGAATGTGGCTCCACTGACACCAACAATCTAAGAAATGTGTGCAGATATGCATTTTCCTCTCATATTGCCATTCTCAGCAGCAGCACTGCTAAAGGAACCCCCTGACTTTCCACTAACACAGTGCAATCCTGTTTCACTCATACTACCAAATACATTTATACCTAAATCATAGAATTCATTGCTTTATATTTCACTTTCTGACACATAGTCATGGCTGATTCCCAGAGTTACTTCTTCTCTCAGCAAAATCCATATTAATATCTCTGCAAGTAAATATCTAGTGTATTTATTATAAGAGGAAATGGTTAGACACATACAAACCTCAGAGCAATTTAATCTATGCATCACAATACTTACAGTGCTTAATAAATTGAAAATGGCAAGTGTGATACAGATCTGTTTTTGGAGTAGAAGCAAATAAAGTCACTCAAGTAGTTTTGCTATCACAAATTGAAGTACTTAAGATTTCTTAATTCCAAGCTATAAAATATTCCTTCCTGTGGACACTGCAGAGAGTAAAGTTTTTATAATTATAATAAACAGCTTGAAGTACTACCAAATCAGATTTGGTTTTGGGTTCTTTTATCTTTAGCATTTTTTTTTTCCCCCAATCAAATTAGAAATGCATTGGAGGGGAGACAATATGTTGAGGCTTTGGTGATGCAGCAGAGAGATGCAAAAATCTTAGTTCAGAAACAAGATGGACTATGATATCAGCCATCCTGAAGCAATGTATCATTTACTCCTTTTGTAAAGGCATAGAATTTCGAGTTTATCACAGAATTCAAAGCGTGATCTGCTAGGATTGAGTTTAATACATAAATGAGGAAAAATACATTACAAGGTTTAAAACCTTAAACTTTCACGGTTGAAATAGTTTTACCTTTATGAAAAAGCCCCAAGTAAAATAAATCTGAATGACTGCTCACTGTGGCTTTCTGAGAGACTTTCTCTGCTCCACTAAGAGCAGCTTAAATCAGTTTTTAATTTTTTTCTGTCAATGAGTCCTTTCTGTAACCTGAGGCAGCATTTTTGCTCTTCTAGGTGGTACAGCTATTGCTATCAGCCCAGATATTAGGGTGTCCAAATGCCAAGTGATCTAGTAGGGGAGCTGTCAGCACTCTGAAGTTTGGGTTTGTTTTTGCTGTAGTAAATTAATGTTTCGCATGCAGGCAAATCCCAAAGCAGGGGGTCTGGCAGCACGCAGGTGATTCGGGCTCAGAAATTCCCGTTCAGTACAGGAGTCTGGTATCAGCAGAACCAGTCCTACCTCACACCTGTGCTTTAATCAGGGACTAAGAAGGAGACTTCTGCTGTTTGCTCAGCTCCCAGCCCACTGCTGTCCCAGAACCCAAACCATTGCAGTAACTCTGTGGCAGAAGTGGCACCCAGCTCCCAGGGATGGAGCTCCTGTGCTGGGCTGCCTGGTGGCATTACAGGTGACATTACAGGGGCACTGCACATCTGCAAGATCTCACTATGCAGACCTGCCCATTTCAGAGAAAAACTGATATCCATGTTTCTTCAGGTTGCCATAACAGCAGATTACTAACAACTACAATAATTAGATAATACAGTCCTATTTTCAAAAGTGTGCTGCCACTATCTTTAAAGATAGCTGCTTGATATTTGCAAGTACTTAAAGCACTTTGAGGATTGGAGTCTCAGTGCAGATCCATACAGCTCTTTGAAAAGTGGGCAAACTGATGCTGAGCTCTCTGGATCCCCAGTGAGACCCAAGTTCTTTTAAAAATTTGATATCACATGAAAAACTTGTTTCGCCTACAAGAAAGCTCTATTGCAGGGAAAAAAAGCCTACAAGAAACTGGTTTCGCCTACAAGAAACCTCTACAAGCAGGGAAAAAAAAGCACAAAGTACATGCATAGTAAAGGTGCATCCTTCTGTTTGTCTTCCCAGTTTCTTCCAGAAAGTCTGAGTAATTTCTCTGGGCTCTAAGGTAACACAGCCTCATCTTAATGCAAAATGTGAATACAACAGTGCAAGTAATGGGGGTACATCCAGATAAACATTCTAGATCTGTATCAGTTCTTTGTAGGTATTTTTAGCTAGTGGAAAGCTATCCAATCTTGTTCAAAGCAGCAGCTAATTTGTGGTTTCTGTTGTTTTTTTTGTTGGTTTTTTTTTTTTTTTTTCCAGAATGCAACATATTTGCATAGCATCTTGAATTCTTCTGGGGTTTGGTACAGAATTTTCTGCCTTCCACTTTAAATGCCTTATTCTTTGATTTTGATTGTTGCCTTTTTTTATTTTTTTCTTTAAGTCAGAAGCAGAAAAACTCTTGATGGCTACAATCGGTATTCTGTTACCCTTACATTGATTCTTTAGCTTTTGCAATCTTACAGAGCAAGCATACATCATACGAGCAAAAGTAGATTTACTGGTGACAAAGCAAACCATGTTCAATATAGCAGCATTTTTCTGATGAAGAGTTTCCCATTCAAACTACTCCAATGGTTTCATAGAGCTACTGAACCTGTGCAGAGCTGCCAGGCTGCAGTTGTGGCACTGCCTCTGCTCAGGACACTGACTGGGGTGAGCTGGGGAGAGCTGACGGTGTAGCAGATTATGCTGAAAGCTAAATACTGGATAATTTCTGTGACTACTTAAATACAAAATGCTAGTGAGGCCTCAGTCCCATGAAATCATAACACAGCCTCAGCATCTGAACCAGTTCAGGCACAGCTTCCAAACTCCAGCTGTTTTATTCACTACTACTTCTAATATTCTCACATCTGCAGATGATTTTGTGTCAAGCAATTATTAAAATTATTCCTGTTAAAAAGTGCCAAATAAACCGGTTTCACTATTGCTACTATTAAAAAGTATGAGTTATAATTTCTTCCCTGAGGAGAATTTAATGCACAAGAAAAATACAGCTTCCCTGAATGTGGCTTGAAAATTTATAAGGACTGGAAAGCTTTTGTCCAAGTGTCTTATATTTACAATAATTTGATCTGTTGCCCAGTGTGATTAGCACATACCAGATCTACAGCCCTGACAGGGCTGCTTTGTTCATTTCTTAGAGGACATAAACCATCACTAACATGTGATTTAATATTCTTTATCTCAGTCCTTTCCTGTGAAGTCAAACCTAATAATCACCCTGCATAAAATGCACCCAGCCACACAGATAGAGGGACTTTAGTCTCCTATGGTGGTTCATTGACAGAGAGGAAGATTAAAAACCACAATATTGATCCCTTTTTATTCTTACATTTATACAACTCAGGCTGTGTGTACTGTGTTGTATTTCTTGGCATATATGAATATTTAAACCAGAATAATTGCCTTTGTATGCAGAGGATTTAGTACCTGGAATTCAAATGAGAAAGCAAAATTCATTCTCATTCCATTTATTAGGTGATGAAATTGTATTGGATTATGTCAATTCCTCTTCTCTCTCTTCATTTCAAAGTTCTGTTTTAAAATCGTAACGAAGTGTCAAATGGCCAGACCTGGTACCCACGGCTGAGGAAATGGAGGGACACAAAGTGAGTGGGCTTGAGATGCTGGCTAACTGTCTGGAGTAGAGGTTTCAGTATTTTCCCTTCTTAACAAACATGTAAAAAGGATTTTTTAAAAAAACTTGCACTGAAAAATATCTCTTTTTGTGCAAATATAAACTTGCCAAAGAAAAGACAAACTGGCAATAGGAACATGCAAATTTCCCAGTTACACATGGAAAACAAACCTACTAAAAATTTTTTTTGCACACCCAAAAAGTGTGCATTTCTAGCAATTGTCTCCCAAAGAATGAATTTGAAGTGCAGAAACAATACCATCTGATTACAAAGCACAGAGGATTAGCACTTATTGGCAGGATAGAATTCATTCTCACTTTCTCAGTTCACAACACTGAGAAATACACCTGCAGAAAATCAAAGCCTGTATTGATGATCAGAAAAGAGGTAATTTTATTAGAGCAAATAGCTGTAAGTAGCCATGCGATTTTCAGCAATCTACAAAAGAAGCATTAAATTTTCTTGAACTATATTATTCAGCTTCTCTCCCAACCCTTTCATCAGAAACTCATCTCAATCTGCAAGAATCTTTTGCTCACTTGCTGCACTTTTAAATGACCAGCAATCAAGATGGTTAAGCTACATTACAAATCTAGCCTTCTGGTTATGGATTTTTAACTACTCTCAATTACTCCGTCTCTTTTTTGATCCCTTATTACTTGTTTTTGCCAAACACAATCCCAATCCAACAGACATTCAACCCAGAAGGAGTCATTCCATTAATGAAGTTTTGATATGTAACAGCTTCTTTCATTTGCATTACAGACTAGCAGGATCAAATCACAGCTGAACGATGTGGTAAAGCAAATTTACTCATGAACAGTGTAAAGTCTGGCTTTCAGATAACTCCTGTCCTGTTACCACCCCCGTACCATCTCGATAATTCCCATTTCTCCACAGTTGTATCACAGTTGTTCTGCCCTGCACATTCCCAGTTCCCCTGATATTATCCTACTCTCCCACAGCAGCTCCCTCTGGTCCCAGGCCCTTCCCCTGCTCCATTTTACATCAGAGCAGCCATCCTGTAAGGCTGATTGTTCTGCCCTGTGCTGTGCAAGTGAGGAGTAGGCTGAAAGGCTGTTGGTTATATGGCTGCTATAAACTCAGCTGAGAGCAAGGGAGTACTCCCTGTTTATCTCTCACTAAAGGCTCTTTGCCATGTAGCTAGCTGTCAGTTTTAACAGAATATATAGGAACTTAACACCTTCCAGATCTCTCTGTGCTATCAGATTAGTGGATATTCACAAATTTATTTGGAGTTTGCTAAAAAAATATCAAAAGTTGCCAGGAAGTGAATGACTCACAGATGGGCAATGTCATCGTGGGTTGTGTTTCCTTAAAAAGGCAGAATAAATGTTCCCAGAAAAAGGTTACAGTCTTATAAAATCACAGACCAGGTATGAATGATAGTGCACTGGCAGCCAAATCATCCATTTTCAAGAATGGGGTCATAAAAGAAGAGTTTGTTTGCTCAAGAGAAGTAATTCTGATGCGCACTTGCAGTAGAGTGCGTAAAGCTCTCAAGGTTACTGAATCTGTAGTGGGGGAAGACTTGTTTCCAGCTCCCAGGCTGCAGGTCATTGCAATCCCAAACAAGTGATCACAGTTAAACAGCTAATGCTGTTGATTCTAGAGTTTAGCTTGAAACAGAACAGAAAATCTCAACTACCCTTGAATTTTTTACCTGGAAACTGTACTGAACATCTTTGCTTACATCTTACAGCTTACATCTTTGTAAGGCTGAATGGCACTCCGAAGTTTGAAATGCTCAGCTTTAGGGGGGATCATTTTCATTTTATTTTATCCACTACGTTTACTTCTCCCTTCTGCTTTTGTATCAGAAGAAAGCGAGCTTTGCTCACCAAGAGAGCTCATGCAGAATGTCAGACCATTGTCCTCTAGCTGCACATTCAACTGATGTTTACATGTGGAAGTTCCACTGGAGAAATAAACACATTGAGCACAATGTTGCCATCAGTTAAAATACCAAGCTGCCTCTTCACAAGACAGGCCGTGCATAGCTAACCACCAATATATGTTCCCAGTACTCTTATTATTATATGACTGAAGAGCCTTCACATTTTAATGATGTTATCTTCTAGAGGGATGATAATAATTTAACCTGCTTCAGTGGAGACAATAAAAATTTGTGTTCTTTTACACATCTCCCTGCTGTCAATACTGGATTTTTTCCATGTCTTTTTTTCTTTATGTGGAATGAGTAACCATCTACCGAATACAAATAGCAACTAACAAGCTGAGATAACCCCATCTAAAAATGATTATTGTAAGATCCTTGACTTTTTCCTCTCTGTCCTTCAAACAAAAACTCTTAAAAGTTAACAAACTGAATTTTCTTTTTGACAGAAACACCAAACAATGCTTGAAATGCTGCCCACATCTGTGAAACTATATCTAATCAAATTCACGCCTGCATTGGTTGCCTGGGTAACAATCAGACAGTTGCTCCTACAAACAAACTGAAAAGAGCAGAAGGAAATGCTCTAACTGGAAGCATCTTCTTCTCTGAGCTTGAGCCTTGTTAGTTTAAGAAACAGCCATATATAATATGATCTTATTATGAAGCAGTGGATGAATGGAGGAGGGATATTTCAGACTGATTGGCTCACTGTGAGGATGAGGAAGACATAGGAAAGATTGTGAGCAAATGAACATAAAAACTCAGCTCCATTTTTATAATTCTCTCCTTTTCTTCTCCCTAAGAAGCACAGCATGGCATTTGGATGTAACTATATGTCCCTGCATAAAAGGGTGATTCATTACCTCTTTTTCAGCACATAGTTGAAGTTATTGTCTACATTTGCCCCCCACAGCACAGGCCCCCGATTGATCGGCTCCGTGTTTGGCTGCTCCTGGTGACACACAGAAGAGATGGCTCTTAGGGACGTATAGAGATGTGATAGGCACTGCAAAGGCCGTAGTTTCCACAGCAACGGGGATCATGCAGGAGCTCTGAGCCAAACTTCATCTCCCCCCTTAATCTGACCACACAGGTTTCCTTCTTCAGGCTCACCACAGGCGCTTCCGGGGGAATCCAGCCGCATTTGGACGGGTGAATGTCCCTCACACACTGAAATGCAGGAGTTGTATAGACAAGCGTTGGCTTCGGGGTTCGCATGATTTTCATTGTTTGCCTAAGCACTTAAAAAATTTGTTTTAATAAGTAATATTTACTTATATAAAATCTTGAGGTTTAACTAATGAATATCTTTGCATGAGGTTTAATTTGACTTCCAGGCTATAAGACTTAAGCCCCTTTTGATACTAAGGTTGGCTTGAAAGTTAGACAGGTATTTTTTGGTGATGTTGGCTTAAATTAATGAAATGTAAGCTGCTTATAAGTTAGACCCAGAACAAAAAGGATCTAAACAAACAACTGTTATGATAATATTGATAGTGGCATGCCATAAATGAGGCATTTTGCAGCTGTCCTGTAACACTGCTTTAAAAAAAGGAAAGAAAATAGAATTGTCAAAGGGTTGCTCCTTATTGAAACCTGAATCAATTACTTGCTAAAAGTAAGTACTGCAGAGGAACATACTTTTACTGCAGATTTCCCACACTTCTGTGTACAGGCTAAAGCCCCTAAATAGTTCCTTACATCACGGATTTCAAGTTGGTGGGTGGAACTGCAAAACTGAAATCATCACTAAAAAACAAATATAAAGATGCCAAGCTGACTTCCCAGTCACAAAAACAGAACTAACAGAAACAAAAGTAATGTGGAAAAGGTTCATCCACAGGATTGTTTCTTACTTTGCCAGCAAATAAACCTGTTACAGCAGTAAGGATCAAATTTGGCTGCTCATCGTGGTCAGTTTTTCCATCAGATTCATAGCTCTGTTTATTTTGGGGAGCTTTCTTTGCCCTTAAGCAGCAGTAGCCACATATTATTAAACTCTGGATTGGCTACACGGCACAGATTAGCTGAAACCAGCTGTGAAGTACAGGCCTTCTTCATCATTTCACTTTTCATGTTTGTATGGCAGAGACATTTTGTACAAAATGGCCTCGCCTCTGTGTGTGGGTTTGCAGGCATGTGTGCACATGTGTCTTTTCACCTCATCTAGTGCAATCAGTTGGCAGGGAGCTCCCAAATTTCCTTAAACCTCAGTGTAATTCCAAATCAAAGAGAGCTACTGATAATAGGGTGTTTAAATTTTACCAAACAGGGGAACTTTTTAAAAGGTTGGTAAAGGAAAGTTTCTTGTTCCCTCAAGCTTTGACACAAGTCCATGGCTGGGCTCTGGAGGAAAAGGGGAATTTCTGATTCCTGATGTCTTAGTTTAATTTTTTATTTTTTTTTTTTGTTAAGGCTATATCATGCTTTTAATCAAGAGCAACTGTCCAACAACACCTCACCTTTTCCTCCTTCTCAGACCACAGTCTATTTATGTATACATTAAGCAGATTGTAGAATAGTGTGCCCAGGACTGGACCAGGAGCAAGGATCATCTGCAGATCCTGCCAGCACTGGCCTTCCAGCTACCACAACTCCAGCTCTGAACAAATGTCCTGAAGCAGTTGACTCTCGTGGCTGCTGCTGCTGATGTGCATTTCCATATTGAATCAGATACAGAGGAAAACACACAAAAGAAAGTTGTGAACATGAGCAAGGAAATAAGGAATGTGCCATAAAAGCAAGAACAACCCTCAAGTACTCAGTATTAGAGCATCCACCATATCTGCCTCTGCTGACTTTACCTAGAGGGATTTGCTACATAAGAAGAGCGGTGAAGTACATGTGAAGAAACTGTCACATGTGCTTACAGATATCAGTAACATACTGAAGTACTGGGCTTTTTAAGGACTGCTTTTTGTTGTCTGTTTTTTATTCCAACTCTGGAAAAATTGTGGGCAATCTTAAATTTCATAAAAATTTTCCCTTCAGGCTTTTACATACATATCAACCTGAAAGATATTATCTCTTTTTCAGCACTGAAAAATTAGATTCTTCAAAGTGATTTAGCAATAAACACTTAGAAATTATTTTAAGCTTATTGCAAAGCAAAACACTTTAATATTTAGTGTAGTTTAAAGAACATTTTCTTCCTGAGAAATATATTCTTTATTTCTTCCCTGCCCCCATAGTATGGTTTTCTAGCTCTAGAAAAAAGCCAACAGGTCATGATGATACCTATGGCTCTTTGAGAAAGCATCAGGAAAATGAAAGATGCCTATTGTGACTTTTTTCATGAGAGACCTGGACTTTTTTGTTTGTACATCTTTACTTATTGCTGAGACATTTTATAGTGTTAGCATGAGTTTTTAAAGCTATCTTGAAACTGAATGTTTCAAATGAATGGATGAGTGAATGAATGAATGAGACATTAACCTAAGAAGTAGAAACTGAGGCAGAGTACGTGTATTCTGAAGAAGTACAGAAAGAAACAGGTGCTAGCAGAGTCCTAGGACTCCTCATTTTGTCGGAGAAGAAAAAAAATCTTAATAAATTAGTGCTAAATGAAAGATACCTTTAGGAAACTGCCTTATGTAGGGAATTGTGTTAAGATATTGTGCATCAATAAGGAGATACTATACAAATAAAAGATAAAAGGCATGATATGTACACATTAAGTTTTGCTTTAAAAATCCTATTTTTGTGGGACATTTTACTATTTGCACTAATAATAAGGAACCCTGAGACATTACAATTTTTTTTAACCAATTAACTCATTACCTGATAAAATATTCTTTATGAAGTCAAGCTTCTGCCAGCAATTTGTTGCCCCACTCACACCTGACTTTAAATATGAAATTGGGCCATCAAAGTCTACCATGGTCATGGCCATCAAAGCCACAAGCCCACAACCACCCACCTCTACTCTAGTTACAGCTGAAAGCAGAACTTACTACAGAACACTATTTCATAAAGGTGGAAGAGCATTACTTTTACTTTTATCTCCTGCACATATATCCCAGGGAGAATTCACAGTCTCTGCTTCCCATTTCTGGAAAAAACACACTTTACTCTGTAAATACTGGTCATATGCATCACTTAGGTATCCGTGGTTACATAGATGTAAAGAGCTCTTGAATTACATCCCACTTGTTTTCCAGCTTCTGTGCCTGTGAAGGTTGCTGCAGGAGCAAAAGCCGTGGGTCTGAACCAGAGTCTACCATGGCTGACAAGGAGATGACATTAAAAACAAATCTGAATATCTGAATAATTTAGGCAGCTGGTACAACTCCAGTTGGTCTTAATTTATATGCAGAGTAAGCAAGGAAAGAGAAGGCATTAGAGAGTACAAAAGAGTTTCCAATCCCACACCATCTTTCCATGGTATCAAGTGGAAAAACCTGTTACTCGTTCTTCCAGCACATTGCACTTCCATGTACACCAGTGACACTGCAGAGCCTGGATCCACTGGGAAAGGTCATCCTGGGGCTACTGAGGCCAGTGGAGCTCTGCTGGCCCCAGCAGATGCAGTAGAGGCTGCCAGAGGGTCTCCACACCAAGCCTACCTTTCCTATCCCCACATCCTCAGGGCTAGGAACATCCTCAGCTTCTTTGCCAGGGGGCATTCCTCAGTACACATGCAGTGAAATTCAGGAAGATGTCCATGCTGCCCTTTAAGTGGTTACAAGGAAAGAAGGAGGGTGAGACTGGCATTTCATAGATACGCTTTGCTGATCCCTGGGTTAAATAAAGGAACTTCACCATTCACATACCAGAGTTAATTACCCAAAGAGAATACAGTGCTGTTCAAGAAGCTGAAATACAATGTTTTTACCAAGGTTAAGACATGCACTGGCTCATTCCAAGCTATGTTGTTCTAAAAATGAAGGTGATCTCTGTTCTGCCACCACATTTTGAAAATTGCTGTTTAGTCTTGGATCAGGGAAGAGCTTGACGACACCTTGCTGTAAAAATAAAATGATAGATTTAGGTCTGCATTTTACAGTACCGCAACTCTGATCTTTGATATTTCTTAGGCAAACTTTCTGTTTCAGGTTTGGAGATGGTTTTATTGTTTTCTCTCTCCTAGAAAAGGTTTGTTGCTCATATTCAGCCTCTGAAATCTCTTGTGCACTCCCTGTCATACTATTTTTCAAAACCAGCATTGGATCTTGTGAAATAAATAATATTAATAATTCATGAGAAAGACATTTTAAAGCCCATATTCCCCCCTTCCCTTCTTCCTCCTACTTTTTCATTTGGCATTAACGCTATTATAAACAGGTACATTTTGGTAACAAGCTAGACTGCCTGTGGATAGCAGGAGTATCATCAGTTGAAGTAACAAAACCACGCACAGAAAAAAACCCTTAAATATAACACTGGAACAATAAATACTGCCAAGACACTACTGATTCAGCATACTCTTGAATTATCTTAAAGCTTTGAATTCCATTCTTTCTCATTCTTTTTCCTTAAGACCATAATATATTGAGTGATAGACCTTCCTGAGACTTTATACTACAGCACTTAAATAGGACAGCCAGAATTAGCAACATTCTCTGGATTGTGAATAAAAACAATTTACTTTAAAAATACATTTCCACTAATCTGTGTTTTTAAGTTAGTAATTTGTTTCATTAATATATTGTAAAAGCCATTATTTAATATGTTTTAAAAGCATGTGACATATTGCAAAACCTTAAACTTGCTACTTTGTTTCATGAGTGACAGACAGTCATAATTTTACATCAGCTTCTAACATATTAACATCAGTTTTCATAATCTTTCAATCCCACAGCATGTATGGTTGCTCTTTAATAAAAGGGAGTGGTTTTAAGGATCCATGAACAGTTTGTATTTCCACGGGTTCATCAGAAATGTCATCAGAAGAAGAACACACTTCTGTTTCGAATGCCCTACAGCACAGGCTGGGTGACATGGCAGAAAAAGAGCCTTGCTCATTGCACACAACCCAGGCACAGCTGTTTCTTGGGCACAAATGGGGGAAAGCTGATGTTCCTTGGTTCTGTTCCTTGTAGGTATCTGAATTGGGACCAGGGATGACTCGTTAGGCTGACTCTCCTTGCAGAGAGGCTTGTACTCTCCCCTGGTCAATCTCCAAATCTATAGATTCCCAGGGAGCTCAGAAACATCCTGTGGCCTGGAACCATTTAACTCTACCCCTCTCTTGCTTTGTAGTCCACCTTTCATCAGAATTCCTGCTCTTACAGCTCTCCTGAAGTCATGGAAGAACATCAGGGTAACTTAGCCCATCTGTTTTCATCTGGCAGGCATTCAGCAAGACACAGTTTAGCAACATGCTCAAATAAATGCTTAACCTTAAGCTTGCTGTTAAGGACCTAAGAAAATGCTTTCCTGGACTATGAACTACTGAGTAAGAAAATGAAGGAGGTGTTCATTGTCTGCAGCACGCTCAGAGGCCTCACAACAAAGAGGGGGAACTGCTTCCAGGGTTTGCCAAAATCTGTCTGTGGGTTGGGACACAGTCAGTGGAAATGGTGACCATGTGTGACCACAGAACAGGACACAGGCTGTGGCGTGGAGCTTTCCATCTTTATGGAAAAAAAAAAACATAGGGGGAAGATTGCACAGCATTGCTTTTTGTGAGTGTTTAAGCTCAATTGGCTTGTGTCTTGGGCTGTTGCATCCTCCAGGTATTAGAGTGGCCGAAGTCCCATGGAGGCACAGATGTGAAGACCTGAATTCCCAGGGATGCAGAGACAGCTGTTCTGTCCATGAGTGCAGGGGGCACAGGGACAGTGCCCTGAGCTAATACTTCAACCCCTCACTGCTCCATGTTCCCTCAGCCATGGAAGGTAGAAGCAAACAGCTCAAATTTTGTGTGCTGCTGGGGATAGTGAAGATCCAGGTAGCAGCTTCTCTGTAGATTCCTAATAACTCTCCCTTTGCAATACAAATACTGCCTGCAGGTGCTTACTCCTGCTTTTTTACAAACTAAAATGAGATAACATATTTGCACACGACTAATCTCTTCATAATGCATTTTACCTCCTGCAAGCTGCTTTTAAATATAATTATTTTTCAAAAGACTCAGAAATCTGCCAGATCTTTATATATAGGTCCTTGTGGATGACACAATCCATCACCTTTCCAGTAAGGGACTATAAACAATTAAATATTTAATAGGTGATAAATGAAATATTAATGGCCAATGCATCAAAGACATCTCCAAATGTTTACATGAGCATATAAGTTAGAGTGTTTATTTTTGCAGCAGCTCAGTCTGTTCCCACCTATCTTGCTCGCTAACTGCTTCACAGTCCTCTCAGCAACCCCATGATCCTTAAGTCACCTCTAAGCAAAAATTCCAGTTCCAGAACTTCAAACCAAAGTTGTTTCAGTTCCTCCTCCAGCATCCCTCAAACATCCCCCTACCTTACTGTGGGCTTCTTGGCTTACCTTTGTCTGTCTCCATTACCCACACTGACTTTTTACTGTAGTTGGAGGTCATGGTGACACAAGTAGAAATCATTTACCTCTGCTTTTATTCACACCAGAACAAACCCAGCATCTTCCCCTGCTGGAGAATCTGCAGAGGATCTGTGGGAAGTTTTGAGCTGGCAAAGGAGGGGTGAGAAGGCTGCTCAGGCAGCTGGAAAGTGCTATGTAAAGAGCAGAGCATCCTGCTGGGGTAATTAAAGAGCTCCTACCGGATTTATTCCAAGATCAAGGCCCTAAACTTATTTACTTATTTAACTCCCTTATCTTTGAAAAGCTGCACACTTATAGTACCAGACTGCAGAAGGAGAAGTACTTAGGCTGCTTGAGAGAGGAGTTTCTAAAAAGTCAAAATTTTCCTCCCCAAAATTAGTTTGCTGATAAAGAGTACGAGGTCCTCTGGGACAGATGCTGTCTCTCATGGAAATCAGTGGGGTTTTAAATCTTGCAATTTTTTCTCAACACCTGAAAAAGATCCCCATTTTGGTTCACTCAAATTCTTCCACTGACTTCTCTTGAGGAAGAGAAAACCTAAAAAGAATGTGAAGTTTCCATTTTTAATCCCCTTCAAAATAGCTCAGGCATGTATGATGGAAATAGCTGTGTGAGGTAATTGTTGCACAGTGGCCCAATTACTCACATACTCCAAAACGCCCACCTGCTATGAGGGAAGGGTTTAAAAGGCATAGGTTATGAAACAGATAGAAGCATCATTTCAGACCTATATAAGTGTCAGTTTAAATTTGTTTTTCTTTATTCTTACTATAAATTATCATTAACCTAAATGTGGCTCTTACCTATACTGGTGTTCTTTGAGTGTGGTTGGTTGTTTGTTTTTCTTTTCAACTTCAAGCTCCTGTTTCAAATGAATAAAAGCCTCCAAACTCTATCAGAAACTGAATTTTGGAAGATTTATGTAGTGTAACTAATAATGTAAAGCCATGCCCCAAGGTTCATTGGGTCTTTAGAGACCTTCTATGGTGTCAATATGCCTTAATGTGGCCTGTAAAGGTTACGGATATGCTTTACAGAAAGGATTTTCTTTGTTTTCCTTGGATTTTTTCTTTTTTAACAAAATAAATGCACTCATTATGAAGATCAACTATAAAATATTCCGTATAGTTTGGGTTGAGTTGAAGTCTCCTCATGATAAGTCCAAGTAACAGAAACCCTTCTTCACCCTTAATAACAGCAGCAGTGTTGGGAGGTGCGGCATTAAACTTACCTTTGGCTTTATGTTAGCTGTGCTAAATAAATAAAAAAAATCACAATTTCACAGTAACAAACATGAGCATATCTTGTCATTCACAGAGTGAAGTTGTTACTACAGTGCCATCTTCAGTGCGTTACATAAAATGGAGTTTTCCTGTAGAGAATTTTTCCTTTGTTCCTTATGGATTGGAAATGGATTAACAGACCTCCAACAGCAGACAGGAATGAGTATAAAAAAACAGTGAAAAGCCTTATCTGTTAAAAAGAAAGAGAGTGTTGTTATCAAGAAAATATTACACCAGAAACATATGTAATAATCAGGCAACCTGAATCTGGCCACCATAATAGATTCCAAGGTAAAAAATGGTTGCCCTCATTTACTGCCAGCAATACTCAGCAATACCACATGGATATGGAATTTTGCATGTGCACATGCATTCATGTATTACATGCAGCACATTACCAAAGCATTAGAAGTGTTGATACAAATTTGACTGTATACTATTTATAGACAGGGAAAAAACATGTATCTCCACACATCTGACAGAGAACCTGGGCTAGCTGTACTGTGGGGCAAATCTCATTTGGTGAAACAAGTTCTTCCTGCCTGGTCTTTAGAGTTTAGACTGGACCCGGCAGAGAAGATTACTTCTCCTATTGCAAAAGGGACTAACCCAAGTATTGAATAGCGGACAGTCAAGGACAGTCTTATGTTCTTGATTACAGAGCTCCTCTGTTACTTTGCTCCCCTGCAAAGCCAAAACAAGGATTTTACTGAGACCTGCTACAGCCTTGTTCCTTGGACTAAGCCAAAGATGTTGTGGGCCATGGCACAGGTGTGCTCCAGAGGGTAAAGGAGAAGGCATTTGTCACAGGTCACTGCCATGCTTCTGATGTCTCTGGGCATATCTAGTTCATGACAGTTTTGGTTCTAGCTCAGCAAATGCCTGCAGTGGATATAAATTCATGCTGTAGCTTCAGCCCCATATGACATTGAGAGGCACTGAAGTAAATTGACCTCATCCTATAATGTCAAAGGGAATACTCATGTGGAGAAAGAAAACAGGAGCTGGTGCCAACTCCACATCTCAGTCCCATGACTTGTCAGTGTAGCAAGAACGGCCAAAGGGGCCAATGTTACTGGAAAATACAAGTTATTTTATTATTACAATGCAGATATTCTTTTGGGAGGTAATGTATTTGCTTGTCATTTTTAGGCCTACGTATTTTCTCGCGGATGGCTCAGAATAACATCGCTCTGTAGAGAGTAAACACGTCTATTTAGTAGTGGAAGAAGAAAAGTCTACAAAGAGGAAAACACAGCTTATGCACTTTCAGTGATATTTCTCAATCTGAACAATAGAGCACTGTGCAGAGTACAATGGTACTCCCCTTTTGAAATAGATTGTATGCTGATAATACTCATCATTTGCATGCTGCTTTCATTTTGAAAGCACATTACAAATGTATAGGAATCCTTACTGACACACATTACAATTTATATTCCTTACTATCTTTGCTGTCAAAAGTGGTATAAATTACTTGACAAAGCCACACAGAGAGAATACGTCACACTCTAGTTTTGTTTGACCAATACAGCAAAATCATAAGATCATGCTCATGGCATTGCTTCAACAGCTGAGTTGAAATTCCAGATTCTAGGGGAAGCTATTTAAAAGATAAAACCTTTTATGGCATTCATAGCTTATATTCTTGAGAAAGGATTACAAAATAGTGACCTTGTTTGTTGGCATAAATCAAATTTACCCAAATTAATCCCTGAATATTTCACTTTACTTTTCAAGTATTTCACTTTATTAAAGCAAAAATAATTTTCATTGGACAAAAATAAATCTTAAATCTAGGTTATTCACGATTCTGTCAATCTTTATTTTCATCTTAAAAAACATGAGAATTAAAAGCAAAGCTTTTTTCCTAGACATTTGGACCCAATTTCCTGATCACATTTGTAAAACCATTGATTTATTGACCTGATTGTAGAAGTAAAGATCTTTTTAAGTATAAAACAGTGCAATAACATGGTGATATATAAGAAGGAAAGTATATGAACCCCAATTATTTCAAAGTGTTAATCCCATTCAAAGAAATCACCCCTTGTATGACATTTGTACTCCCGGTGCTAGAAAAAAAGAAACTTCATCAAACTGCAGGCACAACTCAACAGGAGATTGAAGTCTGGTCCTGAAGAACACCCGCTGATGTAACTTCCATTAAAGCAAACAGAGAGGGAACATTCAAAACCTTGCGTTTCATTTCTACCACACAAAAGGCAGAAAGGCATTGAGGGTGAATCTTGGCAAATAAATTGTGCCCTGAACTGCACATGTAAGTCCTTGGCACCCATGGGCATTTTCTAACCCAAAAATGGAAGCTGAGAGGTTACATGTTAGAAATACAAACACAACTGCTTTCTTTTTCTGTCTCTTAGTAAAATACTTTCATAGTACAGGTATTAACCAGCAATGTGACCACTCTTTAAAATAGCTGCATTTTTCTTTTTCAATCTGGAAAATTTCAAATTCAACCCATTTTTCTTTTCAGTAAAAAAAAAGAAAAAAAAGAAAAAAAGAAAGAAAAAAAAAAAAGGAAGTTTTTCTCCTACTCATCTCCACAAAACCATTTTTGGGTATAAGCAAACACAGACTGCACATACACGAGACTGGTGGCCTGGAGCCTTATTTGTGGTGTATAGGCAAGAAGAATACCCTGCTGAGAAGGACTCGCAGGGTTTATGAAATCCTGCCAGGGAGCAAGAAAATCTGCTGTATGGGACATCCTTTCCTGCAGTTTCTTGCAGTGAAGAGACCAAAATCTGTCAAAAGATGCTGTCCTTTGTGACTCTGCTCATTGAGATGTACATTCTGTACAGTGTCTCATAGTTGGAAACAGTAATGGAGCACATGAAGAGAGCCTCTACCAAAGCCACTGCTCAGCAAACATTGGGTATAGACTGAGCTCCACACCCAAACAGTGCACAAAAATGTATCCACATCCTTGTTAAAAGCATCCCTGAGAAATCTTTATCTCATCTGGTTTAACCAGAGCAATTTGTCCAAGACTTTTCAGCGAACAATGACACCAAAGCCTAGCTTGGGTAAGTGGGTGCAGATGTCTGCAGGATTTAGCCACAGTCAGTCAGGATTCAATTGACTGAATCACATTTACTCTACACTGCACAACTTACAGTTGTGGAAAGCCACGACTATCCAGCTTCAAAAGCCCAGCATGAAGATTCCCAAAAGAAGCTTAAACCATTTCCTACATTTCTGTTTTGGATCATACATCATCTGACATGACTCAGAAACTAACCAGGACAGGTTCTTAGTTTGCCTTTTTTAGCTGTTTTCTAGGAAAACAGCTGACAAATCCCACTCTTCTGCGTCTTTGGAAACTGCCATCAACCCAAGCCTGAAAAAACTTTCAGCTGTAAAAGACTGGCTCACAGAAGGTGAAGTGAGAGCATGGAGTGGGAGGATGCTCTGGAAGGTCATACTGCACACATTTCCAGGAAATTACACGAAATTAAACTAAGAAATGAAATCCTTATGGATGAGGTAAACTTAGGAGTATTCTATGTTTCTCTATCTTTACAAAATGGCAATTTAACTATTTAGAGATCATGTTCTCTTTTCTTGTTAAACAAAGACCAAAGAGAAATGAGGTTCCACTTGTACCCATCAGAATTGTACTACACTGTGTTAAGCCTTCACATACACACATACAAAAAATTCAGATTTAGGACTAGGGCTTTTTATCTTATCTGATCTTTATTTGTGCTTTTGAGGACTTATTTATGGAATTATTATTTAGAGAATGGAAATTCAATATAACTCAGTATCTGTCTGTTACCAGTGACTGATATTTTAAAAACAACAGACTGTTGAAATTTACTGCTTTCAGACAATAAATGAATTATCTCAAGTATGGCTAGCAAATGCAAATAAAATTAGCAGTAAAACAAAGATATTTGCAATAAACTCCCTACTTAATGAAAGACAAGAGCAGCAAAACTTAGTTCTATTATAGGGAGAAAGTAAATTGTATTGTCAAGAAAGTATTTGTATTTTATGTGGGATCTACCCCAAGTGTATGTATAAACCAGCAAATTTATATAGTTTCATACCCATAGTACAGCTCTGGGATGCCCACAGCTCTTGAATCATCGTACATCAAACAGACACAGGACTGCACTTAGTCTGGGTTCTCCCTACAGTCATAGGAAAATAGTAACAGCTTTACTACATAAATCAACAGAGTATAAAGCAAGATTATATTACATTTCAAATAAAAATTACTTATTTTTATTTCAATGATGGATAAATCTTGCATTTTCTGCTTTGTTTTTGTTCACTAGGGTAAGGTGGTTTTGGCTCCATTGAAGTCTGTTCAGTCAGTCTGGATTTACATTGGTAAATTTATGAGAAGAGTTTGTCCTTGCGCAACAATATTCCTATTTTTGTTTTTCAACACAGCACCAATCATAATACATAATGAGTGAATTGAAATTGGAAATAAAAACTAATGACGACAAAACATATTAACATAAAACTCTCAAGTTCATCTGCATTCAGGAAAGCAGTGCACACTTATTATCAAAACAAGAATAATTAATTTGTGATTATTTTGTTTTTCTTTAGAAAGGAATTATATTAAATATTATATCTAGCCCTTTCTCAACTAATGCTATGGGTTTCTTCCTAATGTTATACTTCAACTAGAAGTGAAAATAATCTGTATCAAGTCCTGATTTTCCACTCCATATCCCATTCTGATTCTCATTCACTGCCATTATAATGCATGTTAAACCTTTCACAACAGGGAATGTTTAATCTAAATGTAATTCTGTTCCTGCTCTTCTCCCTTGCCAGGAAGATTTTTATGAGGCTTTGTAAACCATTTTAACTACAAAATATAAATTTGGAAGTTAAACTACCTAAAGATGTCTTTGCAACTTTCAGTTATAAAACTAAACTAACCAAATGGAATGGTGGAAGGATTGGTATTTTTTGCTTCTGCTAAGGACAAATTAACTTTTCTTTCCTCTAGAAAACTGTTATTGAAAATGGCTAACAAGTAGAGAGCAGAATCAAAGAAAATGCTCCTTACGTTATGAAATTGTTCCTCTGAGAACTTCTGAGTTGAAGAACTGAGAATCCAACTAAAAACTAAATTCTGCTTGTGGTGGTAATGGAAAAAAAAATCACTGACTTTGGAAGGATTATTTGCATAACAGGGGAAAGGAAGATTTTGTTGGGCAACAGAAGATGAGAAAAACTTTCTAAAATAAAACAAATTGTTGAGGTGTTTAGAAAACATTACTGCATAATTGCTTTACAGATTGTCTCTAATCCAGATACAAATAATCCAAAAGAAAATATCACAGGCACTTAACAAAGTCTAGTTTCAGAAATACAACAGTACCAAACAATTTTATTAATATTTCATACAAATTTTGAAGTCAACACTGACTAGTATTTTGATGTTGATGAAGGCAAACAAAATTAATAAACAATAGATTTCTGTGTTTTACATTAGACTAGATGTCATAAATAGCGGTATTTATTATAAACTAACCTATAATAATAATGATCAAAGCAGGGTAAAGCCAATACATTTTGTTTTCTTTACTTTATTTCAAAATAGAGTGATTATAAATACATTCTTGTTATATTTCCTTCCTAACTCTTTGGATGCAACCAAAAAAAAAAGTCTCACTGTGCTCATTTCATACAATATCAACATACAAATCATGCAAAAGATATTATAGATATACCACCATCAAGTCCAGGATGTTTTTTCTTGATTCTGAAACATTTTTTAACATTATTCACAAGGCCATGCCTTTATAATTTATATCATCATTATGGCTTTAAAAAAAAAGCATTTAAAAAAGATATTTATACTAGCTTTCTGCATTATTGTCAATCTTGAACACTAAATGCAAAACATAAATCACCTGTCCTTGTGTTCTTGCACCGTGGTATTTTCTTTCTGATAAAATTGCACAATTTGTTTTCTTTTTCAAGGAAACCATTACACTTTATTGATTTCATTTAAAAATGGAAACTTCTTTATAATACAATGGAGACAACAGTTTATGTTAACACCTTCACTGTTTTAGTTTATGTCTATGGGTTTTAACAGCCATTTTACAAGCATGGCCACTCAAACCAATAAAATGAATAGACAGACCTGTTAAGCCACACCCAAGAGTCACCTTCTCAGAAAGACTGACCAGAGATTTGAATGGACATCACATTAAATCTCCTGTGCAGAAACAAACACTGTTTCAAAACGTGGAGGAAATAAACTGACACTAAGGTTGCCATTCAAAGTAACAATTTCACAGAAAAATAGTGTTTTGCCAGCTTCTGCATTCTTCACTCACACTATTATGCCTACATATTTCACCATACATTGTAAAACACTTAGGGACAATTTCTACAGGAAGATTCAGATTGTGCAACCTTTACTGATGCTGGTGAACCTACACTCAACTGCATAACCCCAGCAGTCACTGGGCTCTATGGATTATATACAATGGTTCTGAGCTGGCTTGTTTTGAAGTCAATGATAAAACTCTAGCTAAGCCCCACTCTTGGGCAAGTATCTAATCATTACCTCATGAGTAGTACATCTGCACATGATTTAGATTGAGCTGAAATGATTTACTGGAATTGGGACTTCGGTGATCAGGAAAATCTGACCCAGTTTAATGGTACAGCATAATGGTTCAGTTCTTTTAATCAGCAAATAGAAGACACAATTCAAAAACCAAATAAAAATCAAACAAATTTAAAAAAACCAAAAAAAAACAAACCAGAAAGAGTACTCCCAGAAAACCTCACAACACAAATTAAAATAAAAAAAACCTCATTTTTTTTTAGCTGAGGATGGTATGATCATTTATCATTCTTCTTTTGACTCAGGGCAACACAAGTCATAAGCACATCAGTTTTACCATCACTTAGAAGTATTTCCTTACTTGCAATTTTTAGCATATTTCTCTCAGGAGGCTCATACAGGACATGCCAGTGACAACGCACTGAGGGTGCCAGACACTTCCTGCTTTGGCAAATCCCAGTGAACCTGGACACATCCTGGAGGCCACACAGCACTGTGCAGAGCAGGCCCAGGGACCTGCCATCCTCAGCCTCCTGAAAATGCCAGCAAGTCCACCTGGTCAGTGCATTGTAGACACTCCTTAATCCACAGACAATAAATTCACACGTTCTCATCCAAACCTTAGCTGTGCATTGCATCATTGGTCAATCAGGAACTTTTATGCCAGAACTGCATGTGTACGCAGTATCCATGTCCTCAAAATCCCTATGACACTCTGAATTATGTTAATTATTGTGCATGGATAGATGCAGCTTTTTGAAAGAAACTCAGTCATTAATTTCTCTCTCATGATTTTATTATCTGAAGTAATGGATATACTTTGCAGTATGAAGAAAAAGAATAGAATCACTCTCTTTCTAAGCCAAAAGAGCATAAATAAATGCCTGAAAGAAGAGAAACATTTTGTTTGCTTTCTCTTAAATAAAGAAGCAGTGCCTTTTTTTTTTTTTTGTCTATTTTGATAAAAATATTCTGCAGGCTGTTTGCCAAGTATCATTCCAGAATAAAAATTTCAACTCAGTGTCACAAACCCTGAAATTAGAGGTTTATACTGGAGAGCCTTGTTCACAGTATTATTATTGAGTCTTGCTCTAATTTTTGCTAGCTTCAAATTCATGAAAAATGTTCATGTTTACATCCTACTATCTTAATTGAATTATGCATTCATTATGAAAGGTAGGGAGGGGTAAAGGTTCTGAAAGCAATAAGAAGGTCTTATCCAAAGCTCATCAAGTCAAAGAAATTTTGTTAATCTCATCCCATAGATTGGCTGTAGGATGCTTTACCAATATATCTCCATTCCCATGTCAAAGTACCATCCATCAGTGAGATACAGTGGGGATTTTCCATTCTCCTACCTTTTCTCCTGGCTATTCAGATTCAGCTTTCAAAAAAGCAAGCTTTCATTCTCTAGTTATGAGCTACACGATCCTCTGAACTGAGGCCACTACACCCATTTTGCACTGTGGTTTTAGACAGGATTTGACATAGTGTTCACTGTTCTGATCAGGTTTTGCTGATTAACAGCTGACAGAGAGATATTAAGAACAGAAAACGTCTGCATGTATAATAAAAATATTCCCCTTAGTATGAATTCCTGCAAATACTTGTAGTGAAAATTATTCAGATTAACCTGTAGAGACCCGAAAAGCAAGAAAACGGATGGCAAATAATGGCCTGAGATACAATACTAAAAAACTAATGAATCTATTTTAAAATGCACCATTGGTAACAAATCTGAAATAAGATAATAAGCTAATCTCACAAGAATAGTACAGAACAATTTTATTATCATTATTATTATTCTTATATCTGATCACTTAATTCTGGATGATGCTATACATTACATCCCTGGTTGCTGTTTGGTATATTGTTCTGGTTTTATTTATACTGAATGATTAATGCATTGTGATCAGGAAAACAAGTCAGGCATATTAAATACATATTAAGGAGTAAATATTTTTTCCTATGTAGTATACAAAGTATTTCATAAATATGAATTATATTACAAAAATAATTTCTGCTACGCTCACACAGTAAGCACAATTCTGAACAACCTGTTTGGGTTGCAAGAGTTTCATATAACAGAAGGAGCTCTAGTTTTAATTGGAGATGAGTCTTAGAACAGATTCTACATAAATATCAAATATTTTCTTCAGATGTCACGAATACTGCAGAAGTCAGGTTGAACTATTTTCTTTCTTTCTTTCTTTCTTTTTTTAATTTTCTGTATAGACATGTATGCTTCAAGTGGTCAGATTTATTTCATAGGTATGTAATGCATGGTATATTCTAAACAAATATTTGCACAGTTGAACATTATAATTCCAGTGGTTTCAAGATGCAGCCCATAAATGTAACCAATTTACACATACTATTGAATGTTCTCTCTTTGCATGCTCGTTACTTTCCAGATAAGCTTTAAACAGTGCCATTAGAACACCACAAATCAAAGGATTGCTCCAGTTCCACCAACTTAAATCCACGTGCAGGATGAAGGACCCAGCTGAAGTACAAGTATCAGTACCAGGTTTCTTGTGTTTGTTCTAACAAATCACAAGGAGACGATGGTTTGCATTTAAGATACAAAACATATATGCCTCTTGAGGTTAAATTCAGTGTAACGTATATAAAGCATCCCTTTGGCAATAGAGTTTGCAGTATCCCTACAGGATTCCATAGGGCATGAGCTTTATGGAGTAAAATCTACTACGGAATTTCTCCTCTATTTGACAAATCATATGCAGCTACAGTTAATCAGACACCCTTGGATACACTTGCCTCTATGCCTATCAATATAATATAGTATTTGGAAGTTAAAAGTCAACAAAAGGCACTTTCATAATTAAATAAATGTCCTCTGTAGGCAATAAGATTGTATGACCTATATTTTATTCAAAGCTGTTTGTTCTTCAAGGACTTGTAGGTAGTCAGGTGAACCTTGAAGTTTAGCTTTTAGTTCAAAATACTCACTTTTTCTTTGTTCTACTACAATTTTACTATGATTACCACCTATTAGAGATTTCTTGGTTTTTTTGTCTTGCAGTTTCTCTGGGTAACGTATTTCAAAGCCACTGACCCCTATGCTGTTGTATTCTTTTTTACTTTCAAGAAAATTTTGAATAAATACATTGGAATCCCTTCCAGGGAATAACTCATCCAGTTCATCGATTGTGCTAAGTCTTTTTCTGGCATCCACATGCAACAAATCTTTCTCCTTGTCATTCATATTTCTCAGAATGACTTTTTGCCCTGGTGGGTCAGCAAACGAGAAGCCTGTTTCAGACTCTTTCAAGCCACAGGTATGACTTTTGCTCATCTGCTCAATGGTTTGAGGAATGAAGGCCTCTGCACCCAGTCCATCTTTTTTGTTTGACTTGTGATCATGCTTTCTCAGCTGCAGTTGCATAGAACTGCACTCTTGGTTTCCAATCCCTTCATGCTTTACAGTCGGTTTCTTGTTGCGCCGAAGCACAAAAACAAGAAGGCAAAAAGCAACAAACACAGTTAAAATCAGCACAACCAATATGCTTAGGATTAGGATGGACAATGGAACTGGGCCACCAGGAGGACTCCGGACTGGTCCTGGTGGTGTTGTAAAAATAACAGCGGGCATGGGACTAGTGAACAGAGCAGATGGCTTGTTTAAAAGCTTAGGACAGAGAATCTCATTTTTCAGAGACTTAAGTTCTATGTTAGCAAATTGCACAGGTGTTTCACATTTCAATTCCTTCACCACAATACCATCATTTAGCTTTTCAAGCCACAGTTTTAAAGCAACTAAATCACAAGTGCAGTCCCATGGATTACCTTCCAAATCTATTTGTGTAAGAGATTTTAGCTGATCAAGAACACCACTTACAGGTAAATACATGAAGTGATTGTTCCTCAGATTCAGTCTAGCAAGTGGTGCACCAGCAAAAACATACGCTGGCAAGCTTCGCAGAAGATTGTTGTTCAGGTAGAGCAACTGCAAATTTGGCATTAAGTCAAAGGTGCCTGCTAGGATTTCTTTGATAACATTGTATTCCAAATACAGATACTGCAAGTTGTGGAGGCCAGCAAACATTTCTGGGCTCAGACGCTCTATCTGATTGCCATTGAGATACAATCTCCGTAAATTTGTAAGGTTGTGGAAAACATCTCCTTTGATCACCGAAATCCGATTGCTGCCTAAATGTAGCAAATCCAGCCCCTCAAACTCAGCAAAATCTGTAGTATCCACATCCTTAATATAATTGCCATTTACATGCAGTTTCTTGGCATTTGAAGGTTTTGGTACGAGTTCAGCCATTGATTCTATATTTCTTTCCTGGCAATTTACACTTAATCCCAAGTCTGAAGGATGAGTTTTGCAAACACAAGGGACCGGACAAGGAGTTAAAGGAGGCACCCTGGTCTGGTAAGATATGATCTGACTGAGATTACGATTGGACAATGCTTTGCCTGCTACTATCCCCGAGATCTTCGAAGGATTTGTAGTCTTTGGTGGCTTTGTGACTAATCTGTGCACTGATATTTGGGTGGTGTGGCCGTTGGGTGTGCTGTAACCGGGCTCCAGCTGCGAGGGAGGCAGGATGCGTACGTCAAAATCACTCCCTGTCCCCATGGAGCACAGCTCCTGCTTATTGGTTTCTTTCAGCAGCCTTCCATATAAGTCACTGGGTGTTTCACAGATAGCCTCTCCGATGTAGATGTTATAGGGCATGTTCTCCAGCCACGCTTTCAAAGGCAACAAATCACAAGTACAATTCCAGGGGTTGTCTTCCAGCTGCAATTCAACAATTCGCCCAATGTGTTCCAGAACTCCAATGTATGGAAGCTTCTGTATTCGATTCCCCCGTATATCCAGATGAGTTAGAGAAGCAAATCGAAAAATATTATCAGGAAGGAATGAAATCAGATTGTCATTAAGTATCAGGACTTTCAGCTTGTGAAGCTTATTGAAGGCTCCCCGTTCAATAAACTTGATTAAATTGTAGTCAGCTTGGAGATACTCCAAGTTCTCTATGCCAAGGAAAGTGTCAGCCCGGAGAATTTTTAATTCGTTGTTGTTCAAGTGCAACTGTTTTAATGCACTAAGACCCATAAAGGCCCCTCCCTCAATGTTCTGTAACTTATTATTACCTAGTTGCAAGGACACTGCATGTGTAAAATTAGGAAAGGAATTTGGATATAGAATAATTAGCAGGTTGTTTTGAAAGTTGAGGTGGTAAAAATTAGACCATGGTGGTTTAAGCTGATTTGGTCTGTAGACTGTAACCTTCTCACAGTTGACATAAAGTACATTCTCAACTGACACACAGGAGCAAACATTGCAAATTTCCACAGATATATCAGCATCTGCAGTTGTAGAAGAAACTGGAGATGACAGAACCAGAAAGAGCCACAGAATCATCTTCTTATGATCAGCAAGCAACCTTAGGCTCCTGAACAAAGATAAAGAATCTAAACAAGAAAGAAGGGAAGAAAAAAGAAAATGTTTTTAAGTTGACATTGTTCCAAAACATCATTTGGGTTAAAAATTGTATACTACTGAGCTACTGTACCTGCCAAGGATTATAGATAAACTACAAGAACTGAATTTAAAATAACATGAAAGACTTTAACAACCAAACAAATGCAGGGGAGCTGGGATGATTTCAAATATGGAATGTAAATTTCTGTAGACGAACACAAATAACTCTCAGGTCTGTCAAATGTATTTCTCTCTTTTGTACATGCCAAGCATGTATAACTGACAAAGTAAAACAACCAAAAGAGATTCCAATTTTATGCATATTTGCTCTCCTCAATCGTGCACTGCTCATATGTTGCTGTGCATTTCAGGGATATTAAACACAAATACTGATGTTATGCATGCCCAAACATCTGGGCTGGGATAGCACAGTACAGAAAGGATGGAGATGCTGACACAAAAACCAATGCCGGTGCTCCCTATATACATCTAAAGCAGCAACACATACAGATATATCACTATGATAACGACATTCACTCAAGGGCTACACAAGCATGCATGCACATTGTTTCTTTCACTTCTGAAACCTAGTTTAAATAAGCAGGTTGTAAACTGACTGCAGAAATACAACTATCCACAAAACTAGATCAGCTCTGGGCAACCACTGAAGCACACAGTGATGGAAGAAGCATGCACAAGCATAGAGCCCCATCCCTAGGAATAACAATACACTGACTTGCAGGGCAAAACAAAGTCTCAATTTGCCAGCCTGACAGTACTGAAACCTGAGAACTATTTTTTTCCCCTAAAACATTATGTAATTTGCTCTTATTCCTGCATTCATAAGAACCCTTTGCATATAGTCAGGCCAGCTGTACTGCCATTTTTTACGCAGAAAAACCCAAGCCATAGCATTTCCTCTGAGTTATAAGGTAGCTTATTTTCCATTTTTTAACAAATCAGTCAATAATTAATACACTGCACACACATATTCCATGTTCCCATTACCCCGATTTCCCAACTTGTCCCTTTCATTTCCTGCTGCAGGAAGCAACTGAGTTGGCAGGAGCCAGAATGAAAAGTGGAGAAAGCAGGAGCCAGCTGGAGGGAGGAGAACCGGGCTGGAGGGAGACACTAGGGGACGATGTGCCGGGGGACCTGGAAGGGAAGTGAGAGAAGGGATGAGGGAAGACCGCAGGACAGGACAAGACAGAGAGGGAAAGCACAGAGTAGACAAGGAAGGATGAGAGGAAGGGATGGCGGAAGGGGTCAAGAAGGCCGCTTATCGGGAGAAGGGGGAAGCGGAGCAGCGGCTGCCGATGCCCGCAGGCTCCCGACCCCGGCCACTGTGAGCGCGCCACCAGGGGCGGACCGGTGCCCCC